>OY987234.1:4899850-4904850 GCA_963920705.1 Odiellus spinosus
CCGATATAAAGCGACAAAGCAATCGGTAGATTTTAATTGTCTTGATATCTTGAAGATAGCTCCAAGTAGCTTATGACATCGAGATATAACCTGATTTATGTGTTTAGAAAAAAGTAATTTATTATCGAATGTTACACCAAGGTCCTTCATCTCCGAATCTCGTTTAAGGGAAGTGGAGTTTAGGGAATAATCATAAAAGGTTTTATTTGTTTTGTTCGTATAGGTGACCACCACTGTCTTACTATCATTAATGGGTATATTATTTGTATTACACCAAATGTTAAGGGATTCAAGATCGTTTTGTAAAGCCAGACAGTCATTAAAAGATTCTATTGATTTAGCAATTTTGTGATCGTCTGCAAGTTGATAAAGATTGGAGTTTTTTATAAGGTCAGGTATGGGTGATTCCACGACAAATGGTCACAGCTTGTCAACCCGACCCCCACCGATTTGGCTGAAATTTGGTGTAGGGGGTTTTTACCATCGTAAAAACCGAATTTCCGATTATTTTTGCAATCGGCACAGTAGTTTCGGAGATACAGAATATGGCCATTTCCCGAAATGGCCTTCACCCCGAAAACTGACCATGGCGTAACTTTCGTAATTCTTGACCGATTTTCATCATTCAAATTTCATTCAAATACTATTCGAGTGTATCAAAAGCATTTTAAATAGCCTTTTCTATATAGCGCATATTAGGGATCAAACACGTTGACCTTTGACCTTTGCTTTAGACCAATAATTTAAATGGAATTTAACCATTTTTTTCGAATTCCCCGCCTGTGATTTACCCGAAAATGATGAAATCCCAAAGTATTATTTCTAGTTCTCGAGATATTCATGTTTTAGTTTAACCCCCAAAAAAGTTTATTTCATTTTCTATCATGTTTTTAATGAAAAATCAATCAGTTTTTGGTTTTTTTAAATTCCAACTCAACTTTCACCTTTAAACAAATATTTTGACTTAGTGCAACATTAAGATTTTCTATTTCACAGAGGATGTTTTCCCGTATAACCCAGCATTCGTCTTTAATTTGTTTCCAATAATTAAATAATTGAATGGAGGATACATAAATGAAATCCAATACAAACTCTTTCTATGAAAATAGTTGAACTTACTCGTCATCATTTAAAACGGTTCTGCAGTAAGCAATGAATGGGTGCAAGGATGCGTGTGAATTTTCACAATGAAAACCTTGCACCTCGTCCTGAACTACAAAGCAGTCATTTTCAGCAAAATCACCAATAACTTAAAATTTTTATTTAATGATTTCAAATAATCTGACTGGGCTTTAGATGTAAAGAGTTTGTATTGGATTTCATTTATGTATCCTCCATTCAATTCCGCTAATTATTATTGGAAACAAATTAAAGACGAATGTTGGGTTATACGGGAAAACATCCTCTGTGAAATAGAAAATCTTGATGTTGCACTAAGTCAAAATATTTACCCGAAAATGATGAAATCGCAAAGTATTATTTCTAGTTCTCGAGATATTCACGTTTTAGTTTAACCCCCAAAAGAGTTTATTTCATATTCTATCATGTTTTTAATAAAAAATCAATCAGTTTTGAGTTTTTTTAAATTCCAACTCCACTTTCACCTTTTAACAAATATTTTGACATAGTGCAACATCAAGATTTTCTATTTCACAGAGGATGTTTTCCCGTATAACCCAACATTCGTCTTTAATTTGTTTCCAATAATAATTAGCGGAATTGAATGGAGGATACATAAATGAAATCCAATACAAACTCTTTACATCTAAAGCCCAGTCAGATTATTTGAAATCATTAAGTAAAAATTTTAAGTTATTGGTGATTTTGCTGAAAATGACTCCTTTGTAGTTCAGGACGAGGTGCAAGGTTTTCATTGTGAAAATTCACACGCATCCTTGCACCCATTCATTGCTTACTGCAGAACCGTTTTAAATGATGACGAGTAAGTTCAACTATTTTCATAGAAAGAGTTTGTATTGGATTTCATTTATGTATCCTCCATTTAATTATTTAATTATTGGAAACAAATTAAAGACGAATGCTGGGTTATACGGGAAAACATCCTCTGTGAAATAGAAAATCTTAATGTTGCACTAAGTCAAAATATTTGTTTAAAGGTGAAAGTTGAGTTGGAATTTAAAAAAAAACAAAAACTGATTGATTTTTCATTAAAAACATGATAGAAAATGAAATAAACTTTTTTGGGGGTTAAACTAAAACATGAATATCTCGAGAACTAGAAATAATACTTTGGGATTTCATCATTTTCGGGTAAATCACAGGCGGGGAATTCGAAAAAAATGGTTAAATTCCATTTAAATTATTGGTCTAAAGCAAAGGTCAAAGGTCAACGTGTTTGATCCCTAATATGCGCTATATAGAAAAGGCTATTTAAAATGCTGTTGATACACTCGAATAGTATTCTTCATGGGCTTTAAAATGAAATTTGAATGATGAAAATCGGTCAAGAATTACGAAAGTTACGCCATGGTCAGTTTTCGGGGTGAAGGCCATTTCGGGAAATGGCCATATTCTGTATCTCCGAAACTACTGTGCCGATTGCAAAAATAATCGGAAATTCGGTTTTTACGATGGTAAAAACCCCCTACACCAAATTTCAGCCAAATCGGTGGGGGTCGGGTTGACAAGCTGTGACCATTTGTCGTGGAATCACCCGTATATCAAATATATATATATTAAAAAGTAAAGGGCCTAAGGAGGACCCCTGAGGTACCCCACAGTTGACGTCATACGAAACGGTGGTGATCTGACCGTTACACTTTACAATATTGACACGCTTACTCAAGTAACTTTCACACCATTTTAAAAGTGAGCCAGATAGTCCATGGATTCTTAATTTAGTTATTAAACGGTGGTGGGACACCCGGTCGAATGCTTTCGAGAGGTCAACGTAAACGGTATCTACTTGCCCTCGGGTAGAGATATGAGAGTTAACAAAGTCATTGAAGGTCAATAAATTGGTCTCCACACTTCGACCCTTAACAAACCCATGTTGTGTTTCGGGAAGGAAAGTCTTAAACCAATTGTAAAGGTGTTTCTGCATGATATAATCAAAGACCATGCCTAAGGAATTGAGGACAGAGATAGGACGGTAATTGGCTGGGTCACCTTGAAACCCTTTCTTGTGAATAGGCGAGATTATTGCGGTCTTCCAAGATGAAGGAAAAACGCCCGTCTTCAAGGAAAGATTAAATATATAAACCAGAGGGCGTACTAGTAGATCTTTACAGCCCTTTAATATGAAATTGGGGATTCTATCATGACCGGAGGTGGTAGTAGCCTTGAGCCTTGCGATAGCAAGCATGACATCGTCGTCTGTAATTAATAAATGGAAAAAGTCGTTGGGTAGGAAGTTTGTGGTTGAAGTATCCAAGTATGGCCCCGAAGAGTCTTTTGCAACGTTTGAAAAGGAGTCAGCAAACACTTTAGCGATTTTGTCCGGCTGAGTGATCAGATTGCCGTCAATGAGAAGGTTCGTCGTTTTCAGCTTAGAATGTGCTTTACTGTTTCCAAATGACCAAAACGTTTTGGAGTCTTTGTTCACTGCGGCAGAGATATGAGATAAGTAGGTGGATTTATCTCTCTTAATTAAGACTTTAATAAGAGCGCGTAGACGACTAAATGCAACTCTATTCTGGTCGGTAGGCAAACGTTTTGACTTCCTGTGCAAGTATCGTTTCTTTTTTATGGAATTAATAAGGTCGGTTGAGAACCATTTAGGAAAGTTATTAACCTTACAAGAATTTTGCTTGTTGTGCGGTGCTTTTTTCGGAATGAATTGATCAATGGCATCAAGTAGAACAGAAGAGGTGAAAGCAGTAGCGTCATTGATGTCATCAAGTAGATAAAGAGGTGACCAATCCACCCCTTTAATATGGTTGTAAAGCGAAAGGTAGTCCCCCTTCTTATACATGTAATTCGAGTAGGTGGACTGAGAATTAACGTTGTGACGTGTTAAACTGCCATGGTAAGTTATACAGAAAGAGGGGTGACAAACATCTTCTTTAACAAGATACGGGTGTAAATTGATAGTGACCGAGTGGTTTCTAACGAAACACAAGTCTAGTATTCGATTAGCGTAATTCCGTATGGTATTTACTTGTGTTAAATTGCAAAATTGAGTCAATGAAAAGATATACTCTGACTTTTCTTTAACGTAGAACGAGCAGCTGCTGTTATCTAGAGAATTCCAGTTCACCAATGGTAAATTGAAGTCACCCAAGATAATGATTTCACCTTCGTATGTAGATAGTGAAGTTTCTAAATGGGCTGCGAGGTCACTATAGCGCGACACAGGTGCGCTAGGAGGCAAGTAAATAGTGCCTAGAAGTAGGTTCTTTTTGCCGGAAACTTTAATTTCTAACCAAACGGCTTCAAAGTCAGATTGTAGGTCTTCACGTCTGATGTGCGTGTAATTGTTAGAGATTGCTATAAGGGCACCCCCACAGTTAGAGTCTCTGTCTGTTCTATGTACAGTGTAACTGTCCGAGAAATAATCGTCGCTAAAGTCGTCAGCCTTTAAAAATGTTTCAGTAATGCAGTAAATAGGCAGTTCGTAAATAAGTGTGTTGCTGTAAAATTCCACCGCTTTGGTTTTTAGACCGCGTACATTTTGATAAAAAATGTCAATATTACCTGCCATATTAAAATTCTGAGTTATCAACCCCGAGGGCGTTTTTTAGGCCTGGAGTGTTTTTAAATACGTATTTTTGGTCTTCTTTGAGCGTGCCGAAGAATTGAGAAAGGTGACAGTCTTGAGGAAAGTTTTCTGGTTTAAAAAGATTTTCAAATTCGTCTTGGCTACAAGTAACATAAAACGAAGAGTAGGTCGGGTATTTTGTGTTCATACGTGTACATTCAACAGAGGTCAGGGTAGTACCCTCCTCGATATAGTTTTTTAAATCTTCGTTTGTAATATTTGTTGGTAGTCTAGAAATAAAGACAGCTTTCTTTGTGGAATTTTTGGATTTTACGACTGC
>OY987234.1:5509850-5813328 GCA_963920705.1 Odiellus spinosus
GAATCATCTTTTACTCTTAGTTCCTCGGTTACGAGTTAAAGAACGTTTGCAACTCGTGTTTATGCGTTTTATCGTTAAGTTAACGAGAAAATCCAGATACGATTCGTATAACGATTATAATATACCTATTTCAGGCGGAGTTTTTAGCCAAAAAAGTCTTTAGTATACGCGGAACAGACTTTATAGATTCTTAAAGGCGGATGCACACAGACATGTTTTCTGGCGTTTCACGCTCCCTCGCACATTTAAATGCGGATGCACACAGACACGTTTTAGCGCGTTTCAAGCTCGCTCGTTAATGGTACTTCTATTAACATGCGAAATTAGCCGCGTCGGATCAAACTGTTTCAAAACGTTTCGCGGCATGTGGTGAACGGGAAACCGTTGTTCTCGAATCGATTTCTGGAAACTGCTTCGGGAACGAGTTTCAGCCCGATTTCGGCTTTAACAACCGAGAATAAATCGGTTTATTAAGATCAAATGTGAACAGATGCCGAGCCTAAAGCAATTCCAAGCGATTTAAATTTTGGATTGCTTTTATCGATTAAAATCTGTTTTTGGGATACGATAATGTGAACGTGGCTAAATGTGCCTGTGTGAATCCCCCAAAATTGGTTGGTTTTTCTCGCGCGCGAGGCATTCACACTTGCAAGTGAACGCCCCTTAACGTATGTAGGCCTAAAGAAGCTTTCCCCGTTACAATCTTAATACGATTCATTTCAAACAATGTTAAACTTGATTTTTCGATGTTGAAACTGTCGGTTATCGGGTTGTAAGTTAGTATACGGCTATCCGTTTCTATTTCTCCCCGCGCTCTCTATTCTTACAGAAAGAACTTTAATGGAATTTGCCAACGCGTTACATCAGGCAGGGGGGAATTTAGATGTGGAAGAGAAATTCAAAAGGGTTACCCGACTTACCCAGGGCTAAACTCGGACATAATGGCCCGCAATAAGAGAAGGCTAATGCGTTTCCGAAGGCACCCGCGCGATGCCTACTTTTAGGATTTTAACACTCGCTTTTCCCTTCCTCGCCTATTAAAAGCCCTGGTTCCTGTACGTGGGCTTTGTAAATTTTACTTTAGAGCCTCGAACAACACTCTAGTTAGGGGTATGATTCGATCATGGACAAATTATACTGTCACGAAATCCTTGCCTCCGTAGGATTTTACTGGGGAAATTACCAGCTATAATTTAGTTTTCTGTAGGTCGCCTAAGAGATGGCGCGGCGGTCGCTGTTTGTAGACCTAGCTAAGACAAGGAGGATCAGAGAAGGAGAGGAAATGTGGGGCTGCGTTGAGTTAGAGAGAGAAGAGCCAACCTCCCACTCGGGTGGAAAGGGGGGATAGGAAATTCTCGAGGTAAACTGTTGTCACGTGGTCGCTAGCTAGCGCGTCTCATAAAGGATTCGTTTTACCCACGCGACAACATTTTACCACGAAACGTCTCTACCCCCGTTCTCCCAGAGTGGGAGTTTAGGCCGACGCAGTAGGAACCGCGCCGTCCCCACATTTCCTCTCCTTCTCTGATCCTCCTTGGCTAAGATAAGCTCTGTTAACACTAGAGACTTTCAAACCGATTTGAATCGGTTTGGAAAGGTTAAATAATAAAGTTTCGTGGACTAACGTGTGATCTTTGATCGTGAAATATAAGTAATTTCTTGAATAGTCGATTTGATACTTCAAAACGGTTGGAAAACGGTTTCAAAGTGTCAAGTGTGAACCTATCTATAGTAGTTCAGCGTAGAAGAGTATTCTTGGTCCATGATTCGATATCGCTTTCCACCAGGATAATACATGGAATAGAGTTTGGAAAACCTAGTATTTCTGTTATTATCATAAAGGCAGAGGGAGGGGGGGGGGGGATACACGTAAGCTTTCCATACTGTCGGAGCGTTTGTAAAGGCTCGTTTTAAACTTTGCTTTTAGTCTGTTTTGTATTTCTATCGCAGCGCCGATACTTTGGCAAAGTTGGGAGTTCAATTGTAGTTGGCATTTTTTTTAACAATGTAAAACGCACTATACTATGAGAAACATTTATTTCAGAAATGATTTCTTTCACGTATTTTTAATCAATTCCATTATTATTCTTGAATTTTCTTGGTTTTTCACCAACATAAGCTACGTTCACACTTGACACTTTGGAACCGTTTTCAAACCGTTTCGAGTGTTCAAATCGACTTTTTTACATATTACTTTTGTTTCTTTATCAAAGGTCTACAAGGGTGACCCCAAAATTTTATAATTTGACCTTTCCAAAACGGTTTAAAACGATTTCAAAATCTGTAGTGTGAACGCGGCTAAAATGTCAGACATCCCATATTTATATCATTTAATTTTTTAATTTTTATTCTTAAATTAATAAAATAAAATGTATATTTGGAAAAATTATCCATTCCTATACCGGTCACTCATTGGCTGAAACGCGAACAAACCGGAAATGGACATGAAAATAATTGGGGCGCATCCTCTATAAGAGATTAGGGAAACTTTAAAAGTTGCAAAAATGATTAAAACCCGTATTTTGAAGACATCAAGTCGAACGTTCTAAAAAAGCTCAAACTCTCGTTAAAAAATAAAACACTGAAATTTTTAAATAAAACACTGAAATTTTTAAATTCGATTTTCAAATTAAAAGTTCGTATTGCTTAATAGCCTTTCCTTTTCCTTCTCCTCTCCCCCCCCTCTCTCTCTCTCTCTCTCTCTCTCTCTCTCTCTCTCTTTCTCTCTCGGTTTCGCTCTCTCTATTAGAAATGTTCAAATATTTATTTACTTTAAAATTCGTTTTTTTTTTTTTTTATTTTTTCTTGACGAGCGTATACGAAACTTTTGAATCGGGAAATTGAAAATTGGCATTACTCCGAAGAGAGGCCGCGCTATGTTAGCGTGAACCTAAAATATATTAAAAATTGGTAATAAAAATAAAGAGATGATGAGAGAGGGAAAAGTTCGAGGACGACTTCGATAAGATAAAAGCCCTTCAACAAACTTATCCAAATATTTCCATTAGTTATTGAAAAAGCGATTCCTTTTCATTCGCTCTTATTCGTTCAACGAATATTATACCGGAAGTGCGTGGAGGATTTATAGTTTTAGCCTTAGTATTCGTAATATTTTAGATAGACGAAAAATGTTGAAAAGAAGTCGAGAAGTTTGACTCTTAAAACGAGTTTAAAGTTTTAATCGTAATAAAAAAGGACTTTTCATTTCTAGCCCCTTTTTCCCGTGGCCAAAATTAACTCTCAAATACTCTTACGAAGCGACGTAACTCCCAGTCCAATGAGATTTTATTAATCGCTTCAAAAGGGGGGAAAGCTCGAGTCTCGTCCAATCCCTCCAGCACCATTTCCCTTATTTAAAGGGGTTATATCTGTATTTGCTGACAGAAAGTAAATGTCGACACCCACGAAATGAAATGAATAAGGTGGAAACGCGTTTAATTCGAGAATAATTCCAGTATTTATAGCCATGGGAACGATTGAAGCACTCTCATTTTCCGAACTCAATACAACTCGAAGAAATTAAATCGTAGCTTTACCCGATCCGAAAACTCCCCAAATATATATTTCTCACTATAATAAGAAAACTTATTACTGTCGGAGTTTTGATTGGGTATATAAGGTGCGCCCAAAGTTTCGACAGTTCTTTTTTAGCGTCGTCCTAGTCTCTCGGAGAAGAGGAGACAGTTACGACGTTCGCTATATATGAAATAACGATAACGAATTTTTGGCCTTTAAAAGAATCGTAAATAGCCGACTTTTACGTCTTCATTAGCGAGGAAATAGGGTGGGGCTGGATAGCCAGACCACCCTTACCCCTTAATATTTCCTACACGGTCCGCCACTCCGTGTTTATGGACGTTTTCGCTTGAAAAATGGAGCGGAATATTCGTTTTTTTTTTTTTCGTCTCTATATATAAGCGATTTCCGACAAGGCTTAGCTATATCCCCTCTCCTCCCATTCCCTTTCTATTGTTCGTGGCTCTAATGAAGTGGTCCAACCCTTTCTTTTTAAGATAAGACTTCAGTTACGTTAGGCACGAAGGTATTGTTCCGTCCAAATCACCGAAATAAAATCGCGATGAGATAGACGGATCGAAGCTTAATATTTCGCTGTAAATTGAGATTAACTTTAATCCCAATTTACGTACCCCTTTTTCCGCGTAGGGAATCGGCACCACCCCGCTTTTAGCCGTATTAACGCTAATAGAGAAATAACGCGGCTCGTCGACTCGCAATATTTCGTATTCCCGGATTTTGGTCGTATTTCAGAGTTTCAGGCTTAGGTCTTATTTGGTCAGCAGGTTTCGCTATCGTTCTGAGTTGCCCCTACTGAAATATAGGCTCGTAATCGACGGTATCTGTTAGGTATATATTTAGGTTCGTCGGAACTGACTTCTCCGGATGCCATTTGAGCGCGTTATGAGGGTGGTTACGAGCGAAGAGGGAATTCGCCAACTACAAGTTAATTTTGTAGTAACCTTTTTAATCAGGAAAGCGTGTTCGAAGACGGTTACGACACTGTTTTTGGAGAATATTATGTCGCGCGAATACTTTGGCAACCTTGCCTGAAATGTATAGCTACGTTCACACTATAGACACCGTTTTCAATATTCAAATTAACTTTTGAAGGAAATAAATTCATTTCGTGACAATATTTAAGTGACAAATTTGACATTTGACCTTTCAAAACCGTTTTGAAAGTAGTGTGAACACAGCTTTTGTTGGAAATAATTTTACGACCTTGTAATTCTCTTATTTCCTTCGAAATATTCCCTATATTAAGCTTATAGTTTATTCGCTTTTTACATAATACTCCGCTTTAATTTCTTAATTTTTCACGGCATATTTAAATCCGCGAATTAGTTCGAATCAAACTTTGTTTTTAAATAATTCTTTAATTATCACACCACGCTGTTATTTTATAGCGCATAATGAATGAATAAATAAATATTTATTCGCTTATATTTAAAAATAGTCCCTATTTTTAAACAGGGAGGAGCCTTTAAAGGCTCACAAGCGCGTGAAAAGTTCAATTAAAGTTCTAGAATAGTTTGAAATGTACTAGAATATTAAAGTTAATTATTACAGTACACAGATTCGGATAGATGTTATTAGTAAGTCTGAGGGAAGGACAACGCTTTAGAGTTTAAAATGTCCTTCGGTGTTTTAGGGGGAAATGCCGACTTTTAGGCTGTTTTACGAAAAGTAAAACAAATCTAATACCTCGGAAAAATACCTAATTTATGGAAATTTACTCGAAAAAGCGATGTTTCCGGAGTTTCGTATTCGTTAATCCTTTGCTTTTGTCAAAATTAAATTTTACTCCGAAACAAAACTAGCGAACTTCTATTATTGTTTTAAATACTGTTTTGATATTGGGTTTGCCAGATTTTTATTCGAAAACTTCGTAGCTCTGACTGGTAATTATTATTCTGCTCTAGCTAGAGTCGATGTTTCAAACGTGATTATTTTTTCTATTTTAAAAATTCACGTCGTGTTTACTTTACGCGTATTATTAAAGTTGTTCCCTCTTAATTTCTCTTTCCCATAAATAGTTATTACATTTTTAAGCAGTGTAAATATTAATAATACCGCGAAAACTCGTTTGTACGTTTTTTCTTCACCAAATATAAAAGCGACTAATAGATGTATTTTGCTGACGGGCGGGCGCCTTAATACCAGACGCAGCAACTAGTTTAATCCCAAACGGTTACGCTATTAAATCTTTGATGAGGCTATCATTCTACCCACGGCGTTATTACTAGAAAAACATTTCGCCTACGCTATACCAAATTATTTTTGTTCTCATCTTAAAGGGAGAATTCAACCTAATAACGAGTGATTTTTTTTATCGATTCCTTATCGTTTAAATAGGCCTAATGCACCAGTAAAATAATTAACAAACAAATATTAAACTAGAAATAAATTTAAAACTTATTTGGAAAAATAGGCTTAGCTGGATTCATTGAGATTAGCTGAATTTCATCGCATTGATGGGTCAGCGACCAATGAGCAAAGGCCAATCATTAAGGCGAGATCTCCGTTAAACTTGGTTGCTAATCCATCAATGCGAAGAAATTCAGGATCTCCATGAATCCAGCTAAGCCTATTTTCCGGGTAAGTTTTAAATTTAATTCTAGTTAATATTTGTTTGTATAATTTTTTCTAAAACCTTAGGTCTGTTTAAACGATAGGGAATCGATAATGTTAGGTTTTTCGATTCATATTCCCTTTAAAATTCCTATTTTTCTAAATAATGACTTCTAAAGTGTGTTTTTTTTCTTCTGTACGCTAAAGAAGAGGCTAATTCCTTCTAATAATGTACGTGCAAATAATAGAGATACACGAAAAAGCGTTCGTTCGGGTTGAAGTAATTAATAAAAAGGCGGGATGATTGAATTTCTAAGGAAAAAACATTCGATTTAAGCTAGGTTACTAACAGGTATAAAACGTCGTCTATATTTAACTTGGAGGTCAGGGTTCATATAAACCTAGAAATTTCAGCGAAATAAATTAAATTCTAAAATTTCAAGGAAATCTAAAAATATTAGTGGAATTCAAGGGACTCTGAGGTTTGGGCATATTTAATCTATTTGTTTCATCAAATAGACTAAAAACAACTTCAGCTAGGGTGTCCCAATGTTATTACTCCATTTTATTGACCGAAGTGGGTAGTTTAGTGGGTTGGGTTTATCTTAATATATTCGGTTGTCTCGCGGTTATGTTAATTTCAGGGAAATTTTTGTTGCAAAACCTGGAAATCAGGGAAATAGGTTACGCAAAAGATGTAGGAACGCTAATAGTATCCCCTATAAATATCACTGATTTTACAATAGAGGTTTATGTAAAATAAAACTCGACGAAAGTATTGATTTCAAACTGGGATTGTAGGTGACACTTTGAAAGCGTTTTCAAGCCGTTTTGAGGAATAAAATCGACTATTTAAGATATAAATTTCTATCCTTGATCAGAGATATACTCTAGTAACCCCGAAATATTATGATTTGACATTTCCAAAACGGCTTAAAACTATTTCAACATCTCTAGTGTGAACGCGACTTTATAGAAGTTAGTTCAATTGGTTTTTTGATATTTTCCCCCAACGTTACTTCATTGTCTTTAAATTATAAGAACTATATTTAGTATTGAGGAGTGGCGAAGTAAGATGTTTTAGAATTCCCTCGCGGCTTGCTTAATAATTTTTCTTTTATATTAAAACAAAAAATTGATAAAATTCGGCCCACGAATCATGTTTGAGATTAATATTCGCTATAGAATTAAATTTTTAGGTATAAGCTCAACGTTTGAATAACTCGTACTAGCCTAGCGGTGGGTGTTTTATTTTTGTAACTAAATTGTTAGAAAGGCCCGGCATAACGCCACCGTAACTAAATCCCTCCATCATTAATTTGGTTTGGAATTTAAAACCTTTTTTTCTTCTTAATTATTTTCATATTTCCACCCACGTTTTAGAATCTATTTCCATTATATTTCTTAAAAACAAATTTCTCGAATCATTAAAGAAAAGGATTATTATTTTTCAATTTTTTTAGTTTTTAAATATAATCTCTTTATAGAGAATAAAATTGTTTTTATTTTAACGATTTTTAAAGTAAAAACCCCCTTTTTTAAGCGGTTATTATCGTATAAATAAAAACTTTATGGAAGAGCCAGAAAGAATCAATTAAGACTTAATTTTTTTTATTTTTAGGGATCGAATTTTGAACCTTTAATTTAAAGGGACACTGTCACTGTTTTGTTTTTACGAAGGCTTATAAATTTTATCGTAATATTAAAAATATAAGTTCAAAATTTCACACCTCTGGGCTCAAAAGTTATCGAGAAAATTAAAATTAAAAGAATATTTTATTTCGCTAGAAGTTTCGAACGAATGGTATCTATTTTTGTAAATCGCTTTATTTTGAAAATATTTCCATTTTAAAAGGAAACTTGTAGATAAAAATGCTGAAATAAAATGATTGGCCCATATTTATACCTACTTTTATTCAAATTTCTTTTTAGAAATTAATTTAAACGTGTCTAAAAATTATTTTAAAAATCTGGATTACATTTTTAGCTTCAAGTTCCCCTTTAATAAAACGTCGACCTAGATAAAACGTAAGCGAATATTAAAAAGATAGAATAAAAACAAATCTGGCTAAATTTAAGCGCGTTCAAATCTGCCGGAATAATAATAATAAAAAAGATATTGGATAGAAAGTTAAAAAATATTTAAAAATAAAATCGTTAACGAGATGAGAAACCGGATTCCGTTTGGGACGAAGAACAAAAAATGCTTTTCCGAAGTCATTCTTAATTTGCAGGGCGCGCTGGCTTTCCCCTCTGGTAGATTAAACCTTAGGCTTCTTTCCAACAAAGTTTGGCCAACTTCTAATGACCTTATATATACTTAAAAAAAATCTCCTTTTTTTAACGGAATAGTGAAAAGCGCAAAGGAGGCTCCTTGTTCGTAAATTTCATCATTCGAAAAAAATAAATTACTCGACTAAAATGTATGTAGGGTGGTTGCGATTATTCCCGCCGACATAAATTGGGGCGCCACCGTCGCCATACTGATATACCATAGGAAGAAGGGCTAGGTGAAAAAACTACTGACGTCACGACGTAACTGGGGAAGGCTTTGTAAGGACAAATACTTTAATTCCCCCTGTACTAAAAGCGGAAGGACGCGGTGGCCAGGGATCGTACGCAGTTCCACCCAACTCTCATATTGCCGACTTAACATTAGCCGCGTTCACACTAGAGATTTTCAGAGTTTGTAGTTAAACGACTTGATAAACCTGAAAATCTTAGGGAAATAAGTCTAAAAATTCGGGGAATTCAGGGAAATTTGAGGTTTCATTCATCAAATAGACTAAAAACCACTTCAGAGTGTCCCAATCTTATTACTCCATTTTATTGACAGAAGTGTGTGTTTGGTCTTGAACCTGGAAATTTCAGGGAAAACCTGGATAAGTCAGGGACGCTCGGTCAGCGAATTATAAAAAAAGAAGGAACAAAAAAGGTCAGGGAAAAGTCAGGGAAATGAAACATTTCGTTGCGGGTCAAGAAAATGTTTGATTGGTTTCATGTTTGATCAATTTAAGTTGAAAATATTCATCCAAAGATCAATTTTATTCTCATATTCGAAGCAAACTATATCTACCCCTGTATTGAGAAAGTTTGCATAGCCAACACCACACGAATACGATTAGAGTCGTGTACAATATTAAATGTTGGCCAGGAAAATCATGGAAAACTTGGAGAAGTTCCTTGAAATTGGCAAAAGTTGAACCCCGAACACCGAGCTAGTGAGAAATAGTAACGTCTAGCTGACGCAGTTGAGATTTATAAACCCTATAAAGTACATTTTTTTTAAATAAAAATCAGCGATAAATAAATTCCAGTCTCGATAGCAGTCCCGGCCCAACTATATAATCGAAATACATTAAACTGAATTATGATTTTTTCCCGTCCACTGTTCAACTCGCGGTTTTCTCGACCCCCCTTTCCTCTCCGAGAACTTAAAAACTAAATTCTGGACCTAAACTGTCTCTATACACGCGAAGAGGCCCTTTTCACTACTATTTTTTTGGTTGTTCTTAAGGCGGGCCTAAATGGCCGAACCTTGAAACGGCGATTTAACTTGACAGTGGTTAAAGGCGACTTAGAAAAGCGTTTGTAGTTGGGTTTTTACGCTTAGGTTAAGGCGTCGAATGACTTCCCGTCGTTGGAGCCTCTTTTTCGAGAAAAGTTTTCGAACGTGGCTAATATACTATACGCCGTTATATTCGAACTAATAAAGACGTTGGCGTTTTACGAGGTGTCGAACATTTAAACGCGCTCGGACCCCGAAATGGCTGAAAACGCGATTTATGCCTCGGATGCTGGACGTCCCATTTTATCCTCCTCGTGGAGAACACGCTAAATATTTGGCGTCGTAAAAAATAGGTGGTCTAAAGGCGCGTTTTCATGACAGCTAGCCCTAGTGATTTGCGGGAAAAAAAACAATGAAAGCTCGGGACGTCAATCTATTTCGCATTTATTTTAGCTACGTTCACACTAGAGACTTTGACACCTTTTCCATTATTCAAATTAATTAAATACCACATTACATTTTTTGGCAAATGATCTCTCCAGTTGACACGGAAAAATTTGCATTTCAAAGTCTGTAGTGTGAACACGGCTTATGTCTCTCGCGCTTCAGCGATATCGCTAAAGCTACGGTCACACTGGCATTTCTTAATCGATTTGAAACGATAACATCGAAACGATCTTCAATTTGTCAGGAATCATTTTAAGTCTCACGCATTATCTTTATATAAATCGATTTATCGTAGCTTCATCTCTCGGTTGTTGAAACCGAATCGGTACGAAACTGTTTCCCGAAGTAGTTTCGAGGAATCGAATCAAATCGATTCGAGAAAAGGTTTCTAGCGAAACTTTTTCAAACGGTTTAAATCGAGTCGAAGGCCTAGTATGAACGCGGCTTATCCTTCTAAATATTCTTGGCGCTTCGTCGAAATTGAAAAAGAATTCTTTGATTTCTATTTATATATAGTCTCTTCTTAGCTGGCATTTTCATTTCTATTTCATTTTTAAAAAAAGTGTTGGTGGTTTTGATATTTCTCGCCATTTAAATGATTAAAGCACGCGCGATGGTTTGAAACGATAATTAGGGTGAAATTGATGGATCGCGAATTGATTAGGCGTGACTTTGAATTTTAAATTCAACACGTTTCCACCACCTTTCTCTAGACGCCTGCCGATCGTCCGCTCGCTATCGTGAGAGAATTTCAAATCCTATCAATATATTTCTTAGGAAAATAAAAATAAAAAAACCTTTCGCGACGAGTTCCGTTAAAATCGAATTTTCAAATGTTAAAGGGAAACTTGTAGACTCTAAAAATGGAACAGATTTGAATAGACCGGCGTTTGACGGCCAAAAGGTCTTAGGCATCAAACACCAGCTTATTCTCTTAATGTTAGGGCATTACAAGCGCTGTTGAAGGTTGAAATAATATAATTGGCCAGAATTTATATTTACTTACATTCAAACTTTACCAAACTTTAGAAATTATATAAATATAAACCGCGAAATCAATTAAATTTCACTGAAATTAGTTTGATTACAATTAGTGGCTAATTGAGACCAGTTAAGGTGAGAATGCAACCTTATAACAAGTGATTTATTTAAATAGGCCTAATTCCCAAATAAAAGAATTACCCGGAAAATAGGCTTAGTTGGATTCATGAAGATCCTGAATTTCTTCCTATATGAGAAACATTGACCAATGAGACAAGGCCCGTCGTTAAGGCTAGATCTCCACGAGACTTCCAATAATATTCGATTGGCCCTTGACCCTTCAATAGTCCTGGTCGATTTCCAAAACCGGAAGTCTAGAGAACCTCGCGAAAATTTTGGCGGGGAAAACTTTTTGTCACGTGATCGTCCGCCATCTTTTTGTAGTGTGAAAATAGCTACAGACTAACCAACGCCTCTTATACTTTATCATATAGGAAGCGTTGGACTAACAACTTGAATTTGGTTTGTGGGAAATAAAATTAGAAATAGTCTGGCAGCCTGCTACTACAAAAAGATGGCGGCGCGGCTACGAGACAAGGGCCCATTTCCGGCAAATCGACCAGGACTATGCGCGAAGAAATTCGGGGTATCCATGAATACAGCTAAGCCTATTTTTTTCAGGTATGTTTTAAATTTATTTCTAGTTTAACATTTGTTTTTAATTTTTTTAATGGGGAATTATTCATATTTAAACGATAAGGAATCGATAAAACGGCACTTGTTGTAAGGTTGCATTTTCCCTTTAAGGCGAAACGAAAGGTCACTTAAAGTTTACCCGCGAGACCGTATTGTACTCAAAATATATATATTAAATGGAAGTTAAAATGGGTCAAACTAAATTTGTTTTTCCCCTCTGACTTTCCAATTAAGTCGCGTGTTTTGACAAAATTAAATTTTAAAGTTAGTTTAGCGAAACTTCAACGTTTAGAAGTTAAATATTTGAATTTAGAACTCCGATGTATATTCGTCAATCTTTATTTTATGGTATTAAAAGTTTAAACCAAAGAAAGATCATTTGAAACCGCTAGAAAAGTACCTCTTTCTAATGGTCGGCGATTATCTAACAAATATCTCGGTACCATATTTCGCCGCAAACCAAATTTTAACATTTATTCAAAATTTGTTGACCATGTTGAATAACTTATAATATTATTAAATTCATTTCCGAGATTGCTATATTTCGTCGTTCTGAAAAACGGTTTAAAAATGGATTGATTAAAGGGATAATGCAACCTAACACGTGATTTTATAGTTTAAATAGGCCTAATCCAACATGTAAAAAATATACAAACAAATATTAAACTAATAATAAATTTAAATCTTACCATCAAAATAGGCTTAGCTGGATTCATGGAGATATCTTGACCTACTCATATAAGGGATATGGATCAATGTCATTGGTCTCTAGTCCTTATATGCGGAGTTCAGGTAATCTCCATGAATAGAGCTAAGCCTATTTTGACGGTAAGTTTTAAATTTATTTATAGTTTAATATTTTTTTTTTTTTTTTTTTTTTTGGATTTGGCGTATTTAAACAACCAGGAATTGATAAAAAATCACTTGTTATTAGGTTGCATTCTCCCTTTAAGGGACTATATGGTACTGGTTCGATAGCTCAATCCAGAAACGTTTTTTTAACCACGAAATTAATTATATTATCCTACGTTGGGAAATTATAATTTAAAACGGGTGTCCGGACATTAGAAGCGGGTGTCCAGGCATTAGAAGCGGGTGTCCAGGCATTAGAAGCGGGTGTCCAGGCATTAGAAGCGGGTGTCCAGGCATTAGAAGCGGGTGTCCAGGCATTAGAAGCGGGTGTCCAGGCATTAGAAGCGGTTGTCCGTAATTGAAACCCACTATGTCGGAATTAGAATCGAACGTCCGGAATAGGAAACCACCACTAGCTGAAGCGAAACCGCTATTTCTCATTACTTTACGGGTGTTTTCAGCTTGAAACTTGCTTAAAAGACGCGCAAAAGTTCAAACAGTTGGGGTAACTTGGTGTGGCTACTATTTTCAATCGGTTTGTAAAAAGTGTCCGAAATGGGAAGCCACCACAATATATTATAAATTTTAAGATTGCTTTTCAGTTGGGCATCGCGCGACGAAACTTGTGAGGCAGTAACTTCCCAAGAATATGAATTTTTAATAATAATCTTCGGTTACAACGTAGCTTAATACGAAAAATATTTTTTTATTGATTCGTTGAAAGAGGTTTTTGTTTATTATATAGACGTGCATAATTTACCTAAGCGAATACAAACCCTTTTCTTTCTTATAATTCGCCCTTTGGCCAACGAATAAAATAAACTCAGACAATAATATAAAACAATTTATACAAACATCTTTTTTAAACGGCGCCATCATCCACGTTTAAAAACTATATATAGTCTGCCTGGTGATGGACCTCGCCTTTTTGTGAAAAGTTTTAAGTATAGTGAACTTCTAACGAAGCTACGCTTAATTAACGCTCGAGGGATTCTAGCTTCTTAACGTATAGGACGAGAATACGTCTTAATATAACCGAGTGTTATTAAATTATATAAGTTTGTCCAGGATCTTAGACGCGATAGAGTCGAAGGCTGTTTGATATAGGGAATGTCCTTACGCTTCCCGCCTTTCTTCTATATTGGCTCTAATTCGATGGTAAAACGGGCGGAAACGTAATTAAGTCCTTACTTCAATATTGAACTTAAAAATGTTAAATTCAATCTTAAGATTATTCCGCGTACGGAAGTTAAGATTCCGTATTATACGGTTTTTCTCTCGGAGACACGCGTGGAGGCTCGCCTTCCTTCACGCTACTCTTTTAACTTTGAAACGAGTTGGTTGTTGCCTCGGCTGGGGTTTAGTCTGACGGGTCACGGGATAGTTGAATCAAAATGGCATTAGCGATACGTACAATAGGGATTATTATATATTTTTGGGCTAATTATTTCCTCATCTCCGTGGCGTTTTATAAGCTCCGCTGAACACGCGTTTATTTATTTTCTTCACTTATTTATTATTCTAGTTCATTTTTTCAACAGGTTTCGAAGCTAAAATCCCTTTTATCTCTTCGTAAAGGTTAAATTCAACGCATAGCTTCGTTCGAATCGTTTAACTTTCAACGTTAAACACTTTCAATCGCTTTTTTTAATTGTTTTTCAATTTAAAATCAACTGTTTATTAAGAGGATAATTACTTCATATTTTTTTCACTTTATACATATTGCTCATTTTAGTTTCTCAACCTTGCGTCTTTACTATACAGTTCGCCCTTTAAAATTATTTAGTTTTTACGTGTGTCTAAACCAGGGACAGAAATAAGCGTAGGACACTGGACATTGTCCCATAAATTTATTGAATGTCCCATAACGTTTTGATTTTTGAGAGGGTGGTCATTGGACATTTGTCCAATAAGAAAAAGTATTGGTACAATGAAGTCTGGTAATTATTTTAAAACGTCCAATAACATTGAATTTGTGAAGAGGGTTACTGGACAATTGTCAAAAAAGAAAATATTTTTTTTTTCGTCCATGCTGGTCTAAACAGTCTATTACCATAATTTTCCTTTTCCCATTGTGTTTTAGTTTTCAAGGACACGAACGTCCAATCTTAGGGTGGCGATTTAACACGAAAATACTTTTATAGAAAATCTTGCTGGATTAGTTTAGTTTTAGTTTAGACACTAAACTGAAGACTCGAAAATATTTGGGAAGAAATATCCTATATATTTTAAATCTCTCTCTTTTTTTATTATTAATGACAACGAGACTGATTATTTTCAAGTATTTTAATTATTACTCTTCTTATAACGTTGCTCGATAAAACAGAGACCGACTTCGTGGCGAGTTTTTTTTTTTTTTTTTTTTTTTTTTTTTTTTTGACCCTCCTCCATCGCGCGGGTAAACTATATTCTAAACTGGTCGTGCCCCACCCTGCGCTCAAAGACGTGGCCTTTAAAAAAGACTTAAACCCCTCTTCCGCAACCAGCTAGAGGTAGTGTTTAAAAGGGAAGAAACTTGTACAAAAAAAATAAGAAATCACTGTTGAATAAGACTAGGCGAGGCCTAGCTTGCTTTCTTTGACTCCGTGATGAGTCCAATGTTTAGAAAATAAATACTATGGAATATTAACGACAACTTTACACGTTCTCGTCTTTAAAGGGATAGTGAAGCCTCGGAATTATTGGATTAGAGGTGTAAAACATCAAATGAGCCCGCTAAGCCAAACTCCAATAGCGGAATGGCATCAAATTATCCATTATCGCTAATATAATTACGCATAGCGTAGGGATATTACTCTATAGCTACGTTGACACTAGAACCTTTGTCGCGTTCACACTGGATACTTTGAAACGGGCTTTTAACCGTTCAAAATTGAAAAAGTCGGGCTCAGTTGTAGAAATTCTATGTCAAAAAATGAAAGTATTTCCTTGAAAAGTCGATTTGAACATTCGAAAGGGTTTGAAAACGATTTCAATGTGTCTAGTGTGAACGCGGCATTTGAATCGCCGATTTCAATTCGTTTTGAATCTCCCAAATCAATTTTTAAAGATAATATAATTATATATTTGAAGAAATGATCGTTACAGCTCGAGTTTACAATTTGACCTTTCTAAAAGGGTTTCAACGTCTCTAGTGTGAACACGGCAAAAATTTAAACGCGTTCGGTTAAATATCATTCGGAAACTATTTCATTTTGGAATGGTAGCGAAACCCGGACCTAGGACAAAACACTCAGTTGAAAGAGGGAAGAGATTCCGCCCCGTAGACTATGACGATAAAAGACACAGCGAAGGAGACAAAACAATGATAATAACACGGTAGAGCATCCTTGTCTAAATCTGTTTCGCGTGATGGGTGCAGTCAAAAATGATCTTTTCATCTTCTTCGTTATATCTCGCTTGTTTTTTTTTCTTTGGTTTTTTTTTTACCGTTTAAAGCTCGTTTTAAAAGCGTAACCTCGGTTTAGGGTGTAACTTTTTCTTAAATACGTCTTTTGTTAAAAGCAATTTAACTTTCGAATCTCTTTCACTCATTTTTCTTTCACCTTTTTAACTTTTTTTCTTAACTGAAACAATACCCCCGAAAAATCTTTGATTGGAATTAAGGAGCGTTCGAAATAGAACCACGCCTCGTTTTCGGGGGCGATCGACTGAAGAAAACGATTTATGGGTCAAAAAGAAGGCCTCGACGTCCTTCCGTCCCTTAAATAAAACTCCGCGACCATTGACGGCGAAAAATAGACCCTATATACTCAAAATGCTTGTTTTCTTTTGGTTAAGCTAGTTGATCCTTTAAAGGGAGGGTGATGCGTAAACTATTTTTTTTTTTTTTTTTCGAGTTTTCAAGACGAGGCAAGTTACCATGGACTACTTAAGGCTTATCATTTTGTATCAACGCGCCTCGCCTTTTTTTCAGGACCCGAAATGGTCTAAATCAGCCCCAAACGGTGGTTGAAATCGCGGAAATATATTTAAATGACAGATTTGAATTTCTTTAACTCTTAAACTTTTAGTATCTCGGTGTTTTGAATGTAACCCTCTATATATCCAATATTTCTGGCAAGGCTAAATGAGAAATTTCGCCGAAAAAAATCTATTGTCGGTTAAATTTTGGCATGGGAAACAAATTATGCTAGAAAATATATTTTTCCGCTCAAGTTTGACTCGAAAACCGCGAGAATTATATAGTTAACCTTACCTAATTACGAAAATAGTAACTTTTAGTAACCAAATTACAAAAATAGTAAATTTTATTGGAAATAATAACTTAGTATCAGCCCTGTTATATAACAAATATTGTCACGTGATAGTTGTACTGTAGAAAGTAACTACGGGCTTGATAGATCTCTAAATATCTCTGTTAAAATTAGTTAATTTATCGTTTCACTTTCCCTTTTAATATTACATTATTAGGCGCTTTTAGGGGCAGCGTGGGTGTGGTAAGCTCGTTGCTCGGATTTTTGGTTCTCTTTTTATAGGCGAGCTATACCATTTAGCATTTAGCTAGCTAGCTCAGACACTATTCAAATTTGGAACGAGTGTCGGGGACCATTAAACCATCAACGAGCGAACTCGGCCTAAAAATCCACCCCCTACTTTTGGATTAGAAGGTACCCCTCCCATTTTGAACGGGTTACGCGAGTGGGCGCCCGGAGGGCATCCTTCCAGTCTTCGCCTTAATCGTTAGCGTAAAAAAAATGCACCCCAAATGTATTTTTTTCTTTCTTTCTTTCCCCAAATAGTGACACAATGCTTTTTCCAAACCATTACTATTATCGGCCTCCCCTCTTTTTTCTCGCTAGAAACCATTAGGAGAACAATAGATTGTTATAAGAGACAAAATTGGCCCAGTTCGAAGTACGAGTTTAACCGAAAATAGGGAAATTCGATCAAAATATCATGCCATTTTAAATAGCACCATTTTTTGAGCTAAAAAAAAACAATTACCTAAATCACGAGTGTGAGAAATCTCGGGGAAGAACGCCTACGTATACTCGTAGTTAGCTAGAGCTTGGATAATGAATATCTTAATCTCGGATAAATTGTTTGTTAATATAAAACCACAAATTATATAAACAGACGCGTATCAAATGGATTCGAATTAGACCCGGAGATGAAATTTTAAGCTCAATTAATAAACAAATTACGAGTTCATTCGAACGGATAAGGCGAAGATAAAAATACGACGTTTCTCGAAATCCGTGTAGAATGAAATATAATATTTATATTTTCATCTAAATTGAAAGGAACCGTCTTAATTACTACATTCTAGCTTCGAGATCTCAATTTGGGTTCAAATCCGCGAAGAAACTAGAGTTTTAAATTGTTTTTATGGTCGAATGAATCTGATTGACATTGACGATGGTCTTATTCAATTAAAAAAAGTTATACTAATTCCGAGCTCTAAAAACAAGGTTTAGTAAAAATACACTCCTACCTGCGCTATTCAATTCTCCAGCAAATTAAAATTTCTCGAAAAATTAGCGAAAGTTCCATTAGAAAATGATAAATACAATTAGTAATATAATATTTATATTTAATCGCGATTTTCGTATAGAAGTTTTAATCTTCGTATCGAAGATAATTCTCATTTTCAGCCTGAATAAATAGTACATCGACGAACGTTGAGTTACGAAAGTAGGGCTAACATCATTGGATACGCGATTAAAGATAATTTATTTAGGTTGTTAGCGGTTTCGGGGATGAAACGAGCTGACGATTAATCGGAGAGTACTTTCGATTTCGAGACGACCTTTAATTTATCGGAGCGAAACGCCGGAGGAGAATAATGAGGGCCGAGTTGTATTTTAAAACCTTGGAAGTTTCGAAGCGAGTTCGGGGAATTGCGTAGACGTATTCGAGTCCCCTATTAGTTTAGAATTATCTCGCTCGTTTGAATTAGATCATACAACGCGTAATGAACACCCCACCTTCCAATTCCCGCAACCAATCCCGATACCCATATTTAGTTTAGCAATGACTCGAGGAAAGGGGGTTTCGGAAATATATTTGGACCAAAACTTGATATTTAGTGGAGGATAGGAATTGTCGACTAAATAGGGTTTTGCAGATTTGATGATATACAATGAATATATTTAATCGTTAATAATTAATTCCGGAAAATAGGTTAAACTGATTTAGTTTGATATGGAAATGTTGGCAAACATCGAACTCAATTGATTCCACTATTATTGGACTTATATTTTCCTGTTTTAATTAGCGAAACAATAATAAGCATTATACAAATATTGTATCTTATTAATAGTATACTTACTATAGCCAATACTATTTGTTTTTCAAAAGTTTGTTTTTTCCACCTTAGTTTAATTTAATTTGAACACACTTTTTGTTAGATTTTTTTACATTGTTAGACCCTTTTTTCATAACCAGTAGACCAAAAATAAGGTCTATATTGTATCTTTATATTTTAACTAGTTAAAATATGGGTTTAAAGATTTTACTAGCAAAAAACCAGTGAAAATACGGATGTAGATATAAACAGAAGCCGATGAAACCCTCCTTTGAAGTCTATTACTCCCGGGTCTTGTCTACCCCTCTCTGTATGGGTTATTCTCAAAAGGCGCGATCGGTACGCCTCCTAACGGTAGATGTTTTCGGAGCGGGAGCTCGTCGAGCGAATATCTCTAGCAGCCTTGGAGTTCGTCCAAAAAACGTCGTCGTTTGTGGAGAGAGAGAATTTCCAATTTTCCGTAGACAGGGGGGATGAAGTAGGACCCCTTCTAACTCGTAAAATTGGGAATTTTACCCATACAGAGAGGAGCGCTATATGGAACATTGGAGTAGTAGACTTCAAAGGAGGGTTTCATCGGCTTCTGATATAAATTGATTAAGCGCCTGTAAAAGTGTTCCAACCTCCGCGCTTCGGTGTTCAGGGTGAAGCCCAACCTATTGCACCTTTCTGGAAAAATTCACGGATGGGCACTGTAAATTATTAAACATGTTGATTAAATTAATAGAGGGACTCGAAAATTCCTTACAGAGAAAAATATCTTCAGGGAGCTCCCTCTGCTTCCATAGTTGACTAGCCGAGAGGAAATTAAAAACTCAGACATTCTTAGAGTTCTCTCCCACCTCCACCGACCGCTGCTCAATATAAGATTATCAGTTTCAACTAAAATTCAACCTACAATGGGTTGGTATTTCCCTGAAAAAGGTTCAGCGCCTATTTTATAAATGGGTCTATTTATTAGACCAAAAACTATTTTAATTATTTATATCCATTCACCATTCTTTGGATAAACTTATTTTTTTGGGTAGCTAAATTTGAATCCGAACTGCTCCACTTATTTTAGTTCTTCTCTCCAACTAAAAAGTAAAAACACTTAACATCACGCGTCTTTTTGTTGTTTTTTTTTTTAATAAAAAAAGTTTCCAAGAGGAGTGTCAGGGGTAACTTTGCTCGGAAGCTCGCGTTGAAGGGCGGACAGGACGATGGATAAATAAAATATAAGTTTACGTAGCTCGAAGGGGAGAGGTCAAAGGCACGGGCGCTTTAACTATCCTAAAGATGGCCCTACCATTCGAGAAAAAAACCGCTCCCTGTTCTATCTCTCGTCCTTTATTTTTTAACTTAGGCCCTTTTGTTAACTCAGGATCAGCGAAGTCCAGCTTTAAAGATATACAAAAAGCTTTTTTATATTTTACTTTTACGACTCGCTCGTCCCCCCAGTCTTAAAAAATTGATTCTTTCAACTTTTAAGAATTCCGATGGGTCGTAATAATGGCTAAAAAAACCCTGTTCACCCAAAATATTCCAGTCTTTTTCCTTCAACGTACGTAATGGAGTCGTCACAAATTCACAATCTCTATTCCATTCCGAGTTTACAATGAAATCTTTTTACTACAAGGCGTATTAATCCTAGCCTTAAGTTCGGTGTTAGAATAGCTACCATTTCCATTTCAAACGACAGTGCTTCAATACGATTTTACACCCATTTCTAAGTTGTAATATTACATTTCAAATTTCACTCGGAAAGCTCGCCGTGTATTAAACCTGGGCGGAGTGATATATCATGTAAAATCTGATACGAAATATTATAGTTCAAAGTTTTAGTAAGCTTTGATCCCGTTACAGTTTTTTAAGGAGCCACGGGAGGTTGGTACGTAACCTCTGGCTGGGCTTCTTTTCTCTTTCCCCTCCCGGGGTTTCACTAGAATTCTTCCTAAACGAAGAATACAAAAGGACCTAGTCATCTCCCGGTTTTTTACCCGAATTTTCTTTCGCGCGAAGGACAAAAATGTCTTAAAAGTCCTCCCTCTGTCTTCAGCGCCGTTTCATTCCGAGACTTCTCTTAAACTTAGTTCTCTAGTTTATATTAAAATTATTCCAACGGTAGTAAATGTAGAGAATTTATCTTAAGCCTTGGTCGCGTAATCCGATTGAATTTAATCGAAACTAGGAATCAGTTTTAAAATTCAGTATATGTTTAATCGTTAAAGGGAAAACGCAACCTATTAACAAGGGATTTTTTTATCGATTCCTGTTTGTTTAAATAGGCCAAATCCACCAAAAAACATTTTTACAAACAAATATTAAACTAGAAATAAATTTAAAACTTAATCAGAAAATAGGCTTAGCGGGATTCATGGAGATCCTGATTTCCTCGCGTATAAGGTCTAGCGACCAATCGAACGCTTTTGGAAGTCTCGTGCAGATTTCGCGTGAACGACGGGCCTTTGTTCATTGGTCGCAAGAACTTATACGGAGGCAATTCAGGATCTCCATGAATCCCGCTAAGCCTATTTTCCGGGTAAGTTTTAAATTTATTTCTAGTTTAATATTTGTTTTGTAAACTTTTAATTGATGGATTAGGCCTTACTTAAACGATAAGTTGTTAGATTGCATTCTCTCTTTAAGTCTATAAGGACGCATTTAGGCCTAGCGCGGTACCCGCTGAATATTGGAATTGATTCAAAATTTCGTACGTAACCTTTATATATTTGAAGGAACCCTAAAAGAGTGGAGGGTTGGTGGGTGGATTTTATTATTATACTTTTTTGTGCCATCGGGATAAAAAGAAGTTGTAATGGCGGTGACAAAATAGGAAGGAATTTTCTCTCTCTCTCTCTCTCGCTGGGCTATTATCGGGGATTATTTATGGCCCTTTTGACCCGAAATTTTTGCTTACCGGTACCGGGGGTTATAAGATCTCTCTCTCTCTGTTAGCGTCGCTATCCTCTATTCGCTATAAGGTTCCGATAAGGCGCCGTTTTTCCGTAAAAAGCTTGTCTATTGTGATCCCAACTTCAGCTCTTTCTTTTCTCTATTTCTTTATTCCACGTTTTCGGCATCTTTGCACCGTTTCTCCTTTTAAAAAACGGTTTTAAGTTTCCAGTTTTGGGTCAATAAATTATACCCCCGTACTAGGATAGATGGTTTTTCTACTTTTACTTTTTCGTAGCGCGAAGACTCTATTGTTAGTCTAGTTACGTCACTAACCGAGTCGAGGTAAAAAATAAAAAAGGTAAAGCATTTTTGCTTCTATTTAAAAAAACGTGAAATAAGATCCACTTCGCGATGCGTTACCCGTATAGGTACCTCTTTCGAAAATATAAATAGCAAAAACTATAATACGCCAAATGAGAACTAAGCCTTGGCCAAAAGTGAGATACGTGTAAAATTCAGATTCAATTTAATTCATCACCCAAAAATCAGAGAAAAATCTAAATATGAAAATTTGAACGGCTTAGCGGAGTTTAAAATTATGTTACTATTATGATTGTAATTAACTAAAGTATCTTAAGTTGCCTCCGCGTTAAATTCTATAACCTCCATTAAGATAGAAAAAGGAAAGTTATTTGTTTTTTCATTCGTGAACTTGATGGGGTTTTTTCGCTTTTCAACTCTTATCAGATCTAGTGAAACTTTTCAGTAGAATCAGAAATCTTTCACCGCAAGTCTTGAGAGATTTCAAACTCGCCCCTTTTTCAAATATGCGCGGAACACGTCGTATTTTAGAGAAAATAGATCAATTTGCGAATTTTTCGAATTCAAATACGTGTGCGCGTCACACCCACGTGACTTCCAATCTTGAAGTGGGGTGGAAAGGTGGGAGATCCTGTCAAAGTCACGTAGTATCCTGACGACACAGAGATGGCGTTACCATCAACCTGATGTTGTATGGGAAGAGGGGGATTTATCCCTAAATCGAATTCCTTTTCTCAACTTACCTAAGTTGTAGTTAATACAGCATATAGGAAAGGTTAGAAATTAATTAGATTTATTTTGCGAGGGATTGGGGTTGGGGGAGGTGAAGGGTAGGAGGACCACGTCGCGCTACATACCGCAATTCCTAATTGTACCAAAATAACCGGAGATAAAAAGGTAGGCGACCCGAAATTAATGACCGCAATTAGCAACCAATTTTTCACCATTACATAGACAACCAAAGTCGGTATTTTTTTTTTCTTAATAATATTTTTTTCTCTCTCTTCCAACGTCGTTGGTCGAAAATCCAGGAATAAAAATGTGTTTTTCTCATCGAGCGAGGGATGCTTTTAGTTTTAATTCCTTTTGATAAACACGACGTCGCAATTTTTCACGTTTAATTCGGGTTAATTAAAGAATCTTTTTTTTTTTGTTTTTATTTTTTTGTTCGCCTCCGGTCGGGTCTCTAGGGCGTTATTTTTAATTCCAATTAATCCCGCCGTAAAATAAAAAAAGTACGGACGGAAAAACAATTTGATGATAAAATAAGGTTCTCTCAGCTCTGCAGCGTATAGCTATTTTCTTTTAATGCCTCGCGGCTTCGTAATTAGTCCGGAAACTCCATCAGGGACAACATTGACCCGAAATCTTTCTCATCCTTTCCCAAATATCTCCTAAGCCTCGGTTCGAAACCCGGGTGCGCCAAAAAAAAAAAAAAAATAAATAAAAAATAAAAAAGATATATTCTTCTATATTGATGGATATTATTACGAAATAGATGAGACGAGTCTGATATATCGAGCCAGCAAAGCGCGTCAAAAAAACCCAAATGAAATCTCATGCCAGATTATTTTTATCCCCGATGCACCGGCATCATCTTGTAATATTATATCTCGCTTAGCCACCTCAGTCTCGCGAGAATTCTCTCTTTAAGGAGAATTCTTTGGGTTGGATACTATAGCTACTTTGATTAAGTTCCCTATTCTATAGTTATAATTTCGGAATTTATCTAGAGCGCGATAGAAAACTGGTTTTCTCCTAAGCTTGTAGTGTCAGTTTAATTCGACCTTCTCGCGAGGCTGGGCGCCCTTTTTAGCCTTTAAAATTTAGTTAGATCCTTCACGTAAGGCGTACGCGTTTATTGTATTAATAAAAGTAACGGCGACGTTAAGGCTCCTTCAGAGAAAAATTACGAAAAATTGGATTTTAACTAACATTTGAAAGCCCATTTAGGAATCGAAGGAGATTATACAGACACATGAAATTATTTATCAAAGAACGACTAGTTTCTGTCAATAATTTGACATATTTTTTATGTTCCTAGTTTAATAAAGTGCTGGTTAATTTTACATTAAAAATTACAATATTACGGCTGGTGGGGTCGAAGTCGCGGGAGTTGCATTTCTTCCAGAATGGGAATTTATCTAAATCTTTAGTGTCTAAATTTTCAGCATAAGCTAGGCCATCCAAAGATCTATGTAAAAACTTAATCCGCGTTTCCATTAAATAAATATTGAGATTTAATTCATTTTCCGAAAAACTGCGGTTTCCTATTTTGAAGTGTGGAGCTGGAGTTTTTATCACACGTCTTTATAAAATAGTTTACAGTGTAAAGCACGTTTTTCCGCTTGTTTTGAAAATTATTCTGTATTTTTTTGATAAATATTCTGAGAAATTAACTCCATTTTAGATTTTCCCCCGTACATTTACATGCTTTGAATGCTGTCTATTTTGGTTAGATGGTTCTGTTTTTTCCCGCTGATGGCGCGCAATAAGTAGTTGCCATTTCAGGGGGATGACTCACAGAAATGAGCACCGAAAGCAAAGAATAGAGCCCATAAATAAAAATATATTGACAAGCGACACAAGGAAACCCTATAATGCGGCGTATTTCAAAGTATGAAATGCCGCTTCCTTATCTTATGGGCCCTAAAATAACACGTGTTCGGATCACCATGCTGAATTTGCTTAACGGTTAATTAGAGGCGTTACTCTAACCCGGGAATAAGCGCAGAAGGCTGGGAAGTCAAGATAGTACAAAAGCGTCATGAATTTTAAGAATAACTTAAACTTTAGTATTATTACTAAAGCCGCGTTCGCAAAGAAGCGGGAAGCTGGAGATTTATGCTGGCGTGAATGCGCCACAAGACAGATTTCTGATGCCTTGCAAACCCGCTTTCCTTTCGAAGAAACAAGCTAACAGAATGCATTTAGAGATTCA
Source organism: Odiellus spinosus (assembly GCA_963920705.1). NCBI lineage: Eukaryota > Metazoa > Arthropoda > Arachnida > Opiliones > Phalangiidae > Odiellus > Odiellus spinosus. The sequence continues at coordinate 5,534,814 of OY987234.1, forward strand.
TTATTGGCGATAAATCTCAAAGTAAAATCCAATTTTTGGAGAAAAGACATGAATTTTGAGGCGGTGACCAAATATTTAATTGATCCTCAAAGGTGTGCCTGACGCGACAAAATTTTAAGTCGTCAAATAAAACTGTCAACGCGATTATCATGTAGAAATAGGAAAGATTTAAACGCAATATTTATAGGATTTTTTTAAGATTTTCAAGTGCTCCCTTTTTAATTTGTAGAATTTTTAAAATTTGAGGAAATATAACATTTCAATTTTCAACAGCAATCGGAGATCAGTTTGAAATTACAACATGTTCATTACTACGATTCCTTTTTCCTGTACGCTTTACTTTAAAAGAGATAAGAAATAATTCCTTTTGTACGTGATGAAAGTTTAACCTGATTCCGACTGCGTTAGTTGGTTTTGCAAGAACACTTTAGTCATAAATTTCTTTCCTATTCCACCCTGACCTGGGGGGTCGTAGGGGAAGGGAGACTCAAATATGTCGTGAAGTGACGGGAAGGGATAGAGACCGAGGCTGGTCACGTGGTTGAGAATATATCCCGCCGTCCCAGCGTCCATTGTTACTAATTACGGGGCTGGGTAATAGGTCTTTCAATATATTCCCCTCCAAAAAACTTTGTTGCAGTCGAATCCCGAATTCCCGATGCCCTTTGCTTCAAGAAAAAAGAAACCCCTTGGGGAAAGAGTAGTTTCCTTTGAGGGGTATAAGACGTTAAAGTTTTACGATACTAATTCCTATCCAAACCATTTTAACGAAAAAAGTGCCGCAGTCCAAGTTTCGAAAAGGCAAAAACTTGAAGAAAAAAAACACTATTGCAATTTTGCGCCTCTATCGGAGAAATTCCTAAACTTTATACTCTGGAGCAGCCTTAAGCTATCCTCGTACACCTTCCAGCGTGATCACATTTCTTATTTATAAATTTTTTCCATTATTTTCAATGTGTTCCAATAGGTTCCTATAATTTCGACTGTTTTCCTATATTTTCCTTCATTTTTCAAGATTTATTTCATATATGGTGCGCATTTCCACTAATTTTTTTAATACAAAAACTACCAAAATTAAGTTAAAATAGTTTCGAATGTCATTTTTCACTTTTGATATTATTGAAACAAAATTCCTTGGAAAATGATTATGTATGCCTAGTATAAATTCATATTTGAAAGCTATATATTTTCCAATAATTTCAATAGTAATTCTCCTATATTTCTAAAATCATTCCTATAATTTCCTATAAATCGATGGAAATTTTCCTATAATTTTTTGGGGATTGTTTTGGATGGTCACACGTAGGCGTTTCATAATTGATTGGTTAACGTATAAACTGTCTAATAGTTAACGAGTTCAAAATAAATTACGCTGTGTAAACACGTACAGGTTCGAGCGAAGATTACTTATATTTTTTTTATCTCGCGTAATTTTGCTTCAAGTTTCGTTGCTTGTTAAATTGAATTATCCAATTGGGACGGACTATACGAGAAAGAGACCCGATTCATGGCCCACGCAGTATCTCTACGAAGGTGGGCTTTATTTTTTTCCATGGCTAGGAATAAACGTGACAAGAGGAGTGGGGGTCAGAAGCGTATTTTGTTTTATCTTTCGGTGGTACACGGGTGAATTGGGGATGAGGAGAGATGGCCATGGTGTGGCACTTAGTGCCGCTCGCTTCCAAGAAATACCAGAAGTCCGTACATATATATAGACATTCTTCTTACACATTCGTAGCGTAATCGGCCTAGCTCTTTCCCCGTTCCGTGGAAGCTGTAGAATCGTGCCGTTTTATTTTTAGGTTCCGGCGCTTAAAAAAAAACGCGTTCGGTATAATGATGGAAAATTGGCTCTGGAGAAACTTTTTTTTGCTCGAATATCGAAGTTTATAGCTATAGTTATTGTAAACAATGAACCCCCCTCCCCATCCAACCATCATGGCGCGTTAAAAGATATTTTTTCTCAGATTTGATGTTTTAAGGTGTTGGAAGAATGTTCGGAGCAAATTCGTGATCGAGTCGAAAATGTATTTTGAAGAATATTTTTCTTAAAGCAATCTCGAATTGTTCTAGTAATTTTATAATGGTTGATGATATCGCGAGAATTTGACTTACAATAACAAATCTAGACCAACCGGAAATTGTTTTCGTAAGTCGTATTAATATTTTTATTTTGAAGACGTGATTCCCAAAATAAATCCAAAACCTGTTCCATTTTTAGCTCCAATTAAGTTTCTTTTCAAATAAACGTCTAGTTATTATAATAAATTTAATTTACATTTAAACAGACTTCGAATAATCACTCCGCGTCATCCTAATTTTAATTTCAATCGCGCGACTTTAAAATAATTATTATAATTTAACCATCTCGTTGATTTTTGCGAAAAATCAAGTATTTTGGTGTTGACGTATAGGGGCTAGTTTTTTTAGTTACTCGGGAAAGATTTAGTTGAATAGCATTTTAAATCTGGTTCATACAAACCTGGAAAACATGAAATCGTAGGGAAATAAATTAAAAGCTAAAATTGCATGGAAATCTTAAAATACTAGTAGAAATTCAAGGAATTCAGGGAAATTTAAGGTTTGGACAAACTGTTTGGTCTAAATCAAATATAATAAAAACCGCTCCAGGGTGTCCCAATGTTATTACTCCATTTTATTGACGGAAGTGGATAGTTTAGTGGATTGGGTTTATCTTATTATATTCGGTGGTCTTGGACCTGGAAATTTCAGGGAAATATTTATTAAAAAACCTGGAAGTCAGGGAAATTGATTTCGCACAAGTTCTACGAACTCTGCGATTATTTAAAAAGGTATGATATCTGACCTCTTATTCTGAGTTGTAATAAAAAAAAACTATCCTCAATTTCCGAGAGATAATTACGTAATATCTGTCACAAATGACCTTCCATCTATAGTCCCAACTAGATTTTTAATTAATTATATAGATCGTGATCTCTAAAGATCCCTTCAAGAAGCTCTCATTATCAGATTTCAAATTTGTATCCTATTAAAAGTTGTATACTAACTAAATTGAAACCGCGGGAGCCTGTTATTTAGGCTCTAGTTTGACGGGTGTCAAAATTTTTATTCATTTTTGGCGCCAATTATGACAATCTAGGAAGCGATCGCTCAAAATTTGTAGAAAAAAAGGTGGCTTTACACCTTTTCGGGTCCATGCCCATGTACCGATAAAAACTTAATTGATAAGAAGGTAATCTAGATTTTTTTCCATCTCCATATGAAGCCGAAGTATAGCTCGTCTCGCGAATTTGGATCAAATTATAATTCATCCACCGATTTAGACGCGATGGAGGCGAAACTGGGAAAGGCGGGGTGAGATACAGATTAACGATATCGTCGTTATACCCTCTAATCCTGCTTCCGGCCTTTCTTTTCATTATTTCTATGTATAAAGTAGGTCCTATGGGAACGGTAGATAAATTTGATTGATGAGATGAAAAACATTTCCTCGCGGCAGCAAGGAGAAAAAATAATGGTAAAAAGATGCGAGTGTCGAAAAAAATACGAGTTTAGGCTTATATAGGGATCATTTTTGGGATGGAATAACGCGTTTTCTAATCAACCTCGCCCTGACGCCGCCGCCGGCGCTCGAATACCCAAAGCCCACCGTTAATTCCGCGTCCCAACCGCGAAATTCAGTACGAACGAAGCGACGAATCGTCTTATAATCCTAACAGATAAGTCGTAGAAATAACTTCCCGTCTTAAACCGCGTTAAACCGGTCATTTATCGTATTGAACTATCACTTAAGAATAAAGTTCCAATCGAATTTCCGCGGATATGAGATTAAAAATCGTGGCTATTTCACCATAGGCGATAGTTTAGGGTGTATTGGAGTCTCAAACCGTACGTAATATAGGGAGGGGCCACGTGTGTACCAAGCCCTATTAAACGTTAAGCCTAGCTATATTATATACGAAGTAATTATCTCCCAATCGAGGAACGGTTTTAATAATTTATTCCCTCGCTTATATCATATAAAACAAGATGTTCCGCGTGGGTTAGTAACTAGTTACGCCACGAAACTACTTGTTTTCGCGTACCAAATTCGAAATTATAATTGAGACCAAAGTTAAAATAGGCTTAGCTGAATTCATGGAGATCCTGAATTTCTTTGTGCTATAAGGGGTCAACCGGGGGTCAGACAGTCATGAATTCGCTGTACACCTGAGTTCATTGAGTTAAGCTTTGACAATGCATTGAGTTCCAAATTTTGTACATCTAAGTTCACGAATGTCTGCCCCCTCGGGGTCAACGACCAATCGAATGTTATTGAAAGTCTCACGGAGATCTCGCCCTAACGACGTGCCTTTACTCATTGGTCGATGACCCTTATACGCGAAGAATTCAACTGATCATCGTTGCATTCTCCCTTTACGACTATGTCGGGTTGGTCTAAGCGAAAGGGGCTCTAAGGCACGTCACTTTATAATAGTAATATTCCATACTAAGCGTTATAGGTAGCTGTATCTGGACGGCTTCTCGCGCCCAAATTTTAATTATCGCGCTGCTGCTAGCCCCGGGCTAACCAAGAAGCGATTATTTATTTTTCCAACTAAGCAACTTTTTTCTTCGAGCCTATTTCTTCTATACGTGAAAATGTTAATTCCTCTCGTGGTCCTCTGAAATTTCTTTTTTTCCGCCCATACCTCATCTTCCATTAATAATAGTAATATTGATTATACAGTGTTTGATCGCCAGTAAAAAGCGCCACACTTAAATTAATTCTCTTTCTAGCTCTTATAATTAACTAGCCGGGAATTTATGCAAGTAATTGAAGTGACGTTACGACTATAGTATAGTTGATGTAATTCAAAAATTACACTGTTAGTATAGGACTCGCGCAAAGCCTACGATAGTCACGAAAATTTTATTATGATCTGAAAATATTTCGTTAAAAAAACCTTCGCTTTTATATATCGGGGTTTTTAAATCTTACTCGGAAAATCTTTCTTACTACTCCAATGACTTGTCATTACCCCAGAAATTGTCATCGAAACAAGCAGGGCAATTATTGGAAAAATGATCAGGGAAATTATTGGAAAAATGATCAGGGAAATTATTGGAAAAATGATCAGGGAAATTATTGGAAAAATGATCAGGGAAATTATTGGAAAAATTATCAGGGAAATTATTGAAAACATTTTTAGGGAAATTATTGAAAACATTTTTAGGGAAATTATTGAAAACATTTTTAGGGAAATTATTGAAAACATTTTTAGGGAAATTATGGAAAAATTATTAGGGAAATTATGGAAAACATGTTTAGTGAAATTATTGGAAAAATGATAGGGAAATTATAGAAAAAATTATTAGGGAAATTATTGGAAAAAGTATTAGGGAAATTATTTTAAAGTCTCCAGGGATATTATTGGAAAGTCTCCAGGAAATTATTGGAAAACTTATCAGGGACATTTTTTATAATTTCCCTGATCATTTTTTCAATAATTTCCCCGATCATTTTTTCAATAATTTCCCTGATCATTTTTTCAATAATTTCCCTGATCATTTTTTAAATAATTTCCCTGATCATTTTTTCAATAATTTCCCTGATCATTTTTTAAATAATTTCCCTGATCATTTTTTAAATAATTTCCCTGATCATTTTTTAAATAATTTCCCTGATCATTTTTTAAATAATTTCCCTGATCATTTTTTAAATAATTTCCCTGATCATTTTTTAAATAATTTCCCTGATCATTTTTCCAATAATTTCCCTGGTCATTTTTCCAATAATTTCCCTGGTCATTTTTCCAATAATTTCCCTGGTCATTTTTCTAATATTTTCCATGATCATTTTTCCAATATATCCCTGATTATTTTCCAATAATATTATAAAAATGATCAGGAAAAAAATTTTCGATTTCAATGAAATTTCGTTGTATCTGTCCTTTAAATTTTTTTAAAAATTATTATTTTTGTTGTTAATTACTATGTAATTAAATTATACATTACGTTTACTACATCCGTTTGAAACTAGATATTGCTTAATTACTCTTATAATAATTAGCGTTTTGTCTAAATTTAACTGGTACAGCCTTAAGGTCGATAAACCATTCCACCTTTATCAGTTTTTGACTTTTTTGATATTATATTTAAAAAGCTGACGGGGATAGTGTATTCGTATAAATGATAGATCAGATAAAGTCAGCTGTCATTAAAAACGAGTTAGATGTATTTAGTTTACAATATCATGTTAGCTCGGGATGATGAGTCTTTAAAATATCTACTTATATTAGATTTAGAATGGAGCGGGATTTATATCCTCACTGAGATTCGGATCTGATTCGGAGAAATAAATATTATTTTTATGTTAAAGGGGAACTTCCTGCCTCGATCGCGTCATCTTTTTCAACCCGAATTCAAATATTAATAATTTAAAACAAAAAAAGGACAAAATTCCGGGGAAGAAAGACAGATGTGAATTGTATAAATTAAGATAAAATATTTCTGTCATCTTCATTAAGAATGAAGAATCTTATAAAGACGAGATCGCGTTTTTATTCTTATTATCTTCCTTTTTTTTTTATTATTTCAAACGTAAAAAAATTCTTAGTAAAAGTATTTCTGCAATAATATCTTTCTGGAAATTTAGAAAAAATATAAATTGATCTTATTCGAAGATAACTTTTGCGTAAGAGGGAAAGCTGAGGGAATTATAAGTGACGTTTAACTTAAGTTTTCGTAAAGTAATTTGCATACAACAAAACCACAAAACATTATGGAAGATGGGAAATGTTCCATCGATTTATAGGATTTTTTTAGAAATATAGGAAAATATAGGAGAATTACTGTTGAAATTATAGAAAAAATTATTTTTTATCGATTTATAGGAGTTTTTTAGAAATATAGGAAAATATATTGAATAATTACTATTGAAATTATAGGAAAATATAAAATCTTCAATCGATTTATAGGAAATTATAGGATTTTTAGAAATATAGGAAAATATATGAGAATTACTGTTGAAATTATACGAAAATGGGAAATTTACCATCGATTTATAGGAAATTGGGGATATTTTTTTTAGAAATATAGGAAAATTACTGTTAAAATTAAGGAACATTTAGGTTTCGGCGTAAAAACCGCTTTATTTCACATTCTAAATCTAAACACCGTGAAACGGATGACATTTGGCCCAATTTCCAAAAATATTTTATTTTAATTTTTGTAGTTTTTGAATACCATCTATATTAAAAGACGAGCAAATGCGAAGAAAATCCCACATTTTCGTTATTATTTATCCCGTATTTTCGTTATTATTTTATTCAATATTTTCGTTATTATTTTATCCAATATTTTCGTTATTAATAATCCCATATTTTCATTATTATTTTATCCCATATTTTCTTTATTATTTTATGCTATATTTTCGTTTTTATATATTATTTATTATTTATTGTTTATTGTTTATTGTTTATTATTTATTGTTATTTATAATATATTTTCATACAATTCGCCTCTATATTTTCTGTTTTTCCTGGTCACCTTGCGTATCTTTAAGATTAACTTCTTGATAAAATCAAGACGCGCTTCTGTAGTCATTGAAATCTCACATTGAATGCGGTTTTAGGATAAGGGGGGGGGGGGGATTTCCTAACCCTAACCCTAAGAAAGAAAAAGAAAGAATAAGAAAGATTAGATTTTAAATCGTGTTGTAGAAAATCCGGGAGCTACGTTTTGACCTAAGCACGTTACGTGAAAATTTTCAGCTGCTCAAGATGGGGGGAAAACTGACTTATAATTCGGGACTCTCTCAGAGAAAATAAAAAAAATACTTTACGGGTAATTACCGAGACGAAAAACATTAGATAATTAAACCCCCTTTGTACTGTAGCAATGTCCCTTTCTTTTACTATTCGTAAATTTTGAATTTTAGCCAGAGGGGCCAAATGTTGTCGCCAAAATAAAAAAGAAAGTGAACCTTTGAAATACAACGGCTCCGTCTTAATATCTTTGGATAAGTGTAATTTAATAACCATCACCCAGAACATACGGGTCTACCGCTATTAACTAACATTAACATTCGAAATTATTTGATATTAAGAATAGATAATACAAGGATTGCGCAGACTTTTTGATTGATAAATATATCTAAGTCTTTCATGGTCACATGTTTTCGTATCTCGGTGTGTTAGGAACTTAGGCCTCACCGAAATGATGGGATGGATAAAATCTTGATTGTAGTTACACCCCTAAAACGATTTTTTTGTCTCTCTATCTCTCTTCCTCATTAAATTAAAACATCATGGCCTGGTGTTTTTAAACATCACCTGGCCCATATATATATTTTTTTCTTCCCTAACTATACCCGAATAGTAGAATTATGGGTGATAAGGTTTTTATATTTTCTAATGTTTGGCGACTTTATTTAAACGCTGGTACCAGTATTATTCCATTTTGATTTTAAGGGAAACTTGGAGCTTTTCAATTTATTTTCGGTATCACCATGCCATCGAAAATTTTCAAAATATTTATTTGACACGTTTTTGGTGTTTAATTTCTATAGTTTGGTAGAGTTTGAATGAATTTGGACAAATCATATTATTTCAGCCTTCAACAGCCCTTGTAATGTCCTTAACATTAAGAGAATAGGCCTGCGTTTGAAGCCCAAGACCTTAGGCATTAAACACCGGACTGTCCATACTCATAAACCAACTTCTAGGGGCTACGCCATTTGTAGTACAAATATAATGATAAATTATCGCAATAGATGGCGCGCCTGCCCCTTACTCTATCTCTCGCTCTCGTACCTATCCACGCATTACACCCGTTGCTATGGGAAACGCGTAGAGGGTAGGAATTATCGATCGCCTAGTTTGTCTCTCTCGTCATAGCGTAGCCAATCAGAATAGGATCAGAATGGGAACTACAATACTGACATCTCTTAAGAAATCGGCGCGTAAAGATTGTACTGCAATGGAGGCTGCCCCTGCAAGTTCCTCTTCAATTTCGAATTCGTTAATGTTAGCACATTACAGGCGCTGTTGAAATCTGAAATAATATGATTGGTCCGAATTTATATTTACTTACATTCAAACTTTACCAAACTTTAAATTTAATTTAAACACCAAAAACGTGTCTAAAAATTGTTTTGAAAATACTCGAATACGTTTTTTTGGCATCTGTTGATTCCGAAAATAAATTCAAAAGCTGTTCGATTTTTAGCTCCACGTTTCCCTTTAAACGCGATAAGATTTAATGTTTGGCGACTTAAACGCTGGTACCATTATTATTCGATTTTAATTTAATTGAATTAATTTTTTCCTTTTTGTTTTTAAACCCCTATAAATTTCATTTTCAAATTACGAAATTTTCCGATCATAAATTAGAGATGACTGTTAGGGTGCTCGCCCACTTTTTTATGACCTTATAGAGTCAGTAACCAAAATTAAACACAATAATGTAGTAAAAAATATATAAACAGAGTAAGAATGAGGCAAAAAAAGTATGCTTTGATTAATTGAATTTAATTTGGAAAGAGTCTCCGTGCATGTTAGAGTTTGTATTGTCCGTAGAGTTAATTTCGCTCTTAGTATGGTATTTTTCCTAGAGTTAAAAAGTGGTTTTATATCGAAATTGAAATACCTTTTTATTAAGTCGGTTTCACCATAGGAGTTCCGTGTTAGCTTCATTAAATTTATCAGTTTATTACTATATGAGGATGATTATTAGGCAAGTCTTAAATATATTGTTTTTTAAGATTGGCACGAACTATACGTTTGTTTGAATTTTCAACGGGTATTAAAGCTACCATCTCTTTCATTTCAAACTGATTTTCGAGACGGAAGGTTGCTAGAAGGTCTAATTTACAGAATATCGCTATCTTAGACTGGGAAAATGGAAATTTGGTATTATATATTGCCTTTAGAGGTTTCCACCCCTTTCTCCCCACCACGCACGCGCGTTCTTAGGTACGCCAGCTGAATTTTAAACTAGGGGTATCTCTTTAAAAAAACCTTATTACTAGAGATTTTTACCTAAATTAGATTTTTTAACGGTAATATATATGATGAAAAAGTATTCTAAAAATTTAGGAAAAAAAAATTATATCTTTTTCTAATTTAATTCTACCCTAGATTCAAATCAAAAAATATATTTAATATAACAAAATAATCCCAATCTTCTTCTCCTTTCGGCTACGGATCGAATTAGTTTTATAAATAAATAAACAAATCCATAAAATGGAGAAATGGGCTAAAAAATATATTATTAAAGGGAAGAGGAATTGACGAATAATCTATACTTTAAAATATAAATATTCACCGAAGAAATTATTGTTGAAATATTATATCAAAAATATAATATTACCGCGAATCTCTTACACATCCTTAATTAGTATTTATTTTAATTAAACGTTTTCTGGATTTATTCTAAAGTAGGTTAAATACCAAACCGGAAAATCTGAACGTGAGAAATTTAAGGCTATATAATGAAGGCTTTAATTACTAGAAGCGTCAATTATTCAAACGTGGTAATTAAATACGAAACAAATATTAATAATTACTAATCTTATTTTGCTTATATTACTTATCATTTCATTTTACCTTTAATAGCTAGGATTACTTGATTTTGAGGATTTATTGTCGGAGTATAATATATTCGAACATATATTTAATATTTAATAATTATTAATAGTAGTTGTAGTAATTGTTGTAGTATAGTATTTATTAGAAGTAGTAATAGTTGTACAGTAGTTATAGTTTTAGTATAGTATTTATAGAAGTAGTAATAGTTGTTGTACAGTAGTTATAGTTTTAGTATAGTATTTATAGAAGCAGTTATAGTAGTAGTAGTAGTTATAGTAGTAATCATAGTTGTAGTTATAGTAGTAGTAGTTACAGTAGTAATCATAGTTTTAGATATAGAAGTAGTAGTGGTTATAGAAGTAGTAGTGGTTATAGTAGTAATCATAGTTGTAATAATAATATTAGTCTCCAAATTGGATGGAGACAGAAATTTCTTGCACACTATAAACAACATCACCCAGATAGTAGTATTTCAGAACAAAATTTTGTTGATAGAAAATCTACAATACTTAAAAATAAATATTTAACAGATACGGAGATCTTAGATATTAAGCGGGAAGTAGGAGGTATGTTATATCAAAGAGAGCACTTCGGAGGTGACGTACTTGATGATGATTTGCCTGATGAAAGTGGTTTGTCGATCTCTAATGAGGTTTACGAAAAGTCAGACGACCCCCTCATAACCACCAATATCGACTTGAGAACAAAGATCCAAATAAATTTTGAAGAAAACATCGTACGCTTCTCTGGCACAGATCCTTTAAATAGACCCATACTCCCAAAACTTCACGAAAGTGTAAAAACTAAACGCGTAGTGGGTATTGCTGACGAACTTTTGCATAAGCATTTATCTAACACATCTAATATAGAAGATGTTCATCTGGCTGTCTATTGTGCTGCCTATACTGTTTGTCAGGCTAACGGGCAGCAACCGTATAAAGAGAACCCTAGTAAAGCTACTTCACCTAAACCTAGAAAAGAGCCTCCTTGGAAAATTCGTCTAAATTTAAAAATTAAAAACCTACGTTCGACAATTGGCCATCTGCAAGGACATCTTAACGATATGAATAATCAAAACCTACTAAAAAAAATTAAACCAATTAGAAAATTACTTAAAACTAATTATAAAGATAAAAACTACAGGTCTACAATTACCGACCATTTGGATACGCTTAAACAAAAGCTGAAGGTGTTTGGATCGAGGCTACATCGCTATAACGCTGGTGCTAAACGTCGTGAACAAAACTCCTTGTTTTATAAGAACCAAAAGTTATTCTATAGAAATTTAAACGCGGATAGTTCTGCCGACAAGACAACAGATGATCAGCCAGATCCAGAGGATGTTCGACGGTTTTGGGAGGACATTTGGTCAAAAGACGTCAGTTTTAATGAAGCTGCCCCCTGGCTTGATCAAGTTAAAGATTCTTTAGCTGGATTTTCGGATTTTGATGCCATTAATATAACTTTGAGTGATGTGACGAAAGCCCTACGTAAGACTCATAACTGGAAATCCCCCGGCCTAGATAAAATACACAATTTTTGGTGGAAAAAATTTACTACTGTCCATATTCACCTTGCGCGACTTTTTCAAAGGGGCTGTGAAGACCCTGATACTATTCCTGATTTTTTAATGCAAGGAATCACGTACCTTCTTTACAAGAATGGGGCTAAGACAGACCCAAAGAATTATCGCCCTATCACGTGCCTTCCCACACTGTATAAAATACTTACCTCTGTAATATCAACCCTTCTGTACGCCCATTGTGAAAAAAATGATATTCTTCCTTGGGAGCAGAAGGGGTGCCGTAAGAACAGTTACGGTTGCAAAGACCAGTTAACTATCGACGCCATTATTCTTAGACAGGCAAAACTTAAAAAACGTAATTTATCAATGTGTTATATAGACTATCAAAAGGCCTTCGATTCAGTTCCGCATGACTGGCTATTAAAGGTTTTGGAACTATATAAATGTCAGCCACTAATTCGGGTTTTACAGTCCATGATGGGGAAATGGGAGACAACCCTTGTGCTTGGACCTACAAAAATTCCAAATACCAAAATTAAACGCGGGATTTTTCAAGGCGACTCACTTAGCCCTTTGTGGTTTTGTTTAGCGTTGACCCCTTTATCTACTTTACTTAATCGCTCACTGGCAGGCTATAAACCAGATCTAAGTAAAAAGGATATTAGGCTTACCCACTTAATCTTTATGGATGACTTAAAGCTATATGCTGAAACTCCAGATAAATTGGATTCACTAATAAAAACTACTAGAATATTTAGCAAGGACATTCATATGCAATTCGGCTTTGATAAGTGCGCGAGAGTATTTATTGATGGCGGTTGTCAATTAGAGGAACAAAATTCCAATGAAACATTACTTAAAGTACTTAAATCGAACGAAACTTATAAATATTTAGGTATTGAACAATGCGCAAACTTTAATCACACAAAACTCAAAACGTTTTTTAAAAATAAATATATCCAAAGGCTTACTAAATTGCTTAACACTAAATTAAATTCTAGAAATCTTTATACAGCTATTAACAGCTTTGCTATACCCGTTTTAACATATACGTTTGGCATTCTCAAATGGTCGAATGCAGACCTCGAAGCAATAGATCGTAAAACACGTACATTATTTACCAAATTCCGAATGCACCATCCTAACTCCTCGGTAGAGCGCCTTTACATATCTAGAAAAGAAGGCGGACGAGGACTCTTAAATATATTTTCTAGTTGTAGGCAGCAGGAGCAGAAAATTAGGCAATACTTCAAATCATGTGAAAATGATGTATTGAAGAGCATAATTTGTATGGACAACAACTACACGCCCCTGAATCTCTCACAATTACCTAATCAGTTGGTTCACGTTCCCACAACACTTGAAAGACTTGCGACCTGGAAAGGTAAAAGCTTACATGGAAAACACCCGACTTTACTAGAAACTAATTCAATTAACAAATCAGAGTCGGTACTCTACTTGAAATCGGGTTATTTGCATCCGGAAACTGAAGGCTTTATAACCGCCATTCAGGATCATGTTGTGAAGACGAAGAACTACCAGAAATACATTTTGAAGACCACCGATGATGATGTTTGTCGAAAGTGTAGATCTGCCACGGAAAACATTGATCATGTGATTTCTGGCTGCTCCTCAATAGCTAATTCCCTTTACTTGCAACGACATAATCAGGTGGCGAAAATAGTTCACCAGCAATTAGCCTTGAAATATAAACTATTAAATTCTGCACCTGCTTATTATAAGTATGAGCCGGCTTCAGTTTTGGAAACTAGCGATTATACACTCTATTGGGATAAGCCGGTTCTTACTGATAATACTGTGGATTACAATCGACCGGACATTATTCTAGTCGACAAGCTACGTCGGCAAACCACTATCATCGACATTGCTGTTCCGTTAACTCAAAATGTGGGGAAAACAGAGACTGAAAAATGCACGAAATATAGTAACTTGGCAATTGAAATTCAAAGAATTTGGAAACAACAACAAGTAATCATTATACCCATTGTAATTTCAGCTACCGGAGCTATTTCCACAAACTTAGCTAATAATCTGGAAAAACTCAATTTATCGCGACATTTAATTCGTAATATTCAAAAAAGTGCTATTCTACAAACTTGCCATATATGCAGGAAATTTCTAAATGAACCGGCTTGAGGTGAATTCCTCCGCCAAACTTACTCCGGGTTATGCCGAGAAAACCAAACAAAAAAAAAAAAAAAATAATAATAATAATAATAATAATAGTAATAATAATAATAATAATAATAATATTAGTAATAATCATAGTTGTAATAATAATAATATTAGTAATAATCATAGTTGTAATAATAATATTAGTAATAATCATAGTTGTAATAATAATATTAGTAATAATCATAGTTGTAATAATAGTAGTAGTAATCATTGTTGTAATGATAGTAGTAGTAATCATTGTTGTAATGATAGTAGTAGTAATCATTGTTGTAATGATAGTAGTAGTAATCATTGTTGTAATGATAGTAGTAGTAATCATTGTTGTAATGATAGTAGTAGTAATCATTGTTGTAATGATAGTAGTAGTAATCATTGTTGTAATGATAGTAGTAGTAATCATTGTTGTAATGATAGTAGTAGTAATCATTGTTGTAATGATAGTAGTAGTAATCATTGTTGTAATGATAGTAGTAGTAGTAATGATATTGTAATAATACCAGTAGTTGTAGTAATAATAATAGCAGTAGTAATTAAGTTGTAATACTAATAAGAGTAGGTAATATTTTAGTAATCCTTTTATTTAGTTTATATTTCGTATCATTTGAGCTTCCCTTTAATCGCTAGGATTTTTTTTTCGAATGAAAGTAAGAAAAATCTCCCCTAATCATATCGTAAATCTCATGTCGCGCGCCAGTCTTACATACATCTATGATCCAGCTTATTTTTCTTTTTTTTTTTTCATATTTTATGCCAGTCTTATTTCAATCCGATTGCGTTTTTGGGCGACTTTTTTTTCTTTTCCTTCTTTCCGAATTCGTTGAGTAAAAAACGAAAACGATGAGCGTTTACGTTTTCAACGCGTACGAAGTTACGTTAGCTCGTATCTCCATAAAGAAACGAACATGGTTTTAAAAGGTAGCGTAGCTTCGTAAGGTGTCGAAAGCGACAAGAAAATCGAAATGATTTTGACTGAAGAAAACGTCGGAAATAATATCTAGCGTAGGAGTAAAAAAAAAAAAGATTGCCAGCCTATAACTCGAGCGAGAAAAACTGATTTGTAGCGCGCCTAATAGAGGCGTTAGAACCCGAATTTAACCCCGAGTCGAGCCTGAAACGGACCTTATTCGAAGCTAAACAAGTCCTTATTTCTACCAGATATTTTAACTCGGTATAAACCTGGGCTAGCTCGGATATGAATTGAAATCCACGCCCAAATCTGTCTAGGAATTTTCCTATGGGTTTTAAAAAAAGTATAGGAAACATTGAAAATTTTTGATCTCGGCCTTTTTTTCCTCAGTTCAACGATTCGTGAAGTTAAATCTGGTGGGGGGGTCAACGGGGCTGAAAGGGTATTTGTCTCCCGGAAGGCATCGATAGGGCGGAATTAGGAGGTCAACGTATCGTGTTCGGACGCCTTTAAAACTGTTCTCCACCCTTTTTTTTTTTACGAAATCTCTCAATTTGCGTCAATTTCCTCGAATCCATTGTCCATTTTGACCACTTTCACGTGTGACTCCTATATTGACCTATAAATTAAACATTTGAATGACCTAATAATAAAATTTAAGCCGGAGAAAATTATTATAATTTGCGCGAGATTAGAGCTAATTCGATTGTTTAATTTTTAATTATAGAAAGTTTGTTTAAAGGCCTGGGATTTCTTCTGCCTGCCACCTGCCTGTTTCACTGGAAGTGGGCTCACCTTCTGAGCTTCCTATTGGGTAGCAAGGCGAGAGAAAGCTTGGAGGGTGAGTTTGCTTCCAGGGTGACAGGCAGAAGTAGTCCTAGCCCTTTAGGCTCGACATTTAGCTCTAAAATAACGTAATCTTAGAAAACATTCCAGTGGCATTGCTTTAAAATATTGGCTGGTTTACTGGTTAATTTCGCTGACCAATTGGTATACGCCACTGACACACTTGGCATTCGAATCGATTTAAACCGTTTCAAAACGTTTCGCTAGAGTCGTGTGAACGGGAAACCGTCTTTTCTCGAATCGATTTGATTCGATTTCACAAAACTGCATGCTTCGGGAACCAGTTTCGTACCGATTCGGTTTCAACAACCGTTAGATGAAGCTACGATAAATCGATTTATAAAGATAATGCGTGAACACGTGACGCTTAAAACGATTCCTGGTGATTTGAATATCGATTTGATTTTACCGTTTCAAATCGATTAAGAAATATTAGTGTGACCGTAGCTAATTTCTCGTTAATCAGCCGAACCGATAGAGGTATAGATAAATAAATTCAATCCTGGCGCTGGTATCACCATTTTCTTTTCGCTCGGTTTAACCCAATTTGTAAAAAAAAAAAATCTTAATCTTGAGCGTAATGTCATCCTCACGCGACGCAAACTGTCATTTGAATACGGAGGGGTTATTCTACGCCATAATTGGAGTCCGGTGAACTGTCTTTTCAAAGTGACAGGTACGAGGTCGACTCTTATAGACCCCACCCCCATTTTTTTATATAATATAATAATATAACCCCGTCAGAAAAATGTCCCTATATTATATATTTATCATCCGTAATTGAGAACGAGTACGAAGGTAGGGTACCCGTTTTATCTCTTTGATATTTTAACGTAGATATAAAGGGGGTCCTAGTTTTATACTTAATGTAAAATCAAGGTAGTATAATATATGTTATATATATCTAAAGGAACCTTTTTATCCCCCATATAGAGTTAGAAGGGGTTAAACTAAATCACCTGCCATTTTTAGAATGCTGTTACATCAAGCCCCCTTTTTATACCCTTATATAGTTTAATTCGATTTTGAGAATACAGTACCTACGAAGCTATACACCCTATAGAGTGCAGGCTTTTTTAGTATGAATCACGTGACGTAAAGGCGTCGTATTGGGTGAATTTTCCGAGTGATCGCTTTTGATTATGGATATATAGAGCCTTTTTCGAAAACGATTCAATTACGTTGACTTTTTCAAAGTATATATAAGAAAAAAGGTTGGCTAGAGAATATAGCTATAGATATACGCGATGGAGAATCGTTTTAAGCGAGCGAGGGGACGAAGGAAGAAAGGTGATAGGTGAAGAGGGTGGGCAATCGCCCAGCTTAAAAAATACTTTGTTAAATTTAATAGGAAATCTATTGAGCTACGTATAAATAAATTTATTTATTTATTTCCAAGCTATATATAAGTGCGTCGTATACGAATAAGGTTGAAAAATAGTAATATGCAGCGGGTACCGAACTGAATTAAATGAAAATGATATCGTAGCTGGTGCTGTTTTCATTTACGAGGATATTGGACGCCATATATCGCCATTTAATTAAATTGGTGGCGGCAATGTAGGGGTTTTTCTGTCAAAGGATAGAAAGAAGACTTGATAGAGCTTAGGTTAGTGAAATGTTAAGCCTTGGTCATTTTTCAAGCTTTTCTTTTCGAACTACAGACTAGCAGACTATCGTGTTTCTCAAGGGCATGTTTATTGCACCGCTGCTAAAAACTCAAGTTGGCAGCCCTGCCACTTCGAAAATGCCGACCGTGTGGATGTAGTTGGGGAGGGGTTTTTAATCTCGAAAAATACTATTTAAAGATAATTACAATAGGTACTAGCAAAGACCCGTTGATATAATAATATAATATAAATTGCGGTTAAGCGCCTGTAAAAGTGTTCCAACATAAGCGCTCCGGTGTTCAGGGTGAAGCCCAACCTATTGCACCTTTCTGGAAAAATTCAGAGACGAACGGACATTGTAAATTATTAAATATTGATTATTCCAACCATTCCTGTACGCTATTTATTAGCCTATATTATCTCACGCTATAATAATATGCCTGGTATATTATTGGTTCCCCAAAATAGAGTCATCAGCGAACTAGTCTGAACGGAAAAGGCCCCAAACTCCGTGCCTCTTTTGTTCCTTTATAGGTTATGATGAAATCCCGTCTCGTTGAAGTATAACGCGTATATTAAGTTCTAACCTTTCGCTTCTTATATATACATATTTAAAGAATTTTTACGAAGGGAGGAAACAAAAGTTCTTGAAGAAAAAAGTTTTAAACGATGTTGAAATTGACTCCTTTAAAGGTTCGAGCGAAGAAAGAAAAAAAAAAAAAAAAAACGTTTATGGGCTATTACGGCTAGACTCTTTCCCGTCTTCGCGAGTTAAACCTTTAATGTTTTTATAAATCGACTTAAAATTTAATATAGAAAAGAGAAGGCTTTTCTTCTAAAGATAGTAACGAGAGAAAAAGAGAGAGAGAGGGCCAGGTTGAGGGGGGGAACCACCCGAAAAACTTAAGTAAGTATGTTGTATAACGCCTCACCGTAAGGACGTTATTGTATTTCGGGTAATTTAGGTGGTTTTGCATTTAAACTTTATATATTACTTATAGAAAATGACCCCATATACAACCCTGTTCAGAGTAAAAACCTCCCAGGAATATAATAAACCATAATAAAATATTTAAACTTTAATAGTATTTATGGCAATAACCTTTTTTTATTATTTTTTTAAATAAGCTCTTGTTATAAATTTCTAAAGTTTAAATTGAAACGCATAAATTATAAACTCGAATTTTTTTTATATCGCTAATTAGCGCCCTTAGATTGAGGCAAAATATACAAGCCATTCTTTTTAAATTAGGCTACATTAAGAATTAGATTAACCTGAAATCAACTTGAAAAAAAAACCCCCAAAAAAAATCGCTTAGTGTTTCATTAAGACTCGAAAACAAACGATAAAATAAATAAATAAATAAATTAGATTACAGGCTATAGAAGTAGGTATACGCGAAAACAAAAAGGACCTCTCCGGAATCTTGTTAACGAGGAAATGCAAAAAAACACTCTGGAAATGGAATCCGGGCGAAACGAAGCGTGCTGAGCTTAATTTGTTATCTCCGCTAAAAGGTGAAATCGCGCTCCTCCCTTTTTTTCCCTGTATTATGGAGCTTATACCCCTTTCCCAATATCATTACGCTGCTTTTGAGAGCACTTCGAAGCGTGGTAAAACGCTAACGCGTATTAATACAACGCGTAAACTCCTTAGGATATAAAATAGTTTCGACTATATCATCATTCGTATACGGAATTATCCACTGACCCAAACTGAATTAAGTCCAAGGCTTAGGAGCTTAGGAATCCGCGGCCCCCTAAATCTCATTGTGATTTGGTTTTAACTTCATTCTTATTTCGCGAATGGACGGGAGAATAAAACGGAGAAAAGGCTAATATAAAAAGAACCTCGAAAGGAACTAGAGAAAAGTGACGGAGATTGCAACCAGGATGGAGAAATACAGAAAGAAGAGAAAAAAGGCCCAGTTGTGCTGTTCAGTTTATTTTGACGGTTCTGTATACATGGAATGTGTGGGGGGGGGGGGGGGACCAAATGGCTGCCACTACCTTGATTTAATTCAACCCTTATATTATTTCTAATTACGACAGTTGGGCGAACAACCGATCTACGGATTTTAGAGGTTCCTAATATATTACCGTAACGTCTATCTGGTTCGAATCTTCGGATATAATTGAACCCTGTTTCGTGCCCGTTTCTCGTTGCTTCTATTCGATATAACAACCCCGTATATAGTATTGACGCTAGAACGCGATATATAAAGGTAGTAGTATATCCCAGGATATAAAGAATTTGAGTTTCCGAACTTCAAAAACTACTTTAGCGTCTATCTCTCCCGAAATAAAAGCGTACGTGAAAGGAACCTATAACTCGCTACCTTATGATATTTAAGGCACGTTATATTTAGTAAAGGGTTTCGGGTTGGCCCAGGGGTTAGCGCCAATTTGGAATTTCTCTCTCTCTGAGCGGCGGAGAGAAAGAGGCGAAAATTGAATCGCGCTGATGGCGTATACCGTGGGCGGAGTGGGGCGCTTGCCCTCCCTCCTCCGAGCTTTCCCGTGGCCCTAGCTAATGGACGATCGCCAGGGCGCGAGGGGCTCCCCCTAATTTGGAGTCTCTCTTCTCCGCTTTCTCTCTTGGCGGGGGCAGACGCCCCCTTTTAACCCCTTCCTCCGTATAGTCTCGCGGCCAGCGTGATAGATAGATGGGGTACGCTACACCGGGGCGCTCGTCTATACTCGGCCTGACTTAGTTACGACCGAAACTTTTCTTAGTAGTTATTGTTGAGTATTATTTAAGAGTGTGTGGCGCTAGCTGGGGCGTAAGGTGTATAGGTACTGGAGTACTCGGCGGGGCAGAAATGGATTGGTAGAGTAACTCCCCTTTGGCGTCTGTTCTAATCCATCGTTCGCCTGTTGGGTTTCGAGTAATATACACTCTTACGTTATTACCGTAATAACGTCGATTACTTCTCTCTCGGGGGAAGTGAGGGGGGTTAAGGAAAGGAGGGGGTGGCGTCTTCCTCCAATTACCACCCCGTACCCATTATTTCGTCTAATCTTCCGAGTCTTCTCGAATCTTTTGATCTTGATTTTTAAGGGTGATTTAAATTAGCGAACGAGCGTCGCGATCAACTATCTCTTTTATCTTTTACTAATTGACGAAATTTCACCAATTTAAGCCCCTCTTTTAGTTATATTACCATTGAACAATACCATTGTTTCGTGATACTATAGAGTTTGATAATTTGGTGATTTTGCTTTTAAATTAGTAAACTTTAATTATACGCTTACAGTACGGAATTTATTTGATATTTCAAAGGATATTTGAAAATCATTTGTGTTATATCCCCACGAGCTCTAATTAGAAACTTATTTGAGACCGTCACGGTTTTGAATAGTATTTTTGATCATTAGCCCGTGTGGTTAATATCGCGCCTATATGAAAATGATCTACATACATAAACGTAACTTTAGTGACAGTTTGATTAAAGGGAGACTGAAGGAAATCGTGCGTAAGTTAATTTTTAGATTTCTTAGACCATTAAATATGTTATTTAGTACAAAAAAACTGAATTTATTTGAAAATAATTAATATGGGAGCTCAATCAAATTTATCCTGGTTTAATATAAATGAATTTTAAATCTCGTAGTTGGACTTATTTTTCGACGACATCTTTACGTTTCTAAATTTGAAACTAGAAACTAACGTTATACCCTAGGCCGCGAAAGAAAACATCAATATCTCGGGGTCAAATCTGTGACTTGTTTTTCATCCCCCAGTAGCAGCTTCGGCGTATAGTGTTAGGTCGGTCCCGTAAGTCCTGGCTGCGAGCTGGTCTGGAATTTGGAACTTTTTTTCTTCGCTTGATCTCGCCGGTGGCGGTGCGGAGAAAAACCCGAATGAGAAAAAAAAATAACAAGCCAGAGCTCGCTGCACCGGAAGTCGGGAGTCGGTTCCACGCGAGGTTGATTCTCACGCGTCCCTAATTTAGGCTTTCGG
This sequence comes from Odiellus spinosus, assembly GCA_963920705.1. Lineage (NCBI taxonomy): Eukaryota > Metazoa > Arthropoda > Arachnida > Opiliones > Phalangiidae > Odiellus > Odiellus spinosus. The sequence continues at coordinate 5,556,415 of OY987234.1, forward strand.
CGCAACTGAGCCCGCGTCTATACCCTGTACCCACCAGCACCCATTTCATCTCGAATCTTCCCTATTATCGAAGCTACGACCCACAACCTTAAGCTCCTATAGGAGATTTATACGAAATTTAATGAAAACTACGCTTAGTAGGTGTCGTCGGTTCCAGATGGAAATATATACCATATACTCTTCTAACCATTCCATTCGTCAATCTAACTCGCCAGTGCTTCTCAATATTAGGTAGCGTATATTTTCAAAATTATTGAAACTGTGTGGTTAGATTGTCATTGGACGCTCGGTTTATAATTTACATAATCTGTGAGCTGTCAGTCATTGGATAACCTGTCAGATTACTACGCGCTATACCCTATAACCCGATTGAATCACCACACCTTAACGTTTTTTAAGTAAATGAGTTAGGCTTAAGACGGTGTTAAAACTCGAAACGAATGCAGATTTGTTAGGGGGAAGGGAGATATGCGATATTAGAAATGGATGCATCCTCTTACATGGTTTATTGTACATTCGGTTTGACACTATTAAAAAACTCCTCGAAAAAACTATTAATAGATTTAAGCCTGGCATTAATTTCACGGGCAAATAGTCAAATTCCACGCCTTCTTTTCCGCCCCATTCCTTTATGTAAATTAACGTATGACCGAGGCTTAGCGGAACCGACGTATATCGCGAGGCAAATAATTAAGAAGGGGATTAACCCCGGAATGAATACTCGTTACAATCTAGAAAAGGAACTAAATTATCATTAATAAACTCGATTTTCCGCGCCAATCCATACCAGTTCCAAGAATGAGAAAATTTAACGCGAAAGACCAGCGATGAAAAAATTTAAAACTTAATTATTCGATTAAACATAAAAAATTGTTCGATAATTAAAACCCAAAACTACTTTAAATCGTTGTTATATATCATATTACGTATTTTTCCGCCGTATCATTATATTTTAAATATAATATTTCTATATTATCAGTGCATGCTGGCTTTTAAGGGTCCATGCTAATTAAACGCGGTGGGGGGAGGGTATATTAAATCGAGCTTAAAATTTAAAGAGAGTTGGTGGGTCAAATGTGGGCCTAAATGGTCAATCGGTGGCCCAATGTAGCGTTCCATTAATAATTAGGGCCTCGACGGTCTTAATATATGTATATTTTGCTATACTCTAGGCTTCATTTATTTCCGGGGGACCCAAAAATAACCCCATTTGTCCCCTTTTCCCACGCACTAGTAGCTAGGCACCAGTAACCCCAAGTCGGTCCTTAAACCTTAATGGTCTAAAATTCTTCCTAGTCGCGAACTGGAAAATTTTAATTAAATTAATAGAGCTCGCCTCGAGGGAATTAAGATTTTTGGGCACTCGAAGGGCGACCGAGAAATCTCCGTTCCTCTAAATATTCCAACCGTATGGAAATATATATTTCATTTTTAAGGGGGCGAATCCCCGAAATTTTTAAGACCCCGCATCACCCCCCGATTATAAACGACCCGTCGCGCTGCGTTATTTAAAATTCCGCCTATTGGGTGGATTAGCTAGGGTTCTATAGCTTTAAATTTATTTTCCCAGACAGTTGAGAAATAATAAGAGTATACCGTTTTTAATAACAATAATATACGAAATATATTGATGAAATTGCCAATTTTATGGACTGCGTTAAAAATTGGTTCTCGGGATATTTGTTAAGGAAGTCGAAGGACTCTTGACCTAGAACTCGGATAATGAATAACTTATGATATCCATTGATAACTAGGCTTTCTTAAGCGATTTTAATCTCCGATAATTTTTTTGTTAATATAAAACCCCAAATTATATAAACAGACGCGTATCAAATGGATACGAATTAGACCCGGTGAAAACGAATTACGCGTTTATTCGAACGGATAACGCGAAGATTAAAATACGACGATACGTTAACTCGATTAAGAAATAGATATGTTTTCTGCTTGACATTCACGAAGGTCTTATTCAAAGCATATAAACAAAATAAGATTTCAATTTCACTATTAACTACAGATAGTATGACGTAACCACTTCGCGCGTGACGTCACTCAATTGTTTCTATTATAACTAAGACGCGATAACGTTAACTAGATTTTCGCGGGAATTAACCTAAATTTCACTTTCTAAGCTTGATAAACTCGAATTAATATTGGTAACGTTGTCTAACTCGGTAAAGTGTACCGAGTAACAACTTCGGAAGCGATGAAAGCTTCCTATTAAAAGCCCTTTCCAAATGTATCATTTCAACCCATAGTAAGGCTGTCGCGCGTCTTATAACAAGGTTGAGAGTTTATAAAATACGCAAATTTTGTTTGGCGCTTTAGATTTCGACAAAATTTAAAAGTTTTAAACCTTGTAAACTGCCGGTTTCGAGAACAAACCTTTTAATATTAAAGTTTAGTCAGTCTTTATTGTCCCTGGCTCGCGGACGGGACCAAAGAGGTTCGGGGGTTTGTTTTATACCTACAAGATATTTACCACCCTGACTACGAGTATTGACGTCAGAAGATAAAAGCGCGTAGAGAGGAGGGGGGGCGAAATGTTTCATTTAAATGCAAATCAGTTTCAAGCGCTCTGCTCTTTCTAGTCTCCGAATCACATTTGGAGTCTACGGGCAAGGCGAAGATGGGCTTTCGCCACTCCGCAGCCTCTATCTTTTTGATTTAAGGTTTCTTATACGAAATAAACAAGGTCCTATCTTTATGGAGCGCTGCAAACACAACGCGGTTCCTTAGAACGTAACTATAGCCTTAGGAAACACCCCTAGAGTATATCATTAGGAAATCTAACGGGGAAAACTCCTTCGTGTACCGCGGGGCTCGCCGATGCCCAACACACCGTATTAACGCGTATATATAAGAGCAATTTTAGGCCTCCTTGCGGAGGGAAAAGATACTATAGTCGCTTTTCTCTATAAAATATTCTTAAAATCCTCGTAAACCTTTGTTGTAATATCTTTAATATGACAAAATAAAGAAAATTTCAATATCCCAGTTTGCGCGAAATTCAAGTTTCGTACAAATCTGGAAAGGCTAAAAATATTAATTAAATTCAGGGAAATTGGGCATATTTAGTTTAAATGGTTTGTTTCATCAAATAGACTTAAAACCACTCCCAGGGTGTCCCGAATGTTATTACTCCATTTTATCGACAGAAGTGGTTAGTTTGGAATTATAAATAAGTTAAAATAAATATTAACAAGTGTCATAATTATATTACAAGACGGGTACTTGATTTCCCGGAGATGTTTCGAATTCTGAGGATACATGGTTCTAAGGAAATGCTGTTAATTAAGAGAGTATTAAACTAATTATTAATTACGACTAATGACGAATAAACAGACGAGGATTTCGAAAACGGAAAGGCATATTATACGAGTATTTCGGCGGACTCAATTTGCAAATCTTTTAATTCTTTAGCGACCTTCCGACAACGACGAAAATAAAAATATCTCGAATAAATTAGAATCCGACGAACCTCGAAACTGCGCGGGAGATTTTTTACGCGAATCCATTAAGAGCGAATTAAGGAATGTCGCGAAGGCTGAAGAGGTTGGTTGCCGAAAGGCAACGCGAAAAAAAATAATCGAAGTTTCCGCTTTCATATACGTTTAAAGATTCTAGTTCCGGGTTAAAAAATCTACGATTTATTTCACTTCGAATTGATAGCGACTACGAAGCTTCGCTTTATTCGTTTTCTCTTAAAGAAATAAACTGAGTATCTATCTTGTCACGCGGTAGCGATTCCGATTCGAAAGATGATGTTAACCCTAGAAGAGGATGAGAACATTTCCCCTCCCTTCCTCGTTTCCCAAAAGCTATAGTGGACGTGGGAAATCATTGGCTTCAAAAGCTGCTACACTTTTGACATAGTGTTACCTTAAATTGAAATATTGGCACCAGTACTTATTTCACATTGGAAACTATTGGGCTTTAGAAAGTGGTTCCCCGAGTGATAGGCTATACTCAGTAACTCAACACAACTCGAAAGAAAAGCCCTGTTAATTATCAATGCCATCATTAACTAGAATATCAAAATAAATAAGTAAAACCTTTTGGTCAACGCAAAATTACAACCATCGACCGAGAAAAACTGATGAAACACGTATGAAAATAGAAATTTCAAAATTTATATAAACACTAATTTTATTTCGTTACCGCTACATGGGTGTAGTGTAGTGTAGGCCAAAGGTTTACTATTTAAAAAAATCAAATCACTGGATTTTTTTTATTGGAAATTGGAGCACTGGTCAACGTTATTAAAATTTATCAACACTGACTCTTGGTGCGGAGACAATGGTTTCCCACTAATATCAATACAAACGGACGTATTTTCTAGAGACGTTCGCTTAATTACTTCGAGCGCTGGTGCGATAAATGCCCCCAAAACAATTCGGAACTATCTTTAGAAAGAGGAGATCCTGTAGCATATTTTGTCTCTCGAGTTTTCGCGTCAATTCCGCCCACTTCTAGATATTAAATTTCCTTGCCTGCCAATTACGAAACACTGGAGCGCTCTTTTTACGACGTCTGGTACAGTCTGGAAGTTTCTTTCATCCCTCGAAAGAACGACAAAATATTCATCTCATCATCGCCCCTTTTATGAAAGATGATGAAATACGATTGAATAAATAAATGCAGCAGCGCGGTTTGAATCAGTTAAAATATACGACGAATTTATAAGGAAATTGAGGTCATCGCGGTAGTAGAGATGAGATGGGAACCCTTCTTTGATGAACGTTGAAATCTATGACTGATTTGGTACGCGTATAGGTTGTATAATTAACGAGTTCGTAATGAACCTTGATTTATGGGTTAAATATTTTCTACAATATTTTTATTTCTCGCGAAAGGAAAACAAAGTCAGTATATGTTAGTCATTTAATTCTAAGTAGTATAGGTCATTCCCACGATTATTTAAATTAGTTTAATCACAGTTTAATCGTTTAAACAGAAGCCGATGAAACCCTCCTATGAAGTCTATTACTGTAGCGTGGAATTTAGGGGTTTTCTAAATTTTAAATTTATCTATTTAACTCATTTATAATAATTATATTTTACACTAAATTTCCACGTTTCTGCTTTTACTAAGCCTATACTGTTCAAGAAATCCAGCTGGGTATTTTCCATCCCGTTGCGAAGAACGCAGGCGTTCGGAACAATTGAATGGGAGATGCCCAAAAATATTTCTTTACCATCTACATTGGTTAGTTGACCCTACGCGCAAAGGCTACTAACCTACTAGATAACATACTTCCCTCCTCGCTAGGTCCAACTGCAGGGACTTGCGAGGCTGAACTCCAGCTTATTTTCCCCATTTATTTTAACATTCCAATCCCGTAGAAAACTAGGGTTGCCAAACCCATTGTATGTATTTTTTTTATATATTTGTACATTAACGTTATAAAGTGTGAAAAATGAAAAACCCCAAGAGGGTCGCGACCAGGTGCGAATTGAGAAATACTATCCGCGAAGGTCGAGGGTGTTGATTGAAGAAGGACCAGAAAAACTCGAGAGATGATTCTCGTTTCGGCCATGACCATGGAAGGTTAAAAATATAGCTAGAGTTGTCCTCGTTGACCACGCGGTTAAAAACCATACTCGCGACTCCGCGTTAATAATAAAATCGGGAATCGGTAAGCTGAAAAGTAACGCACGCCGAGGAAAAACCGATAGGCTAGCCGCCCAAGATCGCTGATTTTGCGAAGAGATGAGCAGGATGTCCGAACCAGCCCGCTGATTACCAGATCCTCCGGCCTTGCCGAAATCGATCACCCACGGGCGACCGAGCTGAACCGATGTCCGAAAATCTACGCCACGCCGAGTGCACCATCGCGCGCAAATTCGCGTTACCGCGTACCGTAATTACTTTCTGTTAAAATCGTGTGTGTGGGTGCCAGGAATAAATCATCTATATGCCGTCCCTGGTTTCCGGTTGGGAGATAATCCCTCGTGCTGCCGTTGGACTCACGCTGGAAAACATTTAAGTATCGGTACATTGTACCATCCCGCTTTGCGATTTTTATTATATAGTTAAGGCGCCTTAAGATTAAGTTAAGATAAAGGTATACCTTATTTTAAATGTTGAAACTTTATTTGTATAGTTAAGTTACCTTTTTAATTAAACCTAATTGTTACTTTGGCAACCCTAAATAATTTCTTTATTTCATTAACATTCAATCCCCTAGACAACAGACCATTTAATTTCCCTAGCCCCGCAAGTCCCAATAGTGAAACCTTAGCGGGTACCCGGGCTATACTTATTTTTAATAACCTTTGTAGAGTTAGAATCAATCCCATGAAAAGAAAATCTCTACAAATTGGGGGTCCCGTCCGGGATATGATCACATTGTTTCAATGCTTTTCCCCTCCTCATGAGTAACTAGTAGGCATGAAACCAAATTTTCGGAATTTTAATTAAGAGTATCGCATTTATCCCTGGTTTACCATTTTGCACTTTTGTGCCGTTGTAAGTGATAGGCTTACTAAATTGTTTAATTGTATTTTGGTTCACCTTAGCGTGAATAGCATTTTTTTTTGGGGTGTTTTTGAGTTTTGGCCTTTCCAGGGTGCGTGTAGATATCTCTTGAATTTCATTTTAGTTAATTTAATTTCCATTTTTTTTTTGCCTTCATAAATAAATGCGTTACCACCCCTATTATACACGTTTTCATTACCTTTACCCTTATGAGTAATAGAGTTAATTCAAATTACACTGATTACAACAATAAATTACGTAAATTACGATTAGAAAGACGTGAAACCTTACCTAAATACCAACCTAAAAAGCGGGTTCCCGTGATTGACAAAACAAAACAAGCTACCATAAAAATGGCCACCCACAGTAATAATTCTTCACGAGCTCCTTCCCCCGTTAATCCACTCCCTGGTGCAGCCAATCAGCTGGTTAATCTTACTCTTCCCCAGGGTAACGCGACCCAAATTCCTTCCACGAGTAATAGCAATACCCCTCAGATGCAGATTCCATTGGGTAGCGTGCTCCATAACAATTCCATTTTTACGCCCCCTTCCGGCAATAGCAATACTAACGTAACGGCCCCTGTCACTGTGCCTGGAGATGTTTTGGCGCAAATTATGAATCAATTGACATTTTTATCTTCTCAATTTCAAATAATGCAAGGCACAGTGACTGCGTTACAAAATCAGAATTTAGCTAATCAGGTAGCTCCTCCAGCTCCAACCCCAAGTACACAGGCTATCATTACCCCTCAAACTAACCCTATAACAACTCAAAATGCACGTTCAAATTCCGCGCCAACTATACTTGCTCCCAATAATCCGGTGCCCACTGTTCAACCTCCAGCTATACTGTTCCCCGCACAGACCCATTTAATTTCCGCTCCCAGCACTAATTCCAACACTAGCAGCGTCTCAAATATGCCAGTAGGGGCCAGTGCGAGCGCAAGTTCCCAACCTCAATCTACCTATCAGCCTCCTACCACCCCCTTCATGTTCTCAAACCCGTTACCCGCGCCCACATATGCCGGGAATCCAACCGATCCGGGTCCAAAAATTTTCCTTAGGCGGGTTAAACAAATGAAACTAACTTACAATGTCCCAGAGGCCATTTTCGTCCAACAATGGGTGCCAACCCTTCTAACCGGCCCGGCCCAAGAATGGTTTTTCACCCAACCAGATTTTATAGATTTTCCCCAGTTTGAAACCGCCCTCCGAACTCGGTTCGAAAGGCGAGAAAATGACGAACACGTCAAAAGTAAAATTAGTGATAGAATCCAAAGGGCGCAAGAAACAGTACACGAATATGCCGAGGCGCAACTCAAGTTATTTAGCCAATTAATTCAGCCCTTGTCTGAGGAAAAACAGATAAAAAAGGTTTATAAAAATTTTCGCGAGGATCTTAAGCCTTACTTAGAAACTAAAACTTATGCCACTCTCAGGGACCTATTAGATGATGCATCAAGTATAGAAAGATCGTTGAACAAACAAAAGAACAAATTACCAACCACAAGTGGGCCCCACAATAGCTCTAGTTCTCAAAACAACACTAGTAACCAAAACTCGGGTGGATGGAATACGAGGCACCATTTTAGTCAAAACAATAGGCCTAGAAGTAATAATTCTAGCTCCCAAGGCGCCAATCAATCTCGCTCATTCCCTAATACAAATAGGCCACGTTTTACACCAACCTGCCATCATTGTGGCATGTCCGGTCACCTCCGACCCGATTGCCCCAATAGAAGCAGCGAACCCCACCGGCCTACCAACAACAATCAGATTTAGCGAACGGGACGTGTGATCCCGATGTTCTTAATCCTAATACAAAGGATTCAAAACCCTTGGAGGTCGTAACTTAACACCAAGGGGTCAAAATTCTGGAGAGGTCAAGCAATAACGCTCATGCCCACCGAATATTTTTTTTTTATAATCGTTCGAATTCCTTAGATATATCTATTTTTGCTATTAGGAGGTGATGTTTAAGCCATAGCGAGTTAGATTAGTTTTTCTGGTAGTTGCGCTCAGGCGGGACACGAATATTCCAGCATTTTTTTTAGACATGTCCTTATTATTGTTTTGGTTTTTAGTCTTAGGCCTTAGTTTTTTTTGGTACCATGTAAATATAACTGCGATAGTTTTCTTTTGTTTTCTCTAATTTGGTTTTGCATTTAAATAATGTGGTCTCATGAGGACACGAGACTTAGAGTGGGGGAGAGTTGTAGCGTGGAATTTAGGGGTTTTCTAAATTTTAAATTTATCTATTTAACTCATTTATAATAATTATATTTTACACTAAATTTCCACGTTTCTGCTTTTACTAAGCCTATACTGTTCAAGAAATCCAGCTGGGTATTTTCCATCCCGTTGCGAAGAACGCAGGCGTTCGGAACAATTGAATGGGAGATGCCCAAAAATATTTCTTTACCATCTACATTGGTTAGTTGACCCTACGCGCAAAGGCTACTAACCTACTAGATAACATACTTCCCTCCTCGCTAGGTCCAACTGCAGGGACTTGCGAGGCTGAACTCCAGCTTATTTTCCCCATTTATTTTAACATTCCAATCCCGTAGAAAACTAGGGTTGCCAAACCCATTGTATGTATTTTTTTTATATATTTGTACATTAACGTTATAAAGTGTGAAAAATGAAAAACCCCAAGAGGGTCGCGACCAGGTGCGAATTGAGAAATACTATCCGCGAAGGTCGAGGGTGTTGATTGAAGAAGGACCAGAAAAACTCGAGAGATGATTCTCGTTTCGGCCATGACCATGGAAGGTTAAAAATATAGCTAGAGTTGTCCTCGTTGACCACGCGGTTAAAAACCATACTCGCGACTCCGCGTTAATAATAAAATCGGGAATCGGTAAGCTGAAAAGTAACGCACGCCGAGGAAAAACCGATAGGCTAGCCGCCCAAGATCGCTGATTTTGCGAAGAGATGAGCAGGATGTCCGAACCAGCCCGCTGATTACCAGATCCTCCGGCCTTGCCGAAATCGATCACCCACGGGCGACCGAGCTGAACCGATGTCCGAAAATCTACGCCACGCCGAGTGCACCATCGCGCGCAAATTCGCGTTACCGCGTACCGTAATTACTTTCTGTTAAAATCGTGTGTGTGGGTGCCAGGAATAAATCATCTATATGCCGTCCCTGGTTTCCGGTTGGGAGATAATCCCTCGTGCTGCCGTTGGACTCACGCTGGAAAACATTTAAGTATCGGTACATTGTACCATCCCGCTTTGCGGTTTTTATTATATAGTTAAGGCGCCTTAAGATTAAGTTAAGATAAAGGTATACCTTATTTTAAATGTTGAAACTTTATTTGTATAGTTAAGTTACCTTTTTAATTAAACCTAATTGTTACTTTGGCAACCCTAAATAATTTCTTTATTTCATTAACATTCAATCCCCTAGACAACAGACCATTTAATTTCCCTAGCCCCGCAAGTCCCAATAGTGAAACCTTAGCGGGTACCCGGGCTATACTTATTTTTAATAACCTTTGTAGAGTTAGAATCAATCCCATGAAAAGAAAATCTCTACATTACTCCCTGGTCTTGTCTACCCCTCTCTGTATGGGTTATTTTCAAAAAGCGCGATTCGTACGCCTCCTAACGGTAGATATTTTCGGAGCGGGAGTTCGTCCAGCGAATATCTCTAGCAGCCTTGGAGTTCGTCAAAAAAACCTCGTCGTTTGTGGAGAGAGAATTTCCAATTTTCCGTAGACAGGGGGTATGAATTAGGACCCCTCCGATCTCGTAAAATTGGGAATTTTACCCATACAGAGAGGAACGCTATATCGAACATTAGAGTAGTAGACTTCAAAGGAGGGTTTCATCGGCTTCTGGTTTAAATAATAATTAAACTAATCGCGTAAAGTTTAAAAATATTTTCGAAATATTAATGAGTCTTAACTTAAAATATAATTTGTTTTTGCCCGCAAAATCCAATTATCTTCGTTCAATATTGCTTTGGTTTGATAAATTCAATTTCTAAGATAAGCCTATTTAGTGCGGGGATACATTGTTTACCCTAATTTTAGTCCATTCGCGTTAATTCACTTAGTTAGAGCCAATCGAATCGAAAAATCTAAATTCGTAAAGGAACCTTGTCGTTATAGCCTCTAATAAGTATTAACGTCAATTAGCTACAGTATAAAGTTCGAGCTCGAAGTACCGGGCTTTGTTTTTCTACATAAACCCCAAGTTCTGGGTCAACGGAAGCCATCAGAAAAAAAATTAGAGAGAAAAAAATATAGAGATAGGCGCCTTTTATGGCCAAATAAAACTCGGCTAGTCCTAATTACCTATAATACAGGATGCAATGGGAGTCGGTTCCATTATATTCTATATCAGTATGAAATTGCACTGCAGGTTGAAGATAAGCGACAGGAGATAAACTATATTTCTTATTTCCATCTTCAAAAGCCCTCATAGATTTGTACATATTAAACTTATTATTTACCACGGTTAAATTATACTAGCAATTAAGTTAGTTTTTTCAGAGAAAACGCCATTGTATTGAAGGAAAAACTTTATTACGAGACGTTTCGAGCAGGGACGGAAATAAGCTGAATACACTGGACATTTGTCCGATAAATTTTCAAAATGTCCAGTAACTTTTTCTTTTTGAGAAGGGGGTTACTGGACATTTGTCCAATGAGAAAATGTAATTACTGGTACAGGGAAGTTTGGCAATGTCTTATATTTTTTTAAATGTCCAATAACTTTGAATTTGTGAAGGAATACTGGACAATTGTCCAAAAATAAGTCTTATTTCCGTCCCCGGTTTCGAGCCAAGGTCCTTTTTCAGTCGATCGTTATTGGTTACTTTAATTTAAAGATAGTGATTATAAATATTTCAACTTGATTTAATTGGGCGAAGATTAACCTCGCGTACAAACTGGCCTCGGGTTATTCTAATACGTGAACTCTTTTCGAAAAGAAGTATCTTTTTCAGTATTTGTTTTCTCAGAAATTAAATAGAGAGTGAAGGGGAAAATCAAATGAGTTACGAATCTACGAAATTATTCATTTACGGATGACATTATATTAAGTACATAATAAATTTATTTTATTTAATTTTATAATTTAGCTGGTTTTTTAATGGCGCAAAATGAATTCTTGCGATCCATTAAAATCCCAGCTAAATTAGGAAACTTATTTTAGAATTGAGTATACGTTTAATAAATTAATACTTACTTTTATAAAAGGGGGGTCATACGTAAATGAATCATTTCGTAACTCTTAAACAACTCCTCGTACGATAAAATGTCATAGAACATTTTCGACTCAAAATGATCCGTAGAACCCGCCGAACTTTGGTTCAACCACCATTTTTTTTGGAACACCCTGTATCTGGAGCTTTTTACGAAATGAAATCTTAGATTGGTGGGGTATTATATAACTCTATACTTGGAATGTGTAGTCGAGCTCTGTGTAAGACTTGCGTAAGAGAGGAAAAGGGCGGAGGGGAGACGACTAAGCGGCCAAAAGGCCGTCATTAGCGCGTTCCGGGAAGGTTGGATGGATGGAATAGGGTCAAATTATGCGCCACTATGGGCGGAGAGAAAGAGAAGGGGCGCAGAGAAGAGAGATGAAGGGGGTCAGAATGGGTGAGACGCTGGTAAAAACAAAAGACGCGCGGCTCGAGGGCTGAACCGCCACTTTATCTAAGGGAGTACGTTTTTATTATTATCTTTTTGTACTTTTTCCTTGGTTCCAGATAAATTGCGTTCCCCATCCCTGGCGAAGAGCAGGCTGGCCTTCTGTTTTTGTCCCCCTACGCCACCCCAACCCCCTCTCCTTCTCGTTTCTTTCATTTTATTGCCTTTTTCCTCTTAGCTAAATAGTTCGTTCACCGAATTTAAACGAATAAAGTCCCAAGCCGGGGAATTGAAGAAAAACCACGGAGTTGGAGTCATTACGAGTATCTCTTTCCCCGCTTCCCTTTCGCTCGATCGTTAGTAATTCGGTGGATAGACCTCGAGTTCCGAGTATAGTCTTCGGCTGCAACTCCTCCCATTCATCCCCGTTACTCTTAATGAAGGAGGGAATTTCTGCTCCCGCGTAATGCCGCTCTGTTCTACACTAACTCGATTCCGGATGCCCGTGAAGTTCGGATAAGCGTTAATGCTTGCCTGCAATTTTTTTTTACCCCATCCACCCCTCTCACCCTCGCACTCTTTCACTTTCTCCGCAGGCGTATTAGAAACTCGGTCGGTTCAAGGTACCCAAGTTTTTAATCCCCAGCCTAAGTTTACCCTTAATCCAACGCGCTCGAGAATGAGGGTCGCGTCGATATCTATCCTATAATTCAATCTGTGGGTCAATTTGATATTTTTAAGGGGTAACTATAGGAACCATTTGATCCATTCTGAAATTTTAAAAAACTGAAACATTCGATGAATTTAAAAAATTAGCAAAATTTTTGTGTTGGTGGAAATGTTGAGAACATTTCTGGACGCCCATATTTTATCTCTTAGTGACCCCATAATGGAGAAAGTCATCTCAAAGATCAGTTGAATCTTGTAATCCATTGACCCCATACATTTCCCAAATGGCACCCCGTTTATTGGCTACTTAACTCGGTTACCGTGATAACATTACCATCGTCTTTATACCTTTAAGAGTTCGCAACCCCAAAAGGGTTCAATTGAAACTCGTCCATATTCACTGGGTTGAATAAAGAATCAAAGCCAAGACGGTCTAACTATAGAAGCAGCCATCAGACGCGACTCAATTCCCCCTTTTAATAATGCGCTGAAGCCCTAAGTCTAACGCGTCACGCCTGTGCAAAATCTCCTTGTCTTGGGCTTTGATTTCCATCAGACAATCTAAATTGGCCAGTTTCTGGTTGGCTCCCTAACTCCTCCGACATCAAATGAGTCGTTAACCGACTGAGAAGTGCGGTTTCTTCCCAGACTGTACTGTAGTATTTTATATAATAGAAATAGAGCAGTCTTACAAAGATTAAAAAAAACCGTAGTAATTTTACGCTGTTTATTGTACTATAAAGACCCAGCCAAACATTTCTTGTTCATAAGTATATCAATATCAACGTTTTTTTTTTTGTCCTCAACAACACCTTTTCTACTATCTTGGAAGGGATTACAAAATCAGTAGGGTTTTACTTTGAGCGCTCCATACTCAATAGATTCAGCCTTGGGGTGTTCAAATCTGACAGTTTAAAAAAAATTAATACCGCAGTAAAAATCTTTTAGGCTAGGTTAACCTAACCTAACTTAACCACAAAGGAATCTTCTCACGAAAAATAAAAAAGTCTATGGAATTTTAACGTATAATTTTTTTTTTTTTTTTTTTTTTTTTTTTCAAACTTCCGGTTTTTCTAATTATTTTTAACCATCATATTTGAACTCCTCGTGGTTCAATTTATAAGGAAGCGTGAATTTTGGTAGGAGACACTCAAAAGAAAAATTCTAGAACAAAATCAATACATGAAAAAGTGTTTTCCAAGGTAAAAGAAATCGCTTCTAAGCCCGCGACTACGGTACATATATCATCTAGTTTACGTAGAATGGAATTGAAATGGTTAAACGAGCTAGTCATCTTCTTAATCCGACTAAGGCTTTATGGCTATAGATAGTATCTATGCTCTTCTTGGGTGGTGGAGTCGTCCGTCTGTCTGTCCGTCCGTTCATTCCCCTATAGCTCGTTAATATTATTCCCCGATACTATTTCCTTCCCGTTCGACTCTATTAAAGGACATCGGAAAGTAGTGGGTGGGCTGGGGTAACTTCCCCCTCCAGGCCATGTTCCCCCTATACCCAGTCTTCCTTTCTCGGCCGCGGAGACACAAATCTGTCGCGACATTCTCCCCTTCTTCAACCGGATTTCTTCTATTTCTTCCGTGCCATATATAGCCAATTGTGGACTATATACGTAGCGGACAACCATCCTCGTCCTCCTCAACACTATCAGTCCCCCCGCCCCCACATCTTTATGGCGATAAGACAGCGCGGCGCTGGACGTCGTGAGCCAATCTTTATCCCCGTGACGTGCCAGTTAGCCAACCCCGCTGTTGATGACGTACGCGTATACGAGATACGTCGATCTCCGAACAACCGCACCAAACTGAACCGAATGAAGAGTATATTCGCCCCGCGTCAAAACACTAAGAACTAGAAGATTAAATGGAGAGTGTGATTGTAGACAACGAGTCATTAATCAATCGAAAGGCGTAAAAATTGCCTAACCAATATTAAGTTAGTAATCAATTTTTAATTTATTTCGAAAGACGTTGAGAGTTGGAAATCTCGTTGTTAACGAGTCTCCGCCGAATCCGGGGCTTTATTGAAAAGGTGCGCACATTGGCCAGATACCGTTTAACAGTGAGATGGAACAGTTTGATCCTCACGGAACGGCTACATACTGAGAAAGTTAAACAATTGATTTCTAGCTTAATATTGGTTCGTAAATAATACGATTGAAAAAATCAACGAAAGAAAATGACTCGTTGTCAGCTGCCGCATTCACCGTTTTATTATTACATTATGCGCCCCGCATCATGATGAGAATCTTTCTTTATTCGCGAGAAGAATTCTTATTATTTTGACAGACCCGAGACGAATAGAAATATTCTTTATAACTCGTACAACGCGCTGTGGATTAAAATAACTTGGCGTACACGTACGCCTTACGGTTGTCGAAGGTCTCCCATCGAGTTAAACCGCCTCAGTTTTCCACCGTATTCGTTTGATCTTACTTGGATTAATTTCTCTATTTCGCGAAACAATGTGGAATGCCTGCTTGAGTTGGAGATCAAATTTAGCTACTCGGTTATATTTTAGAGACTCATCGACCGCGTTGAGCCTTCAACCGTATTCGGCGTTTCTTATTGGATAAGTCTTGACGTTTTCTTCGAATCGTGACGCGCTCGGTTCTGTCTAGAGTTGTGGCAGTTTTATTTTTTGGTATATAGTCGATATTCGGTCCGCGTATCTTCTTTAGCTCTCTTTTTCTTAGTTTCGTTTGCTCTTTGGACCTTCGGAGTATAGCGGCAGTGATTGACGCGCTCTCTTCGCGAAGCTCGAGCCGCGGGCAACGTATCCGCGCCAACTGGAATGCCCAAAACTTATCCTTCCTACCACCATCCCTTCCACCTCGTTCAATATTGGCGGGTCTCTATACAACGCCATTCGGTTACACTTTTCACCAAGCTCAAAACGGTGGCCCATTAATACTTAATGTATGAATCTGATGCGAATTAAAATAGTCCCTGAAAATGGTCTCTAGAAGACAATACGGTATACGGTGATGATAGGTCAAACTTGTGGGTTATACTCCTATACGTGTTTGGTGTCTTTCCGAGCTTCAAAAGTACCTACTGCAGTGAACGTGAGAGGGAATTGTTCGTGCTCTATCTCTTCGGGAAGAGCAGAGTACGTCCTTTAGACAGGGGAGCCCGTGTTAGCTTTGACTGTCAATACTGGATGGCGTAAGAATCGCCCGGCGGGGAAGTCCAGAAATTGGGGAAGATCAAAAATGGCGCGGATAGGCTATATATAGGTTTATAACATCATCAGACGAAGCGTAATTAACCAGTTTAATCAGATTTAACCCATGTTTACGTGGACTTCTCGATTAAATCCGATTAAACCGGCTCATTAAGCCTCGTCTGAAGAAGGTATCTCGAAAAGAACTCGAGTAACATTGGTAAAGTACTAATTCCCTAGCTATGTCTCACTTGTCTTTACAATATCAAAAAATAAAAACATCTAAACTTGTAAAATTCGAACTATACCTTCAATTAGTTAGGAAGATAGGAAAATGGAAAAAGCCAGTATTTTTCAGTCGGTAATAAAAATGGCAAGCCTCGCAAATATTTCCTTACCTTTTAAAAATATGATTTAAATTGTATCGTTGTTAATTCGATTAAAACAATCAAATTGATTAAGCAATAAGTAGAAGCGCAATATTATTAGTGGTTTGCAATTTTAAATATTGTTAGTGACACTAAACTTCTCTGGGAAAAGTAACTTTAGCTTGAAAAACGTTGAGACATACGGTCCGGCGTGTATTGAAAAATCTATTGAATGTCCCCGCGATTACCATTTAACATGATTTAATAAAAACCGCGTAACGTTCCAATCGCTTGATTATTTTTGGTTTTAAATTCGGTATAGGTAATGGACGTGTTCAGCTGCGCGTACCGTAGCGTCCGGTATATTCTACCGCGAAATGTATCTTCTACGAAATCGGTATCTCAGGTACCCTCGGATACGCGACGCTGAACGTTGCCAATATAATAATAAATCAAAGAGAAAGCTTACCTCCTCTGCCCCTTCTGGCCTCGATGACGTTGAATAAAACCGACGCTAGGAGTATTAGTACGAGTAGAAGCGGCACTCGCTTGGGCGATGACGATGACGTAGGTCGCCAGGAGGAAGATGAGCGCGTCAGTTGACCGAGAGCGGTTCCGGCCATTCTCTCACCGCGGCTCGACCACTTTGTCCTGACTCATGCAAATAAAGCCCGAGGCTTATCCTCGAAACAACGATGGTTCCAATCAAATCTGCCAAAAGAGAAAAAAAAGAAAACAAATAAATAAAATTGAAAAGAAAAAGAAAAAACATTTATATTAATATCCGAGTCCATTTCGGACGTTAAATAAATTATAAACGGATCGATGAGGACGAAGAAAGGCGAGAGGCACATCCTCCTATCAGCGCTCAATTGGATTCTTTTTATCGATTAGATATTGGAGGTTCACGCGACGAATAACGCCCGCCACGAACCTCGCGTCATTAATTCATACGGCGATCTATCACGCGAAGTCGCAAAAACCCAAATGCAATATCCGAAAACGTCTCGAAATGTTCTCGGAAACGAGAAAAAAACAAAAAAGATTCCCTTTTTCAACAAGGCGCTGTCTGTAACCGAAACTAAGTTACCAGTACTCGCCATCGATTAGATTTGTGTCTCGACGAAATGTCCGAAGATTATTCACTTTGGAATCCCCCCTCCCACCGCTTTTCATCAAAGAAAAATCAAATTCCATATTGCCGAACAACATTTTCGAATAGGAATTATCCCCTGGTAGACGGCTTCCCCTTGAACGCCGAAGCTATACGGTTGGAACACTTTTACAGGGGCCAGCTTTAAAAACGTATTAAATACTAAACATTATTATTCGAGCTTGCCGCTCGTGGAAAAGCAAAAGTTTGAAAAACTTGATTTAAAACTGTGTTTTAGAATATACGTAGGCGTTGGAGTAAGGGACACGAGGGTTAACAAGGCCATGGTATCGAATCCATATATTGTTGGGAAACTCTTATTTTAATAAGCCTGGAAGGGTAAATTTTGGTTGATAGTGTGTTAAAAATACGGGCCAAGCTTATGGCGTGATGTTGTTGCTACGTTAGGCTTAGTTAAAAAAAGTTCTCGTATTGAAGCTCGCGGGCCAGGAAAGCTTCTTCCTCGCGGATAAAACGCGCGAGATTTGCGCCAATTTCGAATCTTCTCGAGTTTTCAACACGCGCCAATGTCTTCCTCTTCTAAATCTCGAAATAAAATCGTATCTGTCAAACGGGGGGTTTTATAGCTTTGCCAATACTGAAATCTAAAATTGAATCCAAATATATAGCACTTTTGTTTCTTTCTCTCTTCAGCTTCCGAGTTTTTTTCTTTTTTATCCTCTCGATTCTCTCTGTTTCGTAATTAAGGAGCTCTACCAGAAAGAAACGGGGTGGTGTGAGGATGGTTGGGTTGGGTTGAATGGGTGGTTGTCTTATCAAAAGGGAACCAGATGGATCTCGGTGTAGTTTCTCCCAGCCAAGCTCTAACACGCCTTTCGCGGCCGATAAGTTGACGTAACGCTCACGAATAAAGGTGAAACGACGTTTTCTAAAGGAAGCGTCGGTAAGCGCGATAACATTTAAAGGGAGAATGCTTCCCAACAGCAAGTGATTTTTTTAACGATTCCTTATCGTTTAAATGGGCCTAATCCACCAGTAACTAGAAATAAATTTAAAACTTAGCCGAAAATAGGCTTAGCTGATTGACATGGAGATCCTGCATTTCCTATATAAGGGATCAAGGGATCTTCATTAATCCAGCTAAGCCTATTTTGATTTATTTCTAGTTTAGTATTTGTTTGTAAAGTTTTTACTGTTGGTTTAGGCCAATTTAAACGACAAGAAATCTATAAAAAATCACATGTTGTTAGGCTGCATTATCCCTTGAACCAACTCTGACTCCCAGTCGAAATAACTCCCTGGATTTGATACGTACTCTGAATCTGTTTAAATATTCAATAAGCGCCGTGTTATCTTTAGCCGCATCGCAAACGTGGAAGGATTAAAAAAGACCGTATAGCTTTGACCCCACTGACTTTTCACAAACTTATTATACCGCCCGTGCCTTTTATACGGACGTAATTCGATAAATAAAAGCTTAGGTAAGAAAGAGAAAACTTTAGTTAGGAAACTTGAGGCCTAAAAAATTGAGACCTTTCTTCTCTTCGGAAATAATTAATTTTGTAGAAGCCCCCGACGTTTGGGCGATGGCGAGCCAATTTCTGTTTTTAGGAAATAAAGTTATAACTTGGGAGTCCTTTGATATTTTCTCACACGCGTAACGCCATGACCCGATAGGCGACCGATCAAACGGCCACTCGAAAATAAAATTTGAGCTATTCGATTAAGTTTGCTTTAATCCTTTTAGTATTGGTTTTCGCGTGACGTGGTTAAGTAGGCCTATATAACTCCGTAAGATTTCTTACGCAACTCATTAATGGTTTGGATGTAAAATTTAAATCTCTATAGAGCGCAATATTTACTCGTCTAATCGTAAATTTATTTATTCGCGCCTTTGAGGGCTCGCGGTATATTTACGCTTTGAAAATATCATCCCCGAAGCATCGTATATATAAAACAAATATAAAGAAATCCTCATGCTTTTGCTTTTTTATTTTTTGGATCGGGATAAAAAATATTATTCCCTCGCCGACCAAAAAACGCGATTCGGAACTCGAGCGGTTCCTTCTGGTTTTTGACGAATCGCCTCCCTTTCGCGATATAACGGAGAAATGGCGGGTGTTACCGATAATTCGAGTCCACGAAGTTTGCTTTAGTCGTAGCACGATTCTATATTCTCTAACATCTCCCAACCTATAACGGATATCTTCGTATAGAAATATATTTCGGAACAGAATATTCCGGGTGAAATAAACGATATATTTATATCAAATCTAGAATACGATTAAGGAAGAACCGTTTCAAACGCGATACGGTATCTTAGATACGGCCTAGGTTCTAAGCTTAAACCCTATCGCGTTCTAAGATCGAGACGAGCTTGGTCTACCTGGTCCATGTATATAGATTGTTTTTTTTTTTTCTCTTCGCGCGAGCTAAAAAATCGCGCGAGTTTCCACTCTCCACGCGAGACCTATTCGTTTAGTTCAATACGAAACGAGCAACGAAGCGAAAGGTATCGATGATGTGAAATAAACCCTACAGACATCCTTATTTGTACCACTTCCCGGCTTCAAATCTTATGGTTTCTAAACTATTGGACGAACCATAAACTCCGTTTCAATTCGAAGACGAAACGCGCGCGAAGCGAGATACTTATATAACTCTAAAGAAGGTAGTGATAAGGTTTAAAGGGAATGTTAGCTCTTGACTAAGTGTTTCGGAAGCTTGGGATAAGGAAAAAAAGGATAGAAAACGGCGTGTTATCGGTCCCTGATGCGCGATTTGAAGGAACGTAGTTGGCGAGGGGTTCTAGGCGATCATAGCGATTTCATAAGCAGCGCGCGAGTCCCCTCTCTATACGTATACTCTTCTTGATCTAGAAGCGTTGGGGGTCGGGGTCCCTAATCTAAGGGACCGAGGGAGGGGTTGAAGAGAAGGTTGGGAGAAGAGCGAGTACAGTTTTACACGCTCGCCCCATTTCTGTAATAAGTATCAGGCTCCATCTGACGCTGTTTACCGACGAATACATATCGCCCAGCACGGATCAAAGAACCGCCCGCCCGTGTATCGATTCCATTTCAGTTTCATCCCGAACTTGCAACGCCTATCGAGCTATAATTCTTATTCTTTCTTATCTTTCGAAAGATATACTTCGTACGCGATGTATCTTCGTACGCGATAATCTTCGAGATTGTAACGTAACTGTAGGTACGCTTCTCGAAAGACTAATATAAGTATTATACTACATATCCTATAGGTATAAAAAATTGAGGGGTTCAGAGCAGTCTTGAATGGGACCATTTTTTCCTAGGTTATATATTATAAACCCGTTACTGATGAAATCGGATCGGAAATTCCGAATTCGGTTCCTTACAAAATTGACTTCTCTGAATTTATGTTTTTTAGTTTCTAAATTGGTTAATTAAGTTTAAAATATTATTTATTAAACTTTTTATAATTTAAGCGCCGTTCTCAAGGCGATTTACTTTTACAATTGTACTAGCTTCATTCGTGAGAAAGATGTCACGGGTACAGGGATCTTGAACCCACGGGCAACAGGGTGGCCCGCGCTCTTACCATTTAAGCTATTCGCGGTATCCGAAGACCAGATCCGTGTTAAAGACATGTTTTGATTTTTTTATCGTGCGGTTAACCAGACAGCTAGTATTCTTATACATTTAAGATGAATTTTTGATCTCCTCGTAAGAATAAATTCATGAAAAAATATTAAAAATTGTCAGGAAAATTATTTTCTGGAAAAATCATGGAAATTAACTTCCAAAATTGTGTACGAACCCTGGACATATTTTCCTACATCAAACGAGGATATTTAAGAAAGCCAATTATAGACCTGGAATAAGAATGGCAAATCATATTAACCCAATCCTCCCCTTTATACCAAGGGTTTAAAACTATTCAGGCTAGCATACCCTTTTTTATAGACGCAAAGGGGAAAGGGGTGATTTAAAAAACAATGAGAGTTCGTATCATGATTTTTAGTTTTCAATAAATTCTAAAATGCTAGAAAGCGTGTGGAATGGAATCTAGCCATTCTACCCGCTGCAAACTCGGATCGACTCGATACGTGTAGTTTGTCCATTTTGTAAATTAAACCGAATGAAGATAAGGTTAGCGGAGAAAGATTGTTTAGATTTTTTTTCGATGTTGAACTTTCGACTCCGCGTTTCGTTTTAACTCGTTGCTTAAAAGAGATACTTCTCGTATCGCTGACTCCTGGGAGCACAGTGGGTGGAAAGAAGCCGGGCCAAGAGGGATGCCAATTTAATAAGAAGAAAATAGCGAGAAAAGAAAGAGAGAAAACTCAGTCGAACGGAAAAATGATTTTTAAAATGAAGATTCGAGAGAATCGAGGAAGATTCCGAAACAGCGTTGCGTTCGTACTTACAACCTCAAAATTCATCCGTTTTCTCGCTACGAAAGCGGGTTTTCTATCGGTATTTTGTTCCCTTTTAAGGGTGTTACGGAGTATATTAGGAAAAAAAATAAAACTAAAATCTCCTCGAGGAATGAACGAAAGAAAATTCCGAATTAGAAAAAGGAGAAAAAGAATTTAAAAAATAAAATAAAAATACAGTCCGAGAAATAGAAAGACATTAAAATAAAAGGCGGAGTAAAAAAAACTTGGAAATTCTTACGTAACCGTGATTTTGGCCGCGTATCTTTCGAGTTTAGGTTTCTACTAATCCCGGGATAGCGTGTTACCGCTAACTTACGATAAATTCCTATCTACTTTGTACGAATCGTGAAACTAGCCATATTACGAGATTAGACCAACTTGTTTCTCTCGTGTTAGAAAGTAATCGAAGCTGGAGATTTATAACGCCAAAAATTTACTCTCGCAATGTTTAGCTTTCTTTTTGATATATAAATGTTAAAATTTTTTCCGCAAATTTATTTTTAAAATTTTTTCTTTCTCTCTCTCTCTTTCTCTTGGGTTTTGGGTTTGGATGGAGTTTCCTATACATTTTTACAATGAGTTATTCCAGATAGGCCGTAGAAAGAGAGGAAAAAAATGTTCTTTTAAATTGAAGAATATTTTAATCTTAATTTTCTTTTTCTTCAATTTATGGTTCGTTTTGAGAACTAAATTTCGAAAGAATGATAACTTCTTTGAAAAAAGAAAACATCAGATTTATTTGCAGTTAACTTTACCATTTGAAGTCAATTATAATTAGGCCGAAATGATATTTGAAGTACTGTAAAGTTTAATTCCGAATTCTCAATGAAGTTTAACATCGCGTATCAATTCGCGTGTAAAGTTTAGCGTTAGTGTCGGACAGACAGACTTAGTTACGTAGGGAATTTTATATTTACGATTATATGTATTGTTTCTAATTATCGTATATTTTATTTTATACAGTTTGAAATTATTGTTGAAATGCCCGAGTCGTTTTTACCGCAATTCTGTTCATATGCCGCCAATTCAACTCGTTAAAACCTCAACTAGACGCTCAGATGGCTATTAAAATGTGACAACTACAATTAGACTTCAGTTTCAATCTGCGTCAATTGGACGACAATTCAACTTGACAGAGAGATGATCGGGGTAAGTCCATAACGAGCGTTGTTTCATTTTTTTCGCCTTAATTTTAAAAACATATGTAAATCCCTTTCTTTGGCGGTCCTAGTTTTTTGGGGGAGGGGCTAATTTACGACTCTTATCATAATAATTTTAAGTTAAGCGCAGATTTCTTCTCATTAATTATGGGAAATGAAATTCAACGAATAATTAATTTTTTAGTATTTTCCCTAACAACGTTTGTCTTTAATAATTCAAGATGAAAGTGTTTAACGTTTTACGCGTTTACGAATGTGAACTTCCTTTTAATCGTCGAGCATAATTAGGCTAATTAGCGTAATAATAAAGGGAAGAATGATTCCCTTTCGCTTTATAACATGGAAAACGTAATTTATTGTCGACGACTAGTTTGCCTCGTAAAATATTTCATTTAATCATTTTATATTTTCTTATTCGTTTTTCCATCGCGATTCGCGAGTTTAAGAAAAACAAATGGGCAGTTTAAATATAAAAAACAAAGAATTAAATTGCAACCTTAGAATGGATCAAGTTTCCCATAGAAAAACCGGTTTTTCAATATAAATTTTAATTCTTTCCAAGACTGTAATTTAATATGTTCGTCCTATACGAATACCTACGTTATATATAGGAAATAACTAATTATTCATTTCCTATATAATAATCCTTAGCTAATACGTGTAGCACGCGATTATGACCGTCGAACGCCAACCGGAGTTCGGGTCAAAGTACGAAATATAATTTAATCTTCGTCAGTTCCTTTTAATATCGTACGCGTTGAATACTACGATTGGGCTAGGTTTTAAAAAAATGTGGTTTTTCCCTTCACGTCGAATGTATAAATTTTTCTCCGCCCCTGGTTTTTAGGCAAATTCTCACGTGGCCTACAAGTACAAGTTTTTCCCCTCTTCCGATATGGGATTAAATTATTTCCTCAGACTCTATAATCTCACACTAAAGCGGCTAAATTTAAGCAAGAATTCTTGTTTTATTTTAATCTTATTTCAAAGGTTGAATGGAAATATTAATTTACCGCCTCCCTTACTGACAGTTTTTTTTTAAACTCAGGTTAACAACGTTATTAATAAATGTCGGAACTACTCTATTTTAATTATCAAAGAATGAAAGCTTAACTTTAATACGAAACTTAACTACCTAAGCCTTGCGCGGTTTTAAAGAAATTTCGACCCCTTAACAAATTACAGTAAATATTAAATTCTTAATAAATATTAAAATATTAAAAAGGGGGAAATTTAGTTTGCCAATTTTCCACTATAAAGAAGCGATTAACCAAAGATTTTGCAGACGCGTCTCTCCCGTTACCCGACGTAGTATCATCTCCTACGTCGGGTTGCCACGGTAACGGGAGAGACGCGTCTGCAAAATCGCTGAATGATCCCGCCACCTATCGAGTAAAAATGATAATCGTATTCAAGCTAAAAATGCCCTCCAGCTTCAGGAATGTGCCCTGACTTTGATGAAATAGGCTTAGGAGGCGTTCTATTGTTATTATAATTTATAAATTATAAGATCTTTTTCGCTGTTTGAGCGAAGTTAACTCGAATTGGGAGAGCGAGAAGATACTTTCGGGCCCTACTAAAAAAAGTTTAAAAGTTAAATTAAGGTTAAGAAAGGTTAAATATGATTTAACATTCGCGTTAAAATATGGGGGTATGTTTCTAGCGTGTAGTGTGAACCATGTTGGAGTTATGTAACAAGAAACCGCGTGGATCTCGCTTCTCTATAGGAAGTCAATAAGGTTAAACGAATATATTAACGCGTAAAACCCTCTTTCTTCCTTCAATTTAAACCTTAATGCTTTTTGACGGTTCATTTTTTATTCCATAGCGTTTTTAGGTTCGATAAAAAACCGATTTTGAAAGAATTTAAAACTACGAAAAACTAATCTAGTCTGCGGGATCCCCCGCCGAGTCTCTTTCCAACTTTTTTTTTTATTTTTTTTTCGTGAGAAAAAAGTTCAATTCTCTCATCGCCCCAAATGTTTTTTAACCAACCTATAAACGTTTACCAATAGAGATTTTAAAGGTCCGTTCGCCTAGATTCGATTGAAAATAGTAAGAGGCTTCAACTAGATTCACGCTAGGTTCTTGCAAACTGTTTCTAGTTTTTGAATCAATTTTTTAAGATGATAATAATATCACATATACCTGATCTTAAATGGAACGCGTTTTAAAATTGAAACTAAATCGCGCGATTTAATTAAGCCGCGTTCAGCGACGCGTATCGAATTGTTTGGTAGGCTACCGTATTAGTTTTTTTCTATAGAGTCGATATTTCCTGAACGCGCCTAAAGAGGCTCTATCTCGCAGCTAAGAGCTCGGAATTCGTACAGCTTTTGTTAATTGAATAAAACCATCGTGAATGTCAATCAGATTTTATCCGTTCGCGAAAACAATATTCATTTCTTATTCGAGTTAACGTATACCCGAATGTAACGGCAAACTTTTTATTCGTACTCATTGTTATAGGAAATTGATACGAGTTATTCATTCGCCGAAAAGAACAATTTGAAACTCGAGTTTCTTCACGGATTTTAACCCTTAAATTGAGATCTCGAAGCTAGACTGTAGTAATTTAGTCGCTGTTCCTTTCAATTTAGATTAAAATATAATTATTATATTTCATTCTACACGTATTTTGAGAAACGCCATATTTTTATCTTCGCGTTATCCGTTCGAATAATCGCGTAATTTGTTTATTATCTGCGGATAATTCGTATCCATTTGATAGGCGTCTGTTTGTATAATTTGTGATTTTATATTAACGAACAGTTTATCCGAGGTTGAAAATTTGAAAACAAGCTTAGTTATCAATGGATATCTGCAGTTATTCATTATCCGATTTTGAGCTATACTCGCGGCGAGTAGAACCTAAATTTTCCAAATTTGACCTTTTTAAAATCGCCTTTCACAAATGGGAACGATGCTTTATGGTCGTAAGGCGAACGCGTTTAAAGATTACGTAGCCAAAAATTCCAGGTATTTCTCTGACGAAATATTAAATAAGAAAAATAGGGGTGGCCCTTCGAACCTACGCGAATAGGGGAGGGGTGAGATAGTCTGATAGACGGCTATCGGGCGTATTAAGACAACCCGTAGAGATTCAACCATCAACGAAATATATAGAAAACGTGGAATTTTTTTTTATACTATTCATCTTTCAAGTCCCAATTTTATTCTAAGGAAATCTTTTCCTTTCGTTCTCTTCTCTATAAGATCAACGAAGGAAAAAAAAAAAAAAAAAAAAAGAATTCTCTGTCGTAAACAATTTTATCGCCTTGCCCGAGTGTTCGACAACAAAACTATACTTACCTACAAGAAGTATGCCTAGTATATAAGAATTGGCGATGATTGTTTGGACAAAGTAGAGAGAGATTGAGAGAAGAGCTTGTGTTTGCTTTAGCAATTTATTTGCCATGGATGGAGAAATCGGCTTCGATTATTCAATCCATATAGTTTTATTGATAATGGCGCGTATGCAGCCAGGCACTCGAACGAAACGGGTCAAGAACCTACTTCTAATACGGACCTACGTTCCTTATTACCGATGATGACAAAATATTATACTTGAACGCCTACGTCGGCCTGTATTACGTCATAAAATGACGTCTTATAGAAGCTAGGATTCCAATATCTTATCTTTTTGCAATGACGTTCGAAAGCTAGGATTGATGGGTCTAGGACATTTCGTTGCATGAACATTTAGGTGTTTTGAACATTCTATGTTTTTGGTGTTTGAACAAGTATGAATAATTAGGTGTATGGTGTAAATAAGAACCCTAATATAACCTTACCTAACACAAAATATAAGAGGGAAGGGCTAGTACGAGTAATTAATTTTCCTAACCTAACCTTAGCTGAAATTTGTCCGCACCGAAATATCCGGCTTCTATATAGGATTCATTAGATTCTCTACGAGAGGGCGCAAAGTTATTATTAATGTTTTAAAGCCTAATTACTTTTGACAACCCGATATGTATTTAATATTTTTGCCACGTAACGTTGATAATCTCAATAAGTCGCCGTATACGCGTTGGGAAAAAAATACTTTCTTGTCATCCATAATCGAACACGAATTTATTTCCTCTCCAAATACGTATCGGTACTAAAGGACCCGCTCTTATAACGCCGTCTTACGCTAAAATACTATTAAGTGTAGCCGATATTATCAGGGATGGCCATCTCTCAATTTTTGAACGTTAATATCCGATATTAGCGCGAGTTCACGTCATATATCGCGTATATTACGAGGCCCCTCGGTCCTCTTCCATCAGCTCTGTTATAGACCCCACCTTGGTTATTGCTCGCCATTTCAACATCCAAGGATTCCTAATTAGCCATTCCAAGGACAGAGGAGTTGTATATTTTCCTAAGGCAGTTTTATAGACCTGAACAAGCGTCTTTCGTATAGGGGGCCCCCTTCATATTGGGAGAGAGAGTAGAGATGGCGCGTCCCCCTCCCCTCCTATGGATGAAAAACTTAATTTTATCTCCCAACCTGTCTCCAGTTGGTTTTAATGGCATGACCGGAGGCGATACACCCCGATTATACTGTATTTTGTAGTCGCAGACCGCGGTGAAAACGTTAAAGGTCGCTCCGTATATTTACCAAGACCTTTACTTATACCTTTTCACAGTTTGGTTAAACCTAAGGCAATCTCGAGATGGTGCTGGGATGGTCATAGTTTTCACCCCCATTGGTTTCCTGAACTCTTCACTCATTATGGGGAATAACCTGCGTTAATCGTTATCTTATAACCCGATTTATTCTTTCTAACTAGCCGTAAATGTCCCCTCGGCTTCTGATGTCTGAATACCTTCTTCAGACGAGACATAATTAACCGAGGTTTAATCAGATTTAACCCAAGAGAAGGGCTTACGAGCCTATCAAATCGCGTCTTTTTAGGCAGTTATATTCCAATATTGTATATATACAAGAAGCAAGCTCCCAAAAGGTGGTGCCACATTTCCCATACCACTTTTATCAAATTACGCGAATTTAATAGATGAAAATGATAATTTCGTTCCTAAATATGGCGAACAACGACGAAAAGGAATTATCTCAACCTCAGTTTGCAAACGCCGAATGTTTTTTAGCGCGAATTATCGTCTAAATAACATTTCAAGCAATTTTATATGAGTTGGTGCATGGAGACTTAAGTGGATTAAAAAACATTTGAGTGGAGTAAGGGACTTTTTATTACTCTAATACTGTTTTATCAACAAAATAGGGCTTCTGATTTTTCCTTCAGGCTCCCATAAAAAAAAGACCACGTCATTTCCCGCTTCAAATTCCCAGGTGACGTTTTCTACGAACTTTGATATAAATTATAGAATTGTAGACAGAGTGGGAAGTGACGTGACTAACCAAAAATAAATATTTATAATCTTTTCTCTCTTGAATTTAACTCGAAATGAAACTAGGCTTAGTGGTCAACGGAGCCAAATAGTCGTTGCTACGCGCCAATCAAATATTCATTGAATTAGTAAAAACCAGCCCCGGGTATATAGTGACGTTCTTCAATCCACAGTGAGACGTACTGAAGTAAAGGACTTTTTTGTATTAACGTTTCTTCCTCGGGGGTTTATTTCCTCCTAGCTCGTTTCCCCGATCCATCCTCGTGAAACTTTCATGGCGCGTAAAAACATCTTGGAAGAACAAGAGCCCTATAGCTTCCCGCACTACTCTTATGTCGGGCAAATAAGTTTCGGGTTTGCGTTAGTACGAGGCTTACGGCCCTTCTCTTAACGCGTGGTATCTCTGAATTTAGTCTCGCTGCTCTCGGGAGAAAAATCATACTATAGGTTATAGAATGGTGGGCAATAAGGCCCCGGATGTCTGAAAGCCCCAGGCTGAAAGGTCGTAGTTCTCTTATTAGCTTTTGGCACGAATCTTCACTCCTTCCTCTCTAATAAAACGGGACGTTTTCTCTCCTTCCAACTTGACCAAGACCGACGGAGCCAAAGAGAAAGAGAACCGCTTTTTTTTCGCTTTCAATAATGTAAGAGCGAACATCGTCGCGGCTTCCCGTTTTAATTCCGCAAATATAGTCTTAATCGTCTTCAATTGACACCGCGAACGAAGCTACATTCGGTTTATCTCTATAAAGAAACCCTAGCCTTAACGGATACCCTAACTATTTGCGCGCTACCAATTTTCCAGTAGAATTAGGAATTGATTCTACATACTCGTTTCGATCAATGGAGGTTTCCAGCGTCATTGAAGCCTAGGCGGATTGATACTCGGTGTTAAATTTCGTAGAGATAAAGTTGTTCGTTTAAAGGGAGAATGCAATCTAATTACAAATGATTTTTTGATCGATTCCTTATCGTTTAAATATACATAATCCACCAGTAGTTTTTTTTTTTTTTTTTTTTTTTTTCCAAACAAATATTAAACTAGAAATAAATTTAAAACTAACCATCAAAATAGGCTTAGCTGAATTCTTGGAGATCTTGAACTCCCTATATAAGGGGGCCATCGATTAATGCCATTGGTCGCCCTAATCCTCATATGGGGATCTCCATGAATCCAGCTAAGCCCATTTTGATGGTAAGTTTTAAATTTATTTCTAGTTTAGTATTTGTTTGTTTTACTGTTAAGCCTCGTTCATACATAGACCTAAATGCGCTTCGATTTCTATAACTGGTTATCAAACCAACGTGAGAAATCAGTTCGTGTTGGTTCCGGAAGCAATTTGGTCAAGTCACTTCGGTTCTAACCGCTTTGGAAATAACTTGACGGGGAGACAAATTTGCTTGCAAATCTTAAATATTATTCTTTACGTCAAAAATAATTATCCAAAGAGTTACAAACACGATTTACTAATTAGTTTGTGATAATTATTTATAATTTTGAAATTATGGGCATTTTTCTGAAACGACGTTAAGCCTTGGCTTAGGTCGAACCTGGGCGAACGGCCGCGAACCGTCTTGTCAGCGTGTGAACCAGAGAAAACGGAAAACCCTTCGTACCGGTTTGAGAACCGATTTTGCCTTAAGTATGAACGAGGCTTTAGATTAGGACTATTTAAACGATAAGGAATCTAAAAAAATCACTTGATGTTAGGTTGCATTCTCCCTTTAAACGAACAACTTTATCCCTCACGATATTCGCGACCTACACGTCAAAGGTGATGCGATTCCAAGGATTCATTGCGAAATAGAATAAGTCAACCTTCCGATAGTTTTTGAGAGTATGGAGTATTCCGATTGGTATTCGCGGTCATGTTTCGTCCAAAAGTGGGTTCGGTTGTGGTACATTTATTATTTACAATTCCTTCCTCTCGAAGTTTGCTTCGATATATCTTAGATCCTCCCACATCTTGATTTTATTTTCGAATTTAAGATTAGATCCGAAGAGATATTGTATAAAAAGAAAGCCTCGACGTCTATTTCATCCCGAAATTTCTTTTAGATACCGAGCTAAAATCCTCACATTTCTATATAATGAAACAAAACGAGAGATATGAGGGTGAAATAGATTTATACCTGATGAAAATTATATAAGGAATTTATTAGCAACCTTGAAGTAATCTTAAATTTCCATAGAGAAACTATTTTATACCAATATTCTTTTTTTATCTTCTCCACTCTGAAAGTCATTGACTCAAATGTAGTTTGAATCGTTACGTTAGAAATTGGAGCTGGCTAAACTCTACTAAATATGGTGGAGTTAAACCGGGCAATATTTATGGGGAAAAAAGTTTTGGTTTTAACAGAAAACCGCGTATTATGTCCTAACATTTTTGTGTCTGAAATAGATATAAATTAAAAATCGTGGTTCTCCAATTACGTTTGACGTTTGGGGTTCTCGTAATACGGAAGATAACGTATAGTTTCACTTAATTTCAAGGAGACGTCCAATCTTTTCGGTACCACGGTCGTCTGTCCTAACGTTATGACTCGATCATTCGTACTCGAAGTTAAATCTTTTGTAGAAATATCGACTTTTAATTATAATTCAATGTCACGTGACAATAAAGGCGCTTTTTCAATCAAGGTTTTTCAAACTTCCACTTTCCAAGAGAAGTTTATATCAAATGCATCTAGATATCCGCTCCTTCTGTCACTCGAAGCTTGTTAACGAGGTTTAAACTTTATTTAAGCTTCAACTTTGATTTCAAGCCAAAAGTTCGATTCTTATCCAACAAAAATCTTGATTGAAAACCCGCCTTTACGCTAAATTTCTTCGTTCGATTTCGCTAATACTTTTTTTTTCAACGCGATTCAATTTCTCCCAGGTAATTCCCTTGAAATGTTATTCGTATAGACCGCGTTGAAGACTATAGACCTCGGTAACCGCCATCAATCCATCCTTGTCTCCTTTATAAAATTCTTAGGAAAAACGTTAAGTATAAAAACGACTCTAATATAACGTAATAGAGGCTAATAGATTAGCTAATGTTTAGCTAAAAAAATGATAACGCGATAAAGAAGAAAAAGTATTTTTTTTTTTTTTTTCTTATTACATCGTATCATACGCTTCTACGGAGTTATCGTATCATTTCGAATTTTCATCACTGACTTCGCTAAGAAAACTCTCTCGTAAATTTATAATAATTTTTACACCGACTTGATACTGCGCGCGAAACTAGGATCCCTTCGTCACTAAAACCGCGTTCACACTTGAGACTTGGTCAGATTCTAACATTTTCGGGTAAGCTTTAAAGATTCTTTAAAGTGCGTAGGGTGAACACAGTTGAAGTAGAAATAACGCGAAGCTTAAAGGGAGAATGCAACCTAATAAGTGATTTTTTTTTATCGATTCCTTATCGTTTAAATAGGAATAATCCATCAATAAAAAGTTTACAAAACAAATATTAAACTAGGAATAAATTTAAAACTTACCATCAAAATAGGCTTAGCCGGATTCATGGAGATATCCAGAATTGCCTCCGTGTAAGGTCTACCGACCAATGAGCAAAGGCCCGTCGTTCACGCGAGATCTCCATGAGACTTACAATCGCGTTCGATTGGTCGCTAGACCTTATACGCGAGGAAATCAGGATCTCCATGAATCCCGCTAAGTCTATTTCTCGGGTAAGTTTTAAATTTATTTCTAGTTTAATATTTGTTCGTAAATTTCTTCACTAGTGGATTAAGCCTATTTAAGCAATAACAAGAATCCATTCAGGTTCCATGAGAATATGGGAGGGCCGCGATTCAATAACCATCCTCCCAAACTTTGTAGCAAAAGTTCGTCCGCTTCGAATCGATTTTTCAAGTAAATCACTCCTGACATCTATTATCAACGACCTTGACATAATATTTTGGGTAATAAAAATGGAGCCGACCGAAAAAATATCTAAGGGTACAAAGTTTGGGAGGATGGTACCAGAGGCTAAAGCTATGCTCCCATATTCTTATGGAACCTGAATGGATTCTTGGAAATAAGGAATCCATAAAAAAATCACTTGTTGCTAGGTTGCATTCTCCCTTTAACATGAAATTTCCTACAAAGTCTATGTTTGAAAACGGGGAATTTTTCAACTAACGCGGCAACCGACTATATAAGACGTTTTGGCGAATAAAAACCATATTTTGGGGTTCAGTTTAACCCCGATATCGCCATGGATGTTATAGTTTCCCTCGTATCTCTCGATAAAACTGTTTTACCGAGATTGTGTTAATCTTATAGCCCTCTTATAGTTTACCCACTGACTTGTGGAAGCGAACAATCTCCATTCTCTCAAATTCCTATAAAGTAAAATCTGGCAAAACGGTTGACGCCCAAGAGTAATTCGCGTATAGCGGCGTCGCACTCTTCGAAGTGACAATTTTTCCCATTGAAGAACCCGTTCTTATAACGCTATTTTAAAACCCTTTTAAAATTGAGAGAAATACGCGTCCGAGACTGGGTGTAATTTTTTTATAAGCCCTGGGCGCTGATATAAAATTTGACCATCGTCCATTAGATTAGACGCCGCACGCGGAGTTGAAAAGCGCGGGAGATACGAAAGCCCCCTAATGACCGAATTAAAGCCCTACTTAAACGTCTCCAAACGAGGCTCATTTTTTTATTTTATTTCCAGCATTTATAGCTACGGTCACACTAGCATTTTTTAATCGATTTGAAACGGTTAAATCAAAACGATATTCAAATCGTTTTAAGCGTAATATGTTGACGCATTATCTTTATAAATCGATTTATTGTATTCGGTATGAAACTGCATGGTTCCCGAAGCAGTTTCGAGTAATCGAATCAAATCGATTTGAGAAAAGACGGTTTCCCATTCACACGACTCTAGCGAAACGTTTTGAAACGGTTTAAATCGATTCCAAGGCCTAGTATGAACGCGGCTAATGTATTCGTAGAAATTATACACCAAATCATTTCACATTTTTTTTTTTTTCCAAAATCAGGCTCTCTTTCTATAAATCGGAAAGACCCGAATTAATAATTGTTGGTCATCTTTATTTGGGATAATTAATTTTTAAAATCCTTTACGGTGATTAGATAATTGACGCCCATTATTAAAAAACGTTTCATGCACTGATCAAATGTTTCGAATGTATTCGCGCGCGTCAATTATCAAACGCCGTGATTGGTCACAGAATTTAATCACAAATTCTCCGAATAAAGATGAAAATTTTAAAAATTTCAAGTTCCTTTGGAAAAATGATTTTACAAAACATTTCTACGTATTCAGTTTGTAGGAACCTTTAAGGTATCCCTTTAAATCTTTTTTCTCTTATTTTTTAAAGCCCTTTGCTTTACCTCATCTAAAATAGAAGCCGGAGTGCGGTATGAAAGACCAAATTTGGGTTTTTGAAAAAAAAAAAAAAAAAAAAAAAAAAAAATCATAATTTATAGTATAGATATATCTTAGAAAAAGATCCTAAAATTCGCTGCAGCTTTATTATTATGGCGAAAAGGGCCCTCAAATGTATTAGTTCAAATTGCGAAACATAAACGCGGCGTGCTCCTATACCTATAAGAAATATGAACTCTCCCGGGAAACTCTTTCTAATGTTTTTTTTTATTTTCTTATATTTTGATCGTTGATTTTTATGAGACTGGTAACTAGTTACCATTTCATCCTTCCTCCTTATCCAAATTTAATCCGATGCAAAACTAAACTTGTACTTTATTAAGCTTCGTATAATTTAACGCTTATTTCACGTTAACAAGTTTTCTTTGTAATTAATTTACATATTTAAATTTTAAGGTCTTAATTCGTATATAAATTATAAATATTGGTCCAGCTGTAATAGTAAGTGCGCGTCATAGTCCACGAGACAGAGATAGGGAAAGAGAAGGCGGGGCTTATTTTCTCTAGGTGAAACCGGGAAAGTATTTTTTTGCCACTCCTGTCAGCTACGTCAATTTTAGAGAGCCAATAAGATCTATATAAGGGGTGGATATGTTCCTTTGGAGCACAATACTTATAATAAGCAATTTTTGGAATTTTTTTTTATAATTTTCTAATTAAAGTTGCGGGCTAACTCGTGAGCTATTTGTCCTATACAATTCCCCACATTATAGTTTAATTTATTATTAATTAATTAATAAGTTTAAAGAGCGAATGAAAAGAAAACCCAATAATTTTAATTCTTTCCAAATTCAATCGACACTAAAATAATTTGATCTTAACAAGATAGGGTCAAATATAAACTTTCTATATTTCTTAAATTTAAAATTACGAAGGTAGTACTTAGATAAATTATAGAAGGTTACGATGACCTTTAGTGACCCGTACCAAAGCGTCCAGTATAGCCTAGCGGTTAATGAATTTCCTCTAGAGACGGTATCTCCGGTACTAGTCGCTGAACGCGGCCTTAAATAACTGATTAGTTTTGTCCATGATCTTAAAAAATTTATTTTAACCGTGACGTTATATTATATTAAAGAGAATCGTCGAGATTTTTTTTCTTCGGGGAATTGAAAGTCGGGCCTTGGAAAACGTTGTCACGTCATAGTCTTAGGACGTCATTCTTTTGAAATATATTGTGGCGGATTCATACGCGTGTGTTAGAAGCCTCGTAAACGAAAAGTAGTATGTACGAACTTGGGAATTTCGCGAATTTATAGAAAATATATACCGAAAGCCATTTATTATTAAGATTGTTTTCTTTTTCCTACTAGAAATGTTTTCTTCTTTTAAAACTAGTATAGATATATATAATGTAAGCCTAAGATCCCCTATAGACTCCTAAGCTTCGTATATACTCGAGCTTATTTAAGAATGATGGCTGATCTCGCGGGTCTATATAAAATATCCCAGTCATTTTCCCGCCATCTTTCTTCATTATCCGATTTATAAACCCACGTTTTTGACGTTTTAAAATTCCAAAAACATACCAATATTTATATATTTTTAAAATTTAAACCAGTCGCTCCAACGACTTTAGAAATTAACTTTAAATCAATTGAGAAATTCGGAAATCCATACAAATAAACCAGCTTCCAGGGGCCACAACCATTGGGTACAAATATGACGAATCAATAATAACTTACAAAGTTAATTATCAAAAAATATACATATATAAATTAACCAAAAGTTAAATTAAAATGTGATATAGAATGACTAATAGATGGCGCGTACCTATTTATATATTACACCCGTTGAGCCTAGGAGGGGTAAGACAGCGCGAGGGGAGGGTTGATCTAATTTAAGCTAAACTCTTGACCAAAATGTCTTGATTAAAAACGGGGCTTAAACCCTTGATTTATCAAAAATATTACGGTAATATCCGAAACTAGCTTTGGAAATTTGCCTCGTTAGGAAAATGAAACTACAATCTTGCGGAATTTTGACTTCCAAGTAGGCTCAATCTCAATGAATTCTTGTCGTTATTGGGTTTCGCCGCCTTACGTATTTAAAGAATTATCACTTACCAACGACAAAAAAGACCACCGCTTCACGATTTAATAATTATAAACAATTTATCCGTTTCATTCATTTGTTTTTCGATATTTGAAAACTTAAAAACACGCGGATCTCGTAATGAAATTTGACGTTTATTTTAACTCTATAAAATACGGGCAATCTAACAATAACTAAAACAACATTTTTCTTATAATACGTTTGGCGCGACTCCACCAGGACGGAATGATGTTCGAACGCCAACCTCGCTCTTGTTTTATCAGCCGCGCAGGTGCGAACAAATAGCCCCCCCCCCCCCCCCCATTTCCTTCTTGCGGGCCATTCGCTGATAAATAAAAAATATATCTACTAAACAAAACCCACGCTAGTTTATAAAGAATTTGACAACTCTGAAGATAACGTTTTTAAAAATGTAGAGGTATTAGCCCCCCCAACATTCTGGAAACTGACACGAATTTACTCTATTTTCGAGAATAGAAATACGGAGAAATAAATTCATCGAAAGCTAATGTTATTGTAGAATAACTTTGGATATCAATTGATAACAAGTCTTTATTCAAATATTTTAATCTCGGATAAATTATTTGTTAATATAAAACGACAAATTATATAAACAGACGCGTATCAAATGGATACGAATTATCCGGAGATAATTTTAAGCTCGATTAATAAACAAATTAAGCGTTTATTCGAACGGATAATGCTAAGATAAAAATGTCCCGTTTCTCGAATTCCGTGTAGAATGAAATATAATAATTATATTTTAATCAAAATTGAAAGGAACAGCGACTAAATTACTACATTCTATAGTTTCAAATTGTTCTTAACGGCGAATGAATACCTCGTATCAATTTCCTATAACAATGAGTACGAATAAAAATAGTGCCTTACGAATTTGTTTGGGTCATAATTTTGTAAGATTTAGGAATGTCTGCATTAAGTTCATCTATAAAGCGAATTTTATTGCAATTTCACGCCACGGAAATTCTTAATACTGTACTGAAACCGAACTTCCTTTCTTTTCTCTCGTATTTACGTCAGTTTGAAATTTCAATACGTACAAAGTTATAACAAAGATACTATCATTCGATTTCCTTTATTTCTTCTATATAGAGATTGAAGTTAAGCCAGCCAGCATTATATACCGAGTGAAGAAACATCGACCCCCAATTCTTTCTAGCGTATTATTCTCGATGTTGGAGGGAGGGGTAAGGGGTAGGGGTGAAATCAGATCCACGATGTCGCCACGCCACTGACTTCCGAATAACGTTCTAGTATCTGTCTTTATATATAATCCCGCTGCATTACCTTCCTGGAAATCGACCAGTATTATATATATGGGAGTCAAATGTAGCCCCTTCCTGGCGTACCTTTTTCTATTTCTCGGGCTGGCGAAAAGCGAGAAAGAAAGGCGCTAAAACAAATCTTATTTTGACAAAAGAAAACGGCAACACGCTATGGCGCAACGACCAGGAAGACGCGAAAGAGAGATTGAAAGAAAAGTCTGAGAGAGAGTCAACTTTTTTCTCGGCTGCTAATACGATTTCGGACATTTTTTTTTTTTTTTTTTTTTTCGATTTTTTTTTCTCTCTCTTTATTCTTCTTTCTTTCTTACGGCGGATATCGAAACGGCAACGGTAAAGCCCGACGTGTAGAGTTTAACTCCTTATTTGATTCCATTTCTTTTCTTCCATTCGCCATTCAAAAATATACGACAGGGGGAAGAAATAAGAATAAAATAAAAAACGCGAAATTTGAAGAAGAAACTTTTCTCTTTTTTTTAAGATTGGTGAGAAAGATGATTATCTCCGTTCGTTTTTTGATTTCATTTCAAAAATTCGATACTTATCGTATTTACGAATTGCGAAAGGATGACCTTTTAACCCCTATTCGAGGCTGATGCGCTGTAAATTTTTGCAGGAGATTGGGACAATATTTAGGATTTAAGGCGCTTTTTTAATCACCATATTTTGGGGTCAAATAAGTAAATTTACTAAGATAAAATAGTTTATTTCTATAGTCTATTTGTGTGGGTAAAATCCACCACAGTCGATCATGGCCCGCCACCCTGTTTACTTTTTAGGAATACCGAGCAATCGAGTGATCGATAGAAGGCATAACGCCCCCTCGCGGTTCCTATTAGAACTAAAAGGAAAATAGTAGCGAGGTTGAAGGGAGACCACGATTCGTTTTTACGCCAGAATAAGTAAGGCAGTAGCGTGTGGGTTTGTTTTATTTTATTCTCCGAACGATTTTGGTTTATACAGCTATCGTAAAATGATTTTCTCTTGGTTTTTGTTTCCCATACCGAATTTTTATTTAATATTATCACAAGTAAATCATCCTTCAAGTTTATAAGACGGTATACTACGGGTGACGATGAAGCGAGTCCGATTTTTTAAGTCCATGGTTTCACCCTTAAGTATTCCGAAATTTGTACATAAAGGCGGCCAGGCCCATTATATTCTTTCTAAAAGTAAATCAGACTCGGAATCACGACGGCCTGGCGAGACACGCTCCTTTGTTTCGCGAGAGAGAGAGGGGAGATTCGTTTTCCGTCGATACATTTTCACCAACTTAAAAGCTTAGAAAGGTTGGCGCTATATTATCACCGCCTACTTAGTTCCAATCTCAACCGCTAGAGAGGGCAATTTTGAATTCCGTATCTCGACCGTTTAGAGTTTTTTTTTGGAGTTTTTTCCTCTCTCCTCGGGTGAAAGCTCTGACGACAAAACTTTCAGAACCACGTACCAATCAAAATATGCCTTGTTGTAAACTTGCTGCATGATTTACCTGTGGTATATTAGTCGAGGTGAAATGTGAGTTTTATTTTCTGGTAACAAACCCCGATTGTATTTGGCGTGCGGGTGCTGGAAAAGGACCGGAAAGGTATAAACAAGAAAGTTTTCAAGCTTGATTTAATTCGATAGTGAAAACAGTCCATTTTCTATAGAGAATCGGGATCACCCTTCATTTGGCATTCGAATAGGTAAATAGAGCGGTGTGCCGATTCCCTACGGAACGACTCGTGTTTTCATAGACGGGTGACTCGTAACCTCGTTTGACCTCGATATAAATAAATCCTTAATTACCATCTCTAATACGCGGTTGGAAATTGTTTTGATAATTTGAAACCAAAAGCGTAGTTTCCTTTAATCGTTTAGGATAAGCTATTTTATTTTTCCA
This sequence comes from Odiellus spinosus, assembly GCA_963920705.1. Taxonomy (NCBI): domain Eukaryota; kingdom Metazoa; phylum Arthropoda; class Arachnida; order Opiliones; family Phalangiidae; genus Odiellus; species Odiellus spinosus. Next base: position 5,595,428 of record OY987234.1, read on the forward strand.
TCGCGGGTTGATTGAGAAATCGATATATTAAGAAAGAACATCCGATTTAAGCGGGGGCGCGGCTTATCCTGCCCTTTCAAACTTATATTTTTGAGGATAAAAAATGTAACACGAACTTTATTACGAATATAAATTGGTTACGGCGAAGCTCGCCGTGTTTGATTTATCGATTAATCGATAGATCAAAGAATAGTTCATCTCATTACCAGATTTCATTGTATATTCTTACCGAGACCCCCACCTATTCGTCTGAAAAACGTAAAAGGTTAAAGGTTAAAGCGAGGCGGTCAATTTTTTTTGGAAGCCTTTTGAAATTACGTATTTTCGTTGGACGACAGTTTCGTTCGACTACAGTTCCATTTGGATCTCGCGTGAAAAAATCGTGATAATAAACGCGTAGTCATTGAAAATTCGAACTGAATCCATCCATCTAATTTTATAGGATAATTAGTTCGTAAAAGATAGTTCGTAAAAGAGCGAAGCGAACGCCTAGGCGTACTAATACGAGATATTAACACGCCTATAAGAAAAAAGTAGTTCGTAGAAACTAAATTGGAGAGCTCGCGCGAGTTTAAACCAACCCGGTTTGTTTAAATAGAAAAATCAACTTTCAGCGCTAATACCCTACACTTAGTTTTAATATCGAAAAGGTATATAGGGTTTCTCAATTACAATCTCGGAAAGGACATAATCGCTATCCATAAACCCATTTTTAAATGGAAATTTGGTTTCTACCTTAGAGCGTTAACTAATATACTTTGAATCGGTTATGGTGGCGTCTTTCCTTCGTATATCCGCTCGGACATTAGATATTATAATACGTATTATAAGACGAAAAGGGAGGATCCCTCGGCCATCACGACGTCTCATACATCATTAATCTTTATTATTATTGGAGCGACGTCGAACCTGTCTCCGCTGTGCTGAGAAAAGACATATAGTCACAAATGTATTCGCCGCTGAAATAATCTACAGCGACAAAAAGATAGGCGCAATTTAATTGTTTTTTCGTTTTTTCGCGCTATTCTCAATAAATAGACACCAATTTTATATCTACAGGTTATATTTTCTCGAATATTCGCTCAATTCATATTAAAAGGAAACTTGAAGCTAAAAGTCGAGTAGCTTTTGAATTTATTTTCGGAATCACCGGATGCTCAGAAACGTATTCGAGAATTTTCAAACAATACGTTTTGACGTTTAAATTAATTTCTAAAGTTTAGTTAAGTTTGAATGTAAGTATAAATTCGGGTCAATCATATTACTTCAGCCTTCAACAGCGCTTTTAATGTCCTAACATTAAAATAATAGTCTGCGTTTGATGCCATAAGACCTTGAGAGTCAAAAGTCGGCCTATTCTTTTAATTTTAGGACATTACAAGCGCTGTTGAAGGTGACAATAATATGATTGGCCCTTTATATTTAGATTAATTCTAACTCTAGAAATAAATTTAAACACCAAAAACGTGTCTAATAATTGTTCGAAAATTCTCGAATACGTTTAGATAAAGGGAAACTTTCTCGACGCCCTTTTTTGTCTCATAACTAAAGTCAAGATCGCAACTTCGCTTCTGGAAAGATATTTTGCGATTAAAAAATTAAACCTTAGTTTTCTCGTAACATCATAAGCCTATTAATTGTTCACCCGTAAGTTTGAGTTCCCCATAGTGCCCTTCGTATTCAGCACTATACGGGAGAGAGAGATAGAAATATGAAACCCTACGCTACCTCCCTACAACCCACCTCATTCTTCTTGACAGGAAACGGGATGTCCTAGCATGCATTGCGAAAGTTTCAAGCCACCACTAGATGAATTTGAGTCGCAAGGTTGGGGAGTCATTAGCTTAACGCTAAAACGACCCTCGTTTGTAACTTACGGGTGAATTAATAGGCTTATGGTAACATTCATTCGAAAACAATTATTTCAAGCAAAACCAGAAGCCGATGAAACCCTCCTTTGAAGTCTACTACTCCCATGTTCCATATAGCGCTCCTCTCTGTATGGGTAAAATTCCCAATTTTACGAGTTAGAAGGGGTCCTACTTCATCCCCCCTGTCTACGGAAAATTGGAAATTCTCTCTCTCCACAAACGACGACGTTTTTTTGACGAACTCCAAGGCTGCTAGAGATATTCGCTTGACGAGCTCCCGCTCCGAAAACATCTACCGTTAGGAGGCGTACGGATCGCGCCTTTTGAGAATAACCCATACAGAGAGGGGTAGACAAGACCCGGGAGTAATAGACTTCAAAGGAGAGTTTCATCGGCTTCTGGCAAAACTAAAATATAATCTACGTTATACGTCTATATCCCATTAAAAGTAGGGTATTAAATTTTGATATAACTAAAACCACATGCCCCCACTCTTACATACACGAGTATTATAGGAAAATATATAAAACAGGGTATATATTCGAGTGGAATTGAATGAAGAGTAAGGAAGCCTTTATTTGATTCCGCCTTTTCTTATTAACTACAATAGCTATAGTCTGGTATCTCGCGTAGCATGCCGGTGTTACTTTGTTTCCAACCCCACCTTTCCCGCCTCATCTATTCAGTAGCTTACGTGGTACGCCGAAAGAAATTGTTTTACATCAAAAGCGAGGAGATTTTATATTCCCTTTTCTCTTCGACCGACTCTTATTTTCTCTTTCTCTTTGTCTTCCGATGTATCATCCCAATTACGTTTCCCAGACAAGTACTTCGGAGATAGAATGGCAAAGCGTATACCCGAGCCCAACCACCGGAGTCTCGCTAGAGTACCGTATACTTCTAGAAGTGGTGCTCGGTATAAAGGCTCTAGCTTTACGTTCAATGGCGGCGATAGGCGCCGACCTCCCAATTGCAAATTGAATTAAAAGAAATAAGGGAGACGTAAGAGGGCGAGAGAAGAAAGTAGAAATGTGGCTGGAGATGAGAAAAAAAATATCCCTTTTTCCAAGATTAGATTAGACTAGAGATAAAGGCGGGGAATATGCATTTTGGGAAGGTGTTCGTTTTTATTTAATTCTCGGCTTCAACCCCTAGTCAAATTTCCCCATGAACTATATTCAGTTTAGATTGGCAAAAGAGGGCCGTTTCTCGGTTTAGTCGAGCGCCAAAAAAGGTAAATACGTGCAACGTCAAAAACCGAGAAAAGGTCAAACGAAGTTGGCATTGGGGGTTAAACTTACGCCCTTTACTCGGTTTATTCTTAACCCTTTATTCAACTTAACCTGACGCGGAATTTTTTGGCTTTTCTTTTACACCCTATCCAATTTTTCTCTTTTAAGATAAAAATAAAATTAAAACGCCAGTTCATTTCGTCCCGAATAAGCGACGCCTAGGAAACTATAGCCCACCTTTTTGAAACCGACTTAAATCATTATCGGAAGGTGACTTCAGGCCCTATAGATATTTGGTAACGAGACGATGGTACGGTGGTTTACCTTTCTTCCAACTTTTTTCAAAGGTATTCGTTTATAGAAAGATCGGTAACGAATACGAAACTGTTTCAATCGCATATTTTTTTCCTCTTTCCCGCCTTCTATTTCATTGGATTTATTTTCGCGAACGGAACGTGTTAAAAGAATTATTTTTCGCGGCCGAGTTTACCCGGTATTAAATTTGAAATTGGAAAAGTTGAGAGCTTCGCTGTTGACGCCCCCTTTTTCTCGTATTTTTTCTTTCTTTTTTGGAGTTGCGGAGTTTAGTCAACCGCGGAACGTTTTTTTACAAACTTCTACGGACGTTGTGGCGAAATACGTCGCCACGCTGAACGTTGTAGGGTTAAAAAGTAGCGCCACAAACATTAAACTTGGAGATCGAGAAAGGAATTTTATCCGCTTCTCAATTTCTTCTTTCTTTCTAAAGTCGAAAATTTAATTTCTTAGCGGCCTCTTCAATACCGTTGCTCCCAAAAATTTCTTTCCGAAGCTCTCCCTCTTTCCAGAGAAGAGCCTCGAAATTTTCCTTCTTTTCATTCGCTGTTTTGTTCCATTTTATTTCTCTTTCCGTTCAGTTCAGCGTGTTCCGTTTGTACCGATGGAATGAAGAAAATAGGCACCGACGATATATTTCCAGCCCTTAACCCTTCTTTCCCTAACGTAACTTCATTCGGTTTTAATTTCCCGCCAAAAATATATCCCTATACGTACAGCGCGCCGTCTCTCGAGAATTGCCGTCTAACTACTTAGAAGCAGCGATATAGTCTTAAGGCAGGGCCCGTATAAAGAGACGGGTAATAACTATACCTTACTGGTTTACCTAGCTACTATTGGGTCAAGTTCTATGAAGGTATACGAGTCAGTGGACAGCTCGACTAAAGAAATCGATTTTTCCTAGCTTTTCTTTTTTTATTATTTTTTTTATTATTGCTCGGCTAGTTTTGGCCCAGATATTTTGACGAATAAGATGTTTGAACAGTTAGAAAGTTTGTCGAAAAATGGTCTCGAAAATAAATTGGAACGTCAATTAGATTTGTCAAAATAAACTCGGACCACGGGAAAATATTTCCCAACTTTCTCTCAATATTGACGCAACTGATATTAATATTTTATTTCAGAAAATATTAGACTCCGTTTGATTTATTTTCTAAAATAACGCGATTTACTTTTCTCGACCAATTTTGTATAGTTTCTATAGGTATTGGTTAATTTGAAAGAGCCTTTCAAGTTAGCTAATTTTTACCTTCAACTATTTGTGACAACTCGAGTTGCCTCTACTATACCTAGTTGCTCCGCGTGAACATAAATTGGTTAATTTGATGAAATTAAAATCGTCCCAGAAAAAATTGCATTGCTGTTCGATTGCTAATAGCTATAATTTCTTAAGCCTTTGCCACGACTCCACTTGGTTAAAACCGCCTTTGTACAATGAATCAAGAAATTCGTTCAACAATCTTTGATGTAGCGTTTTGCTAAAAATACTCTTATTTTCTAATATTATTTTCAAATAAACCGGATTCTTCTCGGTGAGACTTCCTGAACGCAGCCCAGGATAGTGAAAAATTATCCTCGTACTCTGATAACCATTTTCTTTTCGATTGAGGATTCTAAGACTACAGTTTAATTAGTTTAAGCGACAAATTAATCTAGGTATCATTCGAAAGAGAACTAGACGTGACGAAAGATGTGACGTCACATCTCCATAATGATTCACTGTTCGTCAAATTGGAAGATTGTAATTAATTACTTTTTGTTTCGCGTGTGATCGATGGGGTTGGACCAACTAAATTGCTTGAATTAATTAAGCGAGGTCGAACCCGTATTTTTAATTTATTCATTGAATAAACTGTAGTTTTTTTCATCTTTTTATTGTAATTTGGGTGGTTATAAAATGGCCCGAGGAAAGCGTTGATTTAATTTCGATCAAGCAGCTTGACTAGGATTTAAATTTCTTTTTTTCTTGGTATTTGACGGCGCCTCGCACTCGTTTCGCCCCATCACCTCTCAAAATTTCTACCTAAATTGATTCGAAGAAGTGGCAATTCTATTAATCGTTCAGCGAGATCGAAAAGTACGTTGAAAAGCGCTTAGCCACTTTTTTTTTTTTTTTTTTTTTCCTCGCTCCTTTCGAAATTCAACTCTAAAGAATTTAGGGAAAAAATCTAAGGCCCATCCTCAACGAGTGGTTTTTTGTGAATTTTTTTATTAGGAAAGATTCCTCCTATATAGCCCTTAATAAAAATCGCTAAAAACTTACGTTAGTAGATTTTTTCTCACCTCGCCTCGCTACTAAACCTCACTCGTGTTTGAAATTGCAACGTGGGGGAAACTAATTTTCAAAAGATAGAAAGATTTCTGAGCATTCCGTTAACCCGAGCCTAGGTTTAAACTTATTGAAAATTATGACTGACTCTTACCATATACCCTCGGCGACCGAGTGTTAAAAAATAGATAAAAAGGTTAGGGGCAAACCGAGGGGTCAGTCATTCAGAAAAATCTCAGAGAAATTCCGTACGCCGAAAAAAAAATCCAAAATTCATCATTAATTTATATTTTTTAAAACCCAAAAAGCTTTGAAAAAACATGAAAATCCGAAAGTAAAATCCCAAAAAAAAAAATACAAAGTACCCTTTAAAGATCCACCGTAAATTCAGTATTAAAAAAAAAAAAAAAAAAAAAAAACAAGAAATTTGGAAAATACCCAAAAATCCGAAAAAAATAAAAATCCTCATAAAAACAATTTTTTTACATAAATTCTACTGTATTTTTAAGTTTAATAAAGAATACACAAACCCCAGGAAATATTAACTAACCTTTATAATACAAAATTCCGGAAATAAATAGAAAATTCCGGAAATAAATAGAAAATTCCGGAAATAAATAGAAAATTTCGGAAATAAATAGAAAATTTCGGAAATAAATAGAAAATTCCGTAAATAAATAGAAAATTCCGGAAATAAATAGAAAATTCCGGAAATAAATAGAAAATTCCGGAAATAAATAGAAAATTCCGGAAATAAATAGAAAATTCCGGAAATAAATAGAAAATTCCGGAAATAAATACAAAATTCCGGAAATAAATAGAAAATCCCGGAAATAGAAAATCCCGGAAATTAATAGAATATCAAGGAAACAAATACAAAATCCCGGAAATAAATACAAAATCCCGGAAATAAATATAAAATCCCGGAAATGTAAAATCCCGGAAACAAATACAGAATACCGGAAACAATACAAAATGCCGGAAAAAAACCTTCTATAATAGACAAATATTGCTAGAAACTCCTAGTGTTTCTTTCAAAATCCACCAACAAATAAATATGTTGAGAAAAAAATCCAAAAATAGTAACGGAATTAAAAATACTTTATTTTCTTAATGACCGACCCCTTGGGGCAAGCTCTTTCATTTTTTGCTTCAGTTGGCGACCCGGTTCACCAGCCCCGATACCACGTGACTCGAGGAAGAGACCCCCTGATTTTGGACACTTATTTTTTGTCATCGTGCAAAAATTTTGAAAAGGGGTGCCAAATTTTGTCAGCTAAGAAAAGGCAGCCCCCCCAAAAAAAGGAATCCCCCTCAGAGCCACCCTTCTCTATTCAATGTTATATCGGGTCTTTTATTTTTTACCTCTATATACGTACAAAGTTCCAGCCTTGAAAGGGGACCTAATCCCCATTGGAAAACTGGTTTTGGTACGTTTAAAGACTGTAAATATATATAGATTTTTAGCCCCTATTTTTATAGATTATATAATTGATTGAAAAAACTCCCTGAGCTCGATTCTAGCTACATTGAAGAAAAAAAAAAAAAAAAAAAAACTGCTACGTAGCTTCGGCACTGGTTCGAAACGCTAAGGGAATGGTGGGTTACGGTTAAGCGACTCAACTGTCAGGTTAAATTGGAGGTGGAAACCATAGCGACGTTTTTTTTTAGTATTAAAAGTTTCAAAAGTGTATCTTTTTAGATATAGAGGCGATTCAGCATATTTTTAAAGGATTTTCTGAATTTTTTTAAAACCCCATTTCTCCCATTCGAGTTATCGATATATTTAAAATTTGTGGGAAAACATAATTTTATAAGTCATTATATTATATTTGGTTATTTTTTAGACAAGTTTGAAATTCCAAATATATTGGTTACTTAATTTTAAGTTCGTACGAATTATAAGGAAAATACCCTAGCAGACGACGTTTCGATCTAGAATTAGGCTTCAGAACTCCGTTATCTTACCATTAGACGATTACGCGCAGTTAGAACATTTTTACACTCATTTAATAAATCAATATCAAAATTGCGCCAAAATGGTTTGAAGAAAAACGTCGTAACTCGAAATTTCTATATTTTTTATCGATTTAACCCGAATTTTTAATATCTATTTTTTCTCTTAAATTAGTATCATAAGATTCTCAGCGATTTTTTTTATATATCCCGTAAAAACGGTTTAATTCGTTAAAAGAACGTTTAAAAAATAAACTGTCAATTACCGCGTTTTGCGTTTAGCGGCGCGCGCCCGTGAAAAGTTGTAATTTTCGCCCTTTTTCCGACCCCCTTTCTTCCCCGGCGGGACGGGCCGTTTCTCGAACTTTCTCATCAGTTGGATTTTTTTCTAGCGATGTCGACCCGTGTCAATTTGCGTTAATTGTTTAAATCGTGATTAAACCGTGACTAAATGTGTAAAACCCGTGGATTTTGTGACTCAAAGAATGCCCGGAATGTGGACTGAACGAAAATAACAAAATTGAGTCGGAATAATTAACGTAAGTTTACGTTTTGAGATGATTTTTTAAAGCGGGGGGGGGGGGGGGTAGGCCTATTTGGCGGGGTGACGGAACGTTAGGCTTAACTCTGAGTCTCTGACCCATTGTCGTTCAGGGAAAAAAATGGCCAAACGCCATATTTCAATCGCTACCTTATTACCGAGCGTGATTTGTTCAGCCGATTTTAAGTCGTATGCTAATTTAATTAGTCTAATCGTATAATGCTATGATAATTTAATTATTCTATTCGTATAGTGCTATGATAATTTAATTAATCATTTTGAATTATATTATTATCATCTATTGAATTATTCTGATCATAATGCCATAGTTTTTGAATTATTCTGATGATATTTTAGTGACAATTGAATTATTCTGATGATATTTTAGTGACAATTGAATTATTCTGATGATATTTTAGTGACAATCGAATTATTCTGATCTTAATTAAGGGGCAATTGAAATATTCTGATCTTAATTAAGGGGCGATTGATATATTCTGATCTTAATTAAGGGGCGATTGAAATATTCTGATCTTAATTAAGGGGCGATTGATATATTCTGATCTTAATTAAGGGGCGATTGAAATATTCTGATCTTAATTAAGGGGCGATTGAAATATTCTGATCTTATTTAAGGGGCAATTGAAATATTCTGATCTTATTTAAGGGGCAATTGAAATATTCTGATCTTAATTAAGGGGCAATTGAAATATTCTGATCTTAATTAGGTGACAATTTTAATTAGTCTGATCTTAAGTGACAATTGAATTATTCTGGTCTTAAGTGACAAATTAATTAAATATTAATACTAGGTAGAAGTAAAGCAAATTTTTATGATGCTATAATGTTATACCATTACGCTAATGATCATCTATTAATTATATCGTACAATTAACAGAACAAAACTCTTAGTTTTACGTAAAAAGAAGGTAAAACTCGATAACTATCAATTTTGGCTATACAGTTAATGATGAAAATGACTGGGAGCGCATTTATTTCAATCTTAGTCTTCTTTTTTTTTTTCTTTTTTTTTAAATCCCCTTCGATCTACACTGCTACCCTTTTTTGGAAGGGCGATGTACATTTTGTGGAATTTAGGAAGCTTTTAGACTCGCGGACGCTATAAAGTACGCTGCAACCTTGGGCCCAACTTAATCACTGTCATTTCTAGCGAAGGGGCGAGGGTGGCAAACGCGAATTAATCGCCTAAAACAAAGAAAAGAGGGTTGGGGTGTAACCCCTCCCCTCGTACCACCTCCGCGCTGAATCTCCGCGAGCTCGCAGCCAATTAATTTCTCTTTTCAAACACAGATTTAATTGCACTTTGGGAAAACTTTATAAAACTCTCAAAAGCAATTAGAAGGCGAAATGGTACGGATTAAGGCCAGAAGGGGGGCGGGGGGTCGCCCCTCCCACCTCCTCTACCTCCCTATATAGCCCTAATCTATCCCACTTTGATTTTTCGAAACGGAAGAGACCTTTTTACCTCTTCTAGTTTACCAATCTTATTGATAACGTTACGATAGGGTCCTATAGCACCTAGCTCTCGTAACCACTGATCAATGGAGGTGAAATATAGCCTAGTCGGTCGCGATCTGGAAAAGATCTGTTTTAAGCATTGTAAAACGTGTTTTGTTAATGCTAATTTTAGTTCCTTCGAGGTTGAAATTTTAATATATAGTCCCGATGAAAACACTACCTTTTTGCATTCGCTTCTGGTACGAGCTCTGCAGGAGGCTTTTATCCCGAAATCCCTTTCGCCTTAGCTATAGGGAGGGGGGAGCCCCTGGCTCTTTTCTATCTCGCCCCCTAAATAAACGAAATTTTCAGGCTTTTTCCTTCATCCCTATCTACTCGGGTTGAATTCAACTGCAATTTGCGCTACCTACAAACCTAGACGCGATACTTTAAAGTTCAATAGTTTATAGTCGTTCGCATTCTGTAAACTTGAAAATACTTTTGACTATAACTTCTTCCATCTTTTCCTTGGAGATAAAAAAGATGGAGGGGATTCGGGTGAGTGGGGGGAGGGAGACTAGGGAGCTAAGAGGATTAAGACGCGAGACCGGATCAAAAAGATATAGCGAAGGAGAGGGGATTAAACTTAAAAAACTTTAATCTTAGGACAGTTTTCTTAAATATTTTTTTTTTTTTTTTTTTTTTGAAAATTGGATTTGTTTCGTAAAGTTAAATATGTTTTCACGCTTAGTGGAACTATTTTACAACCGATTAATTTTTATTCGATTAAATATTTGACTCGTAATATATATTTTTATGTATAGGGAGACTTATATACGTCAGAGCATAGACTAAGAATGGTTTTCACCCTGGACACGTGACGTGAAACTTTCTCTGCCTTCCACTGTAGTTTTGCCAGATTTTTTAAGTAGTTAGGGATTTTGGTGGGGTAGTTCGCTGGCGCCTCTAGCGGTCATCGAGCCAATTATCGTAGCTGCGCGGGTGCGTTAGCGGTAGAGATGGTAGGAAGGAAGAGCGCGCCACCGAAACGTAATAGTTCCGCCTCTATCGGCAATAACAGTTACTAATGGCGTATGGAGAACGTCGCGTGTCCAGGGTGAAACCCTTTCTTAGTCTATGGTCAGAGGCTTGTATCTCTCACCTCGGGGTCATACGCCCTAGTGAGGGAGTTCCAGTATTCGCCCTTACAAGCGCTCCCCCAGTATGGGGGTTCCATGACGTCAGGCTTTCTTTCCCCCTTGGCCCTTTTTACTGTCTCCCTATTAGTGTTTTGTTTTTTTAAATTCGAAAAAGGGTAAAATTAATTTCGAACTTTTTACTTGTTTCTGTATTGTATATAATAATTAGCGTGAGAGGGATATCCCCCTTGGGGGTGATGTATAAATGCTCGCGTTACGATTTCGCATTAAAGAGCTATTTGAAAAGTTCTTTCGTGCCATTTTCGTTTTAAGCTCGCTGAGTTTCGTAGCCCGGATATAAAAAAAGAACAGAAAATAACTCTGGGTTAGAAAAACACTTTTAAAACAACGACTCCTAATAAATGTTTATCCGAACTATTTTTATTTCTATTAGTTTTAACGTTAGGTATTAATGCGCCTCCTTTATTTTTCGCACTTTGCGCCAATTGATCTTGAACTGAAACTATTTTTTCGATTCAGTTTGTATTTGGAAGCGCGTATTAAACTACTATACCTTTGGTATTTTTGTGACTTCGTTACTAGAACTAGAAGCGAGGCTGGCTTCGTACCCGCCGCGAACTATAACTGATTTCGACCGTATAAAAGTATAAGTTTGTGGAATGACGGCGTAATCTGGCTAATGCGGTCGCCAGCGAAGAACCAAAAAGAATCGCCGAAAAAAGACCCAAAGTATTTCCTTTTTTTTCTCTTCTCTCTCTCATTCTCCGACTGAATTGGTATTTTTTCGAGATGAGATTATACTAGAGGTTAAAGCTAACACCAACTTTCCGCTGAAACGTATTTTTGCCTTCTTTTTGGTCCACTTCGAACTGGAAATTCAGGGGCCCCTACGTTTTCCTTTTTTCCCGTTTTGGTCTCGCTACCGTATAGGCCAAAAGATTCTTTAGCAATAATATAAAGTTTCAGAAGCAACCCCAAGATATTTTTTGCAAGCGTCTGGAGTCTTATTCTTACTAGCGCGGATTGTAAGATTAACTTAGCCAAGATTATTAGTAGTAAATTTTTAATTCGTTCGCGTATATTTACTTTATTCGAGATGGATATAAATGCCAATTATATTTTAAATTCTACCAAGCTAGAAAGCGAAATGACGTCACGCGTAATCTTATTATAGCGCAACGTTTCTTTATGCAATTTTTTTATTCTATACAAGGCTGTAATTGCTTGTAATATGATTCATTTCTCGTAACAATTTAATCCCCATGTGTCGAGCTTTCTTAGCAATAATCTTTAATAATGGCAAACTTAATCTCCGATCTATAGGAAATTATAGGAATATTTTTTTTAGAAATATAGGAGAATTACTTTTAAAATTTTAAGGGTTCGGCGTGAAAACAGCCGTGTTTTTCATTCTAAAGCTAAACTCACCGTCATATCTATTAAAAATAAATGTTTTCTTTTAGTAGTTTTTGCGCTCGTCTATATTAAAAATGTACATTTAATTTTTATAGTTTTTGAGCCCCATCAATATTAAAAAACGCGCAAATCTTAAAAAAAATAGGAAAAATGCTAAAATATATAGGAATTGTGGTCACAAGTTATTCCCCATGTTATCAACAAATTTTGTGTAAAGGTTGCTAAATATTTTGTTATCAAGGAAAGAGCGAGTTTCAGTTTCATTTCTAACCTTTCATTTATTTATTAAATATAAATGCGAAGAATATTTTATTTTTCCAAGTTGATGCCGTGTTGGTTTAGCGAAAGTAAGCGAAATCGCGTTGTTAGTTCCCTTTTTAACTAAAGTGAAATCAATATATTCGCTCGTACTTAGCATTGGATATATCCGCGCCTTATAGTTAGTTACATTTTACAAGATAGCTGGCGATATAAGGGGCGCGCGTGTCCAGATAAAGATAGTTTGCGCGCGTACCTACTTACCTAATGAAATAATAATACAAAAATAACACTCGGCTATATAAGGCTGTCGTTAAACCTGTGCAGCAACTCGCCGCGGAGTCACGTTTAAGCGTCTGTTTTCAAATATTTAGAATAAAAATCTAGGTAACCCCTTTTTTCTGAGTTTATACAAACCTGGAAATCTCAAGGAAATAAATTAAACTCTAAACAATCACGGAAATTTAAAAATATTAGTAATATTCAGGGAAATTTGAGGTTGGGCATATTTCGTCTAAATGGATTGTTTCATCAAATAAACTTAAAAGCACTCCAGGGTGTCCCCAAAGTTATTATTTTTTTATCGACAGAAGTGGGTAGTTTGGTCTTGGACCTGGAAATTTCAGGGAAATCGGTTTTGCAAATTGATTCGCCGATAAAAACAATTTGAAACTTGAGTTTCTTCGCGGATTTTAACTCAAATTGAGATCTTGAAGCTAGACTGTAGTAATTTAGTCGTTATTTAGATTAAAATATAATTATATTTCATTCTACACGGATTTCGAGAAACGTTGTATTTTCACCTTCGCGTTATCCGTTCGAATAAACGCGTAATTTGATTATTAATGAGCTTAAATATTTTATCACCGGATAATTCGTATCCATTTGATACTCGTCTGTTTATATTATTTATGTTTTTATATTAACAATTTATCCGAAATTAAAATATCTGAAAAAAACTTAGTTATCAATGGATATTCTAAAGTTATTCATTATCCGATTCAGAGAAGCGTTTCTCTTCGGTTCATCATTCATAACATCCTTTGGCAAAAAGGCGTTGAGTACTCGTGAGAAGATAGAGATAGCGAAATAGCCAAGGTTTAAAATCTACTAGAGAGCGAAAATACCCCTAGTGCTTTTATTAAAAGGATCGAGGGAGTGCAAAAAGTCTTAAAAAAAAAGGTCTCGAAATGGGCGGAGAAAATAAATAGTTTAAAAGAGCGTTAAAAAGATTCTTCTTGTTTCTGTTATTTCGCTTCTCTCATCACTATTAGCCCTCTGCCCCGACTCCCTTTTCTCCCTCGTTCGCGACACTTTTCTTCCCTTCCCGCCTCGTAACCTAATAATGATTAAAACTGCTAGCGCTTCGAGCCTCCCCCTCCGACAATTTCTTCTTTCATTCCTATATCGAGAAGAGAATTCAACGCCATACTAAACTATCAATGTCTTTAGACGTTCGCACTAGCGTATCAAAAATCGATTTTAATCGATAATATCAAACCGATATTAGCCGCGTTCAAAAGCTACGTTCACACTAGAGACTTTGAAACCGTTTTGAACCGTTTTGGAAAGGTCAAATGATAAAATTTTGGGGTCACCCTTGTAGATCTTTGATTAAGAAACAAAATTAAAATCTTAAAAAGTCGATTTGACGACTCGAAACGGTTTGAAAACGGTTCCAAAGTGTCAAGTGAGAACGTAGCTATAGTAGGCCTTGAAATCGATTTAAACCGTTTCAAAACGTTTCACTGGAGTCGTGTGAATGGGAAACCGTCTTTTCTCGAATTGATTCGATTTCTCGAAACTGCTTCGGGAACCAGTTTCATACCGATTCGATTTCAACAACCGATAGATGAAGCTACGATAAATCGACTTATAAAGATAACGCGCGAATACGTGACACCTAAAACGATTCCCGGCGATTTGAATATCGGTTTGATTTTTCCCGTTTCAAATCGATTTAGAAATGATATTGTGACAGAGGCTATTAAAATCGCTCAAAATAGTTTTAAAGAGCCCAATCTCTTTAAGTATAATCTTCGTAAATCGATTTATTACAAAGTTTCATTAGTAGGTTGTTGAAGCCGAATCGGCTTGAAACTTGTTCCCGAAGCAGTTTCGATAAAAACCGATTTCCCGTTCCCACGAATATGGCGAAATGTTTTGAAACGGGGTTTCGAACTTTCAATCGCGACTCCAAGGCCTATAGTATGAACGGGGTTGTTATAATCTCTTACTGAAACCTACTATTGTCAGTGAGCTCGGAGGCGCCTCTATTCCGACAGTAATTAGACCTAAAGTTTTCATCTATTAAAAGAGGCCACGGGGTAGATATTTTTTATACACACTCGAAAAGTTTATCCCAGTTTTAATCGTCACTAAGTAACTAAACTAAGATACTGATTATCTCTATCATCTATTTATACGATTTGGATTAGGAAGAATGAGAGCCTAAATTCGCTACTAGCGTCAATTCGAAGTGAACTGTACTTTAGTTGCCGAAATAATAAAGAGTCGCGGACACTTAATATTTTTCTGTACAGAATTTTAAGACTTTTCTTGAAATTTTAAGATTTTAAAGATACGTGGATGTTTTAGGATAGAATTTAAGATTTCGATGTTAATTTCTCATCTAGAATGTACAGAGATTTTGACAAGTGTCAGAAAAAATCCCTGCAAAATATTCCTGTAGAGTTTATTACTTATCTAGATATTCTAAAAGTATTTCATCTAGAGGTCGAGATTTGGGCAAGATATTTCAAATTATATTATCTTTATTCATAATTTGAAATTATTCACGCGGGAAGTCTCTGACAAATCCAATGTAATAGAAATATTTATCTAATTATTATTAATGATTAACTGTTTATCCAAATATTTGTGCAAGATTATCTTGTTCTCTAATTTAATCCTTACGAAGGTTTACTTAACGTATCCTTCCATCCTAGCTTTCGTTTTATTCCAAACTTTTCCCGCAAAACGGTTAATTTATATATAATGAGACCAACTCCACTATAGTTTATTAATATTAAATCGCGACGGTTTTTTCCCTCGCTAGTTAGGTTGTTATTTAAATAGGGCGATTTAAAATAGAGGGTCACGTGACGATGATTCGAGTTCCTTAGGCTTGGTTTGATGACCCAGGAGGAGACAAAGTGGTAACCGAGGCTCCGAAATTTCGGGGAATCAAATATATACGGTGTATAGAAGCGACGGGGAAAATATTTCGTGAAAACGTCTTGTACTTTTCAAGACGTAGAAGCGTAGCCACCCCTCGAGCGAGCCTCTAGACACCCCTAGTCACCCAAGAAGGGTTTTCAGTTTCGTCTTTTGTAAGAGAGATCCCTCGTGACCCCCCAAAGCAACCCTTACTTATAGAACTAGAGATCGGGTTAAGCTTTCATCGCGTACAAACTTAGACGTCTTATAAGTAATATAATATAAAGGGGAAACTCTGTCGCAATTTAGTTGAAATCGAGGCGGACTTATACTAAATGTTAAATCAAATAGAAAAAACTCTTTAACAAACCATTTTTGAAAACGCGAGAGTTTTCTATAGCTGAAACTATTTTAATCCCTACCAGTTTTAACATACTGTATTACTCCGCTTTTGTTAGGTAATAAAGTTTAACTATCCCTATATTTAGTTAGCAAGGGAGACCTTGATACGTCAGAGGTTTCTATCTCTCACCTCGGTGTCATCCCTCTTAGTAAGGGAGTTCCAGTATTGGCCTTTATAAGCGCTTCCCCAATAAGGGGGTTCCATGACGTCAGGTTTTCTTTCCCCTTGACTCTTTGCTGTCTTCCTATTCCGTCGGTACTAAATTCTTTCCATATAGTTAAAGGAAACTAGTATTAAAGCCATAATCAAGAATAGTTGGAAAGTACCCATTCCGTAGTTCCCGTCTCAGTTGTATTTTGCGTTGAATACAATCCTGTTCTCTATGTTGAAATCAATTTTACGTAGAATTGAAGATATATACCTTATAACTTCGTACCTAGTGACATCTTTAACCGATACTTATACTTCGAAGGCATTCCCTCCCTTCTTGTCAAGTTAGAAAGGAAAAATTCCTTAGTAAAACGAAGAAAAAAAAGCCTTGAAAATAGAGAGAGGGTTGGCTATTCCGCAGCTCAGGCTTTAATGTTGATTTCAAGTTTTATCACCCGACTTAACTCCTTTATGGTGGGGGGGGGGCTTTGATGTTGTAGAGTTTCGGGAGCTATTCGTTTCACTCAAACCATATAGGTTCTCGAAACTAGGCACCTAACTAATGATTTAGTCCGTTGTTGGCTGCGCGGCCCGAGGTTATAAGGTGTAACGTATACGAGAAGGGTCGTAGTCCCGATGGGGAGTTATTAAAGTTAACTTAGCTCGTTTGGAAAAGGAGGGGGGTTGAATTATATCCAGTTATATAGTTGCTACTGTTAAAACTGACTGGTACTTGAGAAAATGAACATCCTGATTAAGAAGGATACCTTTCGTATACTTAAGACACTGTAGGGTGGAAATGGATGCGTCTTTTTTTCCTTAATTAACTATTCCTCGTTGTAAAAGAACTTCAAATTGGGTGGTGGGGGTTTTTTTTTCACTTTTAAATTAGGAGTTAGACGTGACACACCTATATGCCACTATTAGATGGAATTTATTAATGATCCTTAACCCCTGTTTTGTAATTAGTGTTTTTATAGTCGCGTAATATAGAGCGAGTGGGGAACAGAAATAACGTGACGTGACGTCACGCGTACTAGAATGTTTCTCGAAATCAACGACGGAAGAGGGATAAATGGGACTGTTTTTAAAGTTCGTACATGACTTGGAAAACTTGGAAAGTCAGGGAATTTGGAAATTGGCCCAAAAGGTCTGAAGTGAAGGTCAGGGAATTTGGAAATTGCCCAAAAAGTCTGAAGTGAAGGTCAGGGAATTTGGAAATTGCCCAAAAAGTCTGAAGCGAAGGTCAGGGAATTTGGAAATTGCCCAAAAAGTCTGAAGTGAAGGTCAGGGAATTTGGAAATTGCCCAAAAAGTCTGAAGTGAAGGTCAGGGAATTTGGAAATTGCCCAAAAAGTCTGAAGTGAAGGTCAGGGAATTTGGAAATTGCCCAAAAAGTCTGAAGTGAAGGTCAGGGAATTTGAAAATTAGCCCAAAAAGTCTGAAGTGAAGGTCAGGGAATTTGAAAATTAGCCCAAATGGTCGGAGAAATTAAATATTTTGGTACGTGTCAAGGAACTGTTTATGCTTGGTTGACCAATTATTATAAACTGGAAATATTTGCCTAACGATTCAAATGTTTTTCTCATATTCCGAGTAAACTATCAACCCTGATTGATAAACTATGTCAGGTAACTTGTGGGAATTACCAAGAGCTCGAAAAAAGATAACAATTGGTCAGGAAAATTATTTAGAATTGTCAGAACGGGGAATAGAAGCCACGTAATCACGTCACACTATCTAGAATTTTGTTAGAAATTAACGACAGAAGGGCTTTTAAACGAAGCTGCTTCTGTCGCAATACCTTAACCACTAATTGATCCATTTATGATAAAATATATACGTATATTTTGAAAATTAATTTCGCGTAAATGTTTAAATGTAAATATAATTTACTAAAAGCCTCCGTAATTCCGAAAGCTATACTTCGAACTTTCTCGAATCCTCTTAACCGCGGGCGGAAGAAGTGGGGTTGGGGCGTGGGGTTTAAGTTAAGGAAACATTGTACGTAGGAAAAGAAAACTTTCCGGGGTTGGCCCATTCGGAATCTCGCGTGGCTTTTAGGCCTAACGTCCTCGCGAGGGCGCCAGGGATTAAAGGGGGCCGATTTTTTCTGATACGGAAATGGGAAAACGTTTCCCTTCGAGATCTACAAGAAAACTAGAGCGAAAGAATGCCTGGGTTTTTTCTTTTCTGGTTTTCTTGGCTCTCTCTCTCTCTCTTTCTTGCTCGGACCGACCAACCAATAATGGCTTACCGTCTTAAACTAGTCAAAAGAAGCTTCGCCAAAATTTCGGCCTCGAAAAAACTCGCAATCGCTAGCGAGGAATAGAAATAGCGGAAGATTGATAATACGTAAAAAGAATCCAAAAAAATACTCGGCCCCAGTGAAAATCACTCGACTGGAAAATGAGTAAACTCGGGGTTATAATAAAACTCATTTTTAATCGATTATTTACAATAAATAAGAATTAAGCTTAAGGTAAATTTCTCGGGCTTAGCGAAGGTTTTCCGAGCTTAGCGGAGTTTAATGCTCAATTAATCCCGAATCGTGGTATCAAATTTTTATTGGGCCATATTTAAAATTACAAAATAAAATAGTTTTTTTACATCCGAAATTTAAGAATAGTTGGTATTATAAAGTAATCTTGGAACCAGCGAAAATAGATGTTAGAAAGCGCCTGTTTCTACTGAAGATGTTGCCTTTTTTCAAGGCTGGCGCGAAGTGTAGGATTATCTATACTTTTGCCAGCCTTGAAAGCAACAAAAAGAGCCGTTAAATCGTACCTATTTCTACGGAAGATGTTGCCCTTTTCTAGGTTGGGACGAAGTGAACTTTTATAATATCAACTATTACGTCATGATGACTTGAATATCTTTTCGAGGAAGAATCATGTTTAAATCGTAAGAAATCGCGGAACATTTTGGTGAAAAATTAAGGGAATAATCTTGGTATTTTAGAGTTTAATATTACGGTTAACGTAATTTTCTAAAGCTTAATCTTAGGGAATTATTATTTGGAGCACGTTTTGAATTGGCACCTCCTCCCTATAGAACGAGAGGAGCGGGTTTAATATATTCCAAGAAACTTTTTTTCGCGCTAAAGAAAAGAAAGGTGAAAAAACTTTGGGTTTTCATCCGGAATCTTTAAACTTTAATCAACTCGTCTAATCTTGATTTATAACTGTCTCCCGAAAAAGATGCCAAAACCGATAGGGATTAAGCAACGAGCTTAAAACCAAAAAACATCGTAAATAATCATCGGCTATATAGACTTAGACTTCTATTAGAAAAGAAAACATCTCGAGCGAAGGCGCGGATTATTCGCGTCAAATTAGCTATATAAGGAGCGCTCCTACACGCCAATAACAGCTCGTTATATCTCAAAGGGGAGATGAAAAAGATAATGAAACTTCACCATGATAAAGGTATTACCTCGGAGATATTAGCGATATTAAACTCCAACGTGTTTCTGTTTACTCATAAGCAACGTTCACACTAGAGACTTTGTAACGGTTTTTAACCGTTTTTTAAAGGTCAACTTTTAAATTTATGGGGTCAAGCGTGTAGAAATTTGATCAAGAAACTAAATTAATACCTTTGAAAGTCGATTTGAACATTCGAATCGGTTTGTAAACGCTTTCAAAGTGGCAAGTGTGAACATAATAGAGCTCGGAATTCGTATAACTTTGGTTGATTGATTAAGAGCATCGTGAATGTCAATCAGATATTATCCATATTTCTTATTCGAGTTAATTAACGTATACCCGAATGTAATGCAAAACTTTTTATTCGAACTCATTGTTATAGGAGGTATTCATTCGCCGATAAGAACAATTTAAAACTCGAGTTTCTTCGCGGATTTAAACCCAAATTGAGATCTCGAAGCTTGAATGTAGTTATTTAGTCGCTGTTCTTTTCAATTTAGATTAAAATATAATTATTATATTTCATTTTATACGGATTTCGAGAAACGTCGAATTTTATCTTCGCGTTATCCGTTCGAATAAACGCGTAATTTGTTTTTTAATCGATCTTAAATATTTTATCTCCGGATAATTCGTATCCATTTTATACACGTCTGTTTATATAATTTGTGATTTTATATTAACGAACAATTTATCTGAAAAGGCTATAGTTATCAATGGATATCCGAAGTTAATTGTAATCCGATTCCGAGCTCTCTTTCTGTTTACTCTAGGGCGCTTTCTGATCTAAATCCGAATTGATACTTAAATTTAAAGGGATACTAGACTCTGATAATAAGGTATTTTTTTAATAATAAAATAATCTAATGCGAAACGTTTCATGAGATTTAATCGACTGTTTTATGATTATTTTATTAGCCATGATTTATTAAAAAAAACTCATCATCAGAGTATTTTATCCCTTTAAAGGGGATCATCGGGCTCTTATTTTATGGGCAATTTAACTATTAAAAATAACTCTGATTAATTATTTCACCGCGCCTTCAAACGCGATATAAGGAGATTATTTGAGGATGAAAATCCAAACGAAACTTGTTTTTCAACTCGCACCCTCGTTAGATATTTACCTTTAATTTGGAAACGCGAATAAGGACTAAGGTTGAAAAGGTTCCTTATTTCTAATCTCTATCGGACTTTTTTCTTTATCTCTTTCGTAGTTACGTCTTCATTCGCGGTTTAGAGACGTAACGCGTTTTTCTCCGCCAAGACCCGAGACGGAAGCTTCGGAAAAACGGGATTTATATATTTTTCGGGGGTTTCATCGGCGAAATCCGAAATGATTTATGAAGCGGCGAGTTACGGAGCTCGCGAGAACCAAAAATATTTCGTCGTTTATCAAAGACGATTTTGGCTCATCTTTTTGCTTTCTTCCGCACTCCCCCTTTTAGCTCTATAGCCGAGATAACTCCTCCTAGCTTGAGATTCTCTCCATCCCCCTCCTCCACCGCCACCAGGAGTATACGAGCGTATAAGCCGACATTGGATAGCTCTTAAATTTTCTTATTTTTCCGCTTCCAAAAACTTTGAAGTATACTTTTCTTAAATATTAGGGGACCAACCCACTATATATAAACGACGTTATACCCCTTTTTTCAAAAAAAGAAAACCCAACCCCCCCAAAAAACAAGATACGCTAGCCACATTGAAAAGACAATGGTCAGAAATTCAATCGAAAGCTTAAATACAATGTTCAACTGTGATTATTTCGGAATGTCCAATATCCTCTGTGTTAAATGAAGTTATAATTGCATTATTTTGTTCCAAAGTTAGTCACGAGAGCAATTGACCCCGCTGTTAATTTTAGCCCAGGCTAGTGTCCCTATACTTCCTTTGAAGTTTCATGTTGTAAGGGACCAAATTAACGGCCTATTCCACAAACTTTTAAGAAATTGAAATATAAATATGACGTCAAATAAGAAAATATTTTGAATTCAAATAAGAAAATATTTTGACGTCAAATAAGACAATATTGTGACGTCAAATAAGACAATATTGTGACGTCAAATAAGACAATATTGTGACGTCAAATAAGACAATATTGTGACGTCAAATAAGACAATATTGTGACGTCAAATAAGACAATATTGTGACGTCAAATAAGACAATATTGTGACGTCAAATAAGACAATATTGTGACGTCAAATAAGACAATATTGTGACGTCAAATAAGACAATATTGTGACGTCAAATAAGACAATATTGTGACGTCAAATAAGACAATATTGTGACGTCAAATAAGACAATATTGTGACGTCAAATAAGACAATATTGTGACGTCAAATAAGACAATATTGTGACGTCAAATAAGACAATATTGTGACGTCATATTTGTATAATATTAAATTTTGGACATCATCAATATAATGGTCTGGATTCCGGCATTACCTATCATAATAAAGGCCAGATAATCCTTAGATATTTTTAAGGTTTAAAAACATTTGGAGTCGTAAAAATTCTCAGCTATCAAGATTATTCTCTAAAATAGATAGAGGTTTTTTATATTTTTGTAGAACCGATTTGTCATTGTAATCCTGTAGATAATATCGAAAATATAATAAACTGACCGCCCCATTGATTCCCCCTCCCCCGACGAAACTCTTAATAACTATTATCCGCCAGGCTTGCAGACTTAAATCTAATTTCTCGTAGAAGTTTATTTCCTATTACACCTTAATCTCTCGTCGAAGATCCGTAGTAGACACTAATAATATAATCCTAGGTTTTGAAACTTGACTTCTCAAATGAATACGAATATTTCGGTGACCGAAAAGGTATAATGAAGCTTTAAACATACTCTTAATTATCGAGGTTAATTTATTAATATTAAAATCCATAGTTAAACTTATTACCAAAATTATTAATTTTAACTTCAAATTTTCAATCCTAAAACAATTATCAGATCATTTCGTTATCCCTTTAAAATATTCGTTTGGAGAATTCCGAATATAACCCTGGATAAAAATAAGTTTTAGCTTACCAGTAAAGTTTATCGGGAGTGTATTATCGACCGCGACGTCTTCTGTTTAAAAATATCCACGCGACGACCCAACAAGATCATTGAATTCAATTTCCTGTAAATAGAAACGGCAAATATATTTCATTAGAGATTTTAATATTAATAATGAAGTTCCCCGATTGTTTCAATCGAAGATTTCGGTAGATACAATATTGTGCCAATATAGTGCGTACCGAGGTTAGTAAAGAGACAGACAGGTTAGAGGCCTAGAATTTCTTCTGCTTGTCACCCTGGAAATAAACTCGCATTCTAGGCTTTCCTCAAAACAGATTTTTGGCAAAGGTCAAGCGACTAAAACCTGTTTTTAAGGCGAGCCTAAATGCTAGGGGAAGCCTAGAAGGTGAGTTCATGTCCATGGCGACCAGAAGAAATTCTAGATCTTTAAGGAGACTTTCCAAGCCACGTGACTATTTGGAAATCCGAGCTTGATTTCCAGAGCGCGGTCATTTTAATTTTTACTGACTACTGAATAGATGGCGCCAGGAGGAGTATGTATTGAACGCGATACCCGCCATCTATTGAGTTGCCGGAGAATGCACCCTAACCTTATCGATTCCTTAACGTTTAAAGTTTGAGATCAACAGTAAAAAAATTGACAAACAAATATTAAACTAGAAATAAATTTAAAACTTACTATCAAAGTAGGCTTAGCTTGATTCATGGATATATCCTCCTCCCCCCCGTATAGGGACTAGCGTCCATTGACATTGATCAAGCTGATCCCGCATTCCCCATTTAAGAGCCATCGATCAATATCATTGGTTACTAGTCATTATACGGGTAGTTAGGGTGATATCCATGAATCCAGCTAAGCCTATTTTCCGTGTAAGTTTTAAATTTATTTATAGTTTATTGTTTGTTTCTAAAAACATTTTGCTGTTAGATTGGGTCTATTGAAACGATAAAAAAACCACTTGCTTTTAGGTTGCATTCTCCCTTTAACCCGTCCCTTTACTAACCTTGTGCTCGTTGAAAACTGGGACTGAAATACTTAGTAACGAGGTAAAAGTATCGAATAAAATGAAAAATGGAATATTATATAAAAATGATACAACGCGAGCGTGTAGCGAATTATACGGATTATATATTGATTTCTGTAGATTTTCGAGAGAAATTTGAAAGCTTGGTTGGGTGGCTGGTTTAATATCCCATCGTGGTATAATAAATTTATTTCATATACCGCCGGGTGGAAGAAATCAAAATACGAACATTAAGAGATTGAGTAATCCCATTTGAAGCATTTGCGTGATTAAAACGCTATAGAATAGTAGTAATAATATAATATAGTTTGATGTACGTAACTAAGAGACTTTTGAACTCGTACGTTCAACGTTTAAGCGTAGTTACCATCTATAATGCCACTACAATTCTGCTAATAAAGAAAAGTATGGGAGTTATACGTTCGGTTTTGGAAAATATGAAAATATATTACACGTGGAAAATCATAAAAATTCGACGTTTTATTTATTTTCTTCAAGTGAATTTAGTTTTTTTTGGTTTGTAAAAAACGCCGGGGTTCGTACACGATCTGGAAAAGTCAGGGAATTATTAAATTGGCCCAAAGGTCAGGGGAAAGTAAGGGAATTTGTAAATTGGCCCAAAAGGTCAGGGAAAAGTTAGGGAATTTGGAAATTCGCCCTAAAGGTCAGGGGAAAGTCGAGGAATTTGGAAATTGACCCTAAAAGTCAGGGAAAAGTCAGGGAATTTGGAAATTCGCCCTAAAAGTCAGGGGAAAGTCAGGAATTTGTAAATTGACCCTAAAGGTCAGGGAAAAGTCAGGGAATTAGGAAATTCGCCCTAAAGGCCAGGGGAAAGTTAGGGAATTTGGAAATTGACCCTAAAGGTCAGGAAAAAGTCAGGGAATTTGTAAATTCGCCCTAAAGGTCAGGGGAAAGTCAGGGAATTTGTAAATTGACCCTAAAGGTAAGGGAAAAGTCAGGGAATTTGTAAATTTACCCTAAAGGTAAGGAAAAGTAAGGGAATTTGCAAATGAGCCCAAATGGTCAAGGAACTGTTTATGATTGGTTGACCAATTAATTGTAACATAATTATTTTAAAAATGTTTCTCATATTCCAAGTAAACTATTCTAACCCTGATTGATAAACGATACCAAATTAAAAGTGGGAATTGTCAAGAGCTCGGTCGTAACAATAAATAATCTAGGAAAACCTGGAAAATTCAGAGAAATTAACTTCCAATTTTACTTATCCTTTTGAATTTACGAGTTTATATATATATAAAGCTTCGAACGTTGATACACCGAACCAAAGACCCATTTAAGCCTAACTATAATACGATTATAGAGTTTCTTTTCTTTGCACACAAACAATTAATTCGAATTTAATCTAATAACGGAAGACGATGGTTATTCTATTCAGTGAACTATGCCTACAATTGACCGAACATTAAATTTAATTTATTCCGTACGCGTTAACGTATTGAGCATTTTGATTTTTTCCCGCCTGTTCACTATTTCTAAATGAGGCACGATTTTAAGGCGGAATTTAATTACGAAACCCCTAGATCATTAATTAAGGAGAAACAGAACTGGGAACAAAAAAAAAAAAAGAAAAAAAATCCAAAAAATGAGGGGACGCCCTGCTAATTGATAAATGTGCTGGGAAGCCACTACAAAACTATAGGAATCATTAAAAAAAAGGTACCTAAACGTAGAAAAAAAAAAGGGGTTTAACTTTGCATCATTATGCGCGGCGGCTTTGGGCCTGGTTAACCATATTTTCTAAGTCAGTCCGTCCTTCCTTTAGACCTCCAACACCACTTAAAGACCAGATATCTGCTCTGTCTCTTTAAAATGCTCTTCTCTTATGCACATAGCCCATAGCTTTGACTGTACAACTTATGGTCAACGTCGTCTGCTAAGCTAGAACAGAAGGTGACTTTAAAGGAGATTTAAAAATCGCAGATAGTCCCTCTAAATGGATACTAGAAGGTTATACAAGAAATATTTTAAATTTTCGGCAATTTACAAAAATCAAATTTAATCTCAAATAACATTGGAACCAGCAAAAAAATCCGTTAAAAAGCACCTGTTTCTATTGAATATGTTGCCTTTTTTTAAAGGTTGGGTCAAAAAATTAAGTTTTATAAGTACAACTATTAAAATGAAAATGAAACTTTAAGGGTGATTTGAATTTTAACTAGGAAGATTCACAACGACCGTGAGTGAAATCAAAAATCTTGTTGTAACCAGTTTTCGATATCCCTTTAAAGGTAGAATGCAACCTAATAAGTGATTTTTTTTTATCCTTATCGTTTAAATAGGCCAAATCCAACAATAAAAAGTTAACAAAACAAAAATTAAACTAGAAATAAATTTAAAACTTATCCGGAAAATAGGTTTAGCGGGATTCATGGAGATCCTGATTTCCTGGCGTGTAATGTCTAGCGACCAATGAGCAAAGGCCCGTCGTTGACGCGAGATCTCCACGAGACTTGCAATCGCGTTCGATTGGTCGCTAGACCTCATACGCGAGGAAATCAGAATCTCCGTGAATCCTGCTAAGCCTATTTTGATGGTAAGTTTTAAATTTATTTTTAGTTTAATATTTTTTGTACATTTTTTCACTAGTGGATTAGGCCTATTTAAACAATAAGGAATTGATAGAAAATCAGTTGTTGTTAGGTTGCATTCTCCCTTTAAGGCTACTTTGTATCGGTAAGGATTTGAAGGCTCGCGGGCACGGAAAAAATCGATTTGATATAAACCCTCCTGGCGTTACTATTCCGCGCTATAGGTACATTTTTTTTTTTTTTTTTTTCTTTTTTAAGAATCCCTTATTCCTCCGGTACCGTATATCGATTTTATTTTCTACTTTTTCTTCGTTTTTTCTCCTTGGAATTTTTTTGGGGGCTCGCTAAACCTTTATCGAATGAACACCTGATGGGTAGACTCGCGGCGTATAACGCTAAAATATTGAACTAATGTTCAACGACGCTTACGCCTCTATCGCTAAGGCCAAAAAAAATACCCCAAATTCGACGTATAATCTTATAGACTATTACACAAACTGATCAATAGAGTTAGGAATTCGTTTAACTTCTGTTAATTGAATAAGAATATCGTGAATGTCAATCGGATATTATCCATTTCTTATTCGAGTTAATGTATATCCGAATGTATATACCGCAAACGTTTTATTTGTACTCTTTTGTTATAGGAAATTGATACGAGTTATTCATTCGCCGATAAGAACAATTTGAAACTCAAATTTCTTCGCAGATTTTAACCGAAACTGAGATATCGAAGCTAGAATGTAGTAATTTAGTCGCTGTTCCTTTCATTTTAGAATAAAATATAATTATTATATTTCATTCTTAATTTTATCTACGCGTTATAGTTCTTGGCGAATCCGATTACTTGGAAAGTAACGATTACCGATTAGAAATTCTGGGTCAATTACTTAATTACTTTTGAAGATTAAGTTGAAACTACGTATTTTTTTATATATATAGTTTTCACTAAAGGGGGTAAATGTCGTTCCCCCAGTGTTGCCAACCACTTGTGAGCGCAAAGTGAAGAAGAGAGAAAGGTTAGTAGTTCAGTTTTAGAACTGATTAGGTCTGAAATGCGCTCACAATTTCAGCTGGCAACCCTGCAATGAAAGGAAAGCTGTGTAAGAGGGGTAGAATTATCTTTTGCCCCTTTATCGAAAACTATAGTCAAATGCGATTGCGTCGAAAAGATAGGAAGGAGTAATCTTTGAATGTAATCGTTGGAAACCATCAAGGAACGATTACCTTATCTCCGCGATTGCATTAGGAAGTAATTGATTACTCGATTACCAGTAATCGGATTCGCCCAGTACTAGATGCTCCACCCTAGAAAGATTGTTTCAGTTGGCCTAGAATTATTTTCTATCTCATATCACCGTGTTTCTATTTTGAGTAACTCATGCCTTCTTTTATAAGCGATAGAAAGGACGTTTGAACCTCCCTTTAATCCTGGGAAGTCGTGCCTATAGATATTCGTCCGTAATCCTAGTTTCGCGCTATATTTTTATGGTCGCATTATGAATGAATTTACCTCCCCTCGCGTTCGGTAATACTTTAGAACGAATTGCTCTTATAGCTACAATATATTTCGTAAAAATCATAGGGTGTTAAAATTGGGCCCGGGTCTAAATTAAGTTTCAACGTCGTAAAAATATGGGTGGGAATCTCGAAATGGCCGAAAAAACGGTTCCTATAATGTAATGGCTAATCCGACATTATGGATAGGAAGGGCGCATGTTCGCTCGCCCGCCAGTTCTGATTTTTACGAGATTTTTATCCAATCTTTGCCTCAATGTATAGTTCTAATTCTTTCTAAGTCAACACGTGTCGTGTACCTCCATCAAAAGCACCACACCTTTTATTTTTTTATTCATTTCCCTCGCGGCGGTAGCTAAAAATCATTTTTTATTACCAGGGCCTTTTTTTGCCGCTGATAGGACTATATAAGCGGAGACTAAGCCCGCTCTTGCCCATAGAAACGCAATTTTTTCGTCCTTACAGCGTTTTTACTCGTAAGGCCTCTTCTTCTCCGAGTCTAGTCTTATAGATCCTAGAGATTCCACTTTTACGTATAAATCTTGAGTTTTCTTATAATTTAAGAAGAAAAGAGGATTTTTCACTCGCTCGCCTCTTTTTATACTCGTAACATTTTATACCGCGGTACTCTTCTATACCTCCATCCCAATCCCTATCTTTAATCTTGAAAAACCACCAGCATTCAAGATAGGAACTATACCCTAGTTCGGCAACGAAATCTGGTATATATTATGTTGAGTTTCTTATATTATAGTAATGAAAAGTCCGTCACATTCCATAAAAGTAAATAACGCCCCGTAGCTTAACGCTATCAACAAAGGTAGAGTTTTACGTCATAGCTCATCACTTAAAACTAGCCAAAAAGTCATCACCCCTGTCTGGCTCGAGTACTTTGGACTCTTCCTCGATATTTTGAGTCGCGCTTGGTTATATTGTCTTAACTCCCAACTCGGAAATTTCTCCAAAGAGTGGCGCTTTTTCCGTTCACTATTTACACCGACTGCGGCCGCTAGAGTGTCTCGAATCAGAATCTGCCGGTACATTTGCCTGGACCTTTGCTGATACTGTTAAGCTATTGGACAATATCAGAAGTAGATGAAACCCTCCTTTGAAGTCTACTACTCTAATGTTCCAAATAGCGCTCCTCTCTGTATGGGTAAAATTCAAAATTTTACGAGATCGGAGGGGTCCTACTTCATACCCCCTGTCTACGGAAAATTGGAAATTTTCTCTCTCCACAAACAACGACGTTTTTTTGACGAACTCCGAGGCTGCTAGAGATATTCGCTCGACGAACTCCCGCTCCGAAAATATCTACCGTTAGGAGGCGTACGAATCGCGCTTTTTGAAACTAACCCATACAGAAAGGGGTAGACAAGACCCGGGAGTAATAGACTTCAAAGGAGGGTTTCATCGGCTTCTGACAATATTTAAAACTGTCGCGATCGAGGTTAAATTATCGGGATATAAAAAAGAACTCTGGGTTAGAATATTCTCGAGTCAATTAGTTTAAGTCAGTGATATAAATAAAACGCGCGAAATATGGTTTTCTCAAGTAATATTTTTTCTAATTAAAATGGCTTCTTCCGAGGGTTAGTATAAGATTGCTATCTTATAGAACTTACTATAGAATCGTTCGTACAAATACTGAATTTGAAAGAAACTGAATAATTTGAACGATTCCTTTTCTACATATCCTCGTTTGCGAAGAAGAGTGACGTATAAGGATTTGGAATTTTAGTTGGGACAGAACTCTCTCTTTCTCTCATAGTTTTCTTTTTTTTTTTTTTTCTTCTCCCTATCGTTGTTCACTGTGGCCCATTTACATAAAGGCTTTTCGGGTTCTTTTTAAGCCTTTTCGCGAGGATTCCGTTCGCTTGGAGGGAACTTGGCGCTAGATATAAGGTATCGAAGCTCTTTTTCCCTTTTTGGGCATCATCTCCCTCCACCCCCAGGCCCTTCTCTTTAAGGCAGCCATCCGTGTAACGAAAGTCGAAGGAAATTGGTCCAAGACGAAAAAGATAGGTCCAGGACTCCTTTACTCCGCGCTGCTGCTACCGCGACTACGTCCATCCACTTGAAAAGAATCCCAACTGGATATAATAGAACTAATAATGTGGGGGAGGGGGTACGTCTTTATCCATTCACTCTCCTTCTCTTCCCCCCTTATCTTTAAGCAAGCATCTTAGTCGATCTTATGGAGCGAAGAAAAATTTCTTTAAATCGATATTAATGGCCTGTTTTCGAGTAAAGTAATACGGATATAACGTATTTTAGTGCAGAATGCGAAAGGTTTTTGAAAAATTTTTCGTTGTATCCGAAATTCGTTACAGTTGATGTTTAAAATCATTACTGTTCCTTCGTAGCAGAAATGGTCTGTCCGTTTTATTTTAAAACTTTAGGTTGAAGTTTTAAACTGCATGAACATTAACTGTACCATGGACAATCTATTTTAAAACGAGGGATTTTAATTTGATTTGGTTAGAACGAAAATTCGTCCAGAAATCTTCGTTACATCCGTATTAATACACTTATTTGATCTGTTTTATCTGAAGAAATATTAAAAAACACAAAATTTAATGTAAAAGGAGTGCGAAACTGAAAGGAAATAATTTTCTCGAATGAAATTGCGAACAATTCAATTTATTTTTTAATTAAAAGATAATTTCAACTTAATTTAACTTTAACGTTAATAGGCGAAGTTATAGATAATGTAGACGATAAATTTAAACGAGACATTAGACCCAAATAGAGCAATTTAAACGTTTAGACGTTCAAGCGTTATTGATTCTCGAAAATTTACAACATTGCCAAATACTTAAACGCGAAATTGCCAAAAATATTTAACGACGTAATAAGAAATAATTGTCGTCTAATTAACTCAAAAGTTTCAAACTATTTTAATCATTCGCTCGAATGCTTGTTTAAAACTCGCTTAAAGGGAGAATGCAACTCAACAAGAAGTATTTTTTTAAATAGGCCTAATCCACCAGTGAAAAAAATTACGAACAAATATTAAACTAGAAATAAGTTTAAAACTTACCCGGAAAATAGGCTTAGCAAGATTCGTGGAGATCCTGATTTTCTCGCGTATAAGGTCTCGTGGAGATCTCGCGTGAGCGACAAACCTTCGCTCATTGGTCGCTAGACCTTACACGGAGGCAATTTAAGATCTCCATGTATCCCGTTAAGCCTATTTTCCGGATATGTTTTAAATTTATTTCTAGTTTATTGGTGGATTAGGCCTATTTAAACGATAAGGAATCGATAAAAAAAAAAACAGTTATTAGGTTTCATTCTCCTTTTAACAACTCGAAACTACGAAAAAGGCCCAATAAAAAAATTTAGGAATGAAAACCAATATTTCTTTTGATGTAATAAAAATTCGAGATTTAACGAAATGACTATTAAAACCTTGGACGTAATATCTGGAAACTTAATTAAAGCTTATAGGGACTCGTATTATGACGATAAAAACGTCGTAATCGCGGCGGGCAAACATCGCTCGGACGTATAAACGCCTAATTATTTAACGGCCTAGTAAACAATTAATACTTTCGATATAAAATCAAATTGCGCGCGTCTCTTAGACACTTTTAATTAAGCGTAAATTCTAAACGCGCCGCCTTCCTTAATTAATTTCGTATTTTGGTACTCGAACTAGGGCTAGCCAGCATTCCTTTTAAGCCGAATGGGGCGAATGCCCCCCCCCGCCCCTCTTTTCTTTGAAGTAATAAAGTTGCCAAAGGTATAATGGATAAGGGAGAGGAGTGGGTGGGGAGGTGGGAAGTGTTAAGCAAGCCCCATTAATTGAGCTAATGAGATGAGTACCGTTTTATATTGAAACTTAAAATCGCGTTTACGGTTTTCGCCATCTTAGAAAGCCGTATTTTTCGCGTTTGAAAAGCCTGTTTCCTACGAGAAGTTCTATATTTTCTAAGGATGTCGTATAGGAATTTTCTCGGTCTTTGAGATAGCTCGTTTGTAAGGAAGCCCCGTTTCGAGAGAGTTGGAAACTCATTGGCCGTAATGTTTTTAAGAGCCGAGTTATAGCCGGTTCATTGACTTTGAACCGATAGAGTGAAAGGCGTGGAAGATATAACAGAATATCCTTTCTCCTAGCCTTTCTTCTCTATTGGTCCCCTTATAAAATATCCACTGGACAGACAACGAGAAGAGTAATGCCGTAAAGCGAATTTAACGCTCGTCTTTGTACGCGCGTATAAAATGAAGCCTCATCTTCCCAATATTTCCTCTTTTATTAGATCTTATTTCGATTAAGTATATATTTTAGGCTTAATGAAAATCAGTTTCAGTTTGCAGTTGGTCTTTGTATTCGCCCCGTTCTCTGATTCTGTGTTTATAAGAAATTAAACGGAATAAGTTTAACCGTGTTGGAGGGGGGGGGGGGCTAAACGTAATTATTAACAATAAACCCTAATAAACAATAAAAGAAATCTTAAGGTGGAAAATCAGATCATTTTTTAAGTTATCCGTATATTACAGATCAATTTTTTTTTTTTTTTTTTGACATTATCTCGCGGATTATTTTGGGGAATTTTTTGGAAGTTAATTTCCCTGACCTTTCCATGTTTTCCCTGACCAATTTGAATCTTTTTTCGTGAATTTATTCTTAAGAGCGAGCTCTTGGCAATTCCCACTTTTTATTTGACATAGTTTATCAGTCATGGTCAGGATAGTTTACTCAGAATATGAGAAATTTTTTTTATCTTTAGTCAAATATTTTCAGTTTATAACAATTAATTGGTCAACAGTTCCTTTACATGTACCAAAATATTTATCTGACCATTTGGACTCCTTTTCAAATTCCCTGACCTTTTTGGAGCAATTTTGAAAATTCCCTGACTTTTCCATGACTTTCTTGGGGCAATTTTCAAATTATCTGACTTTTCCAAGACATTTCTCGGACAATTTTCAAATTCTCTGACTTTTCCATGACCTTTTTGGGGCGATTTTTCAAATTATCTGACTTTTCCAAGACCTTTTTGGGGCGATTTTCAAATTCCCTGACTTTTCGGGGCGATTTTCAAATTCCCTGACTTTTCGGGGCGATTTTCAAATTCCCTGACTTTTCCATGACCTTTTTGGGGCGATTTTCAAATTCGCTGACTTTTCCATGACCTTTTTGGGGCAATTTTCAAATTCCCTGACTTTTCCAGGTCCTTTGAACCCTTTACAATATTTGGCAATATATAAAAAAAAGGGTATCCCCACATTTTGTATATCCCTGACTTTCGGGTTA
This sequence comes from Odiellus spinosus, assembly GCA_963920705.1. Lineage (NCBI taxonomy): Eukaryota > Metazoa > Arthropoda > Arachnida > Opiliones > Phalangiidae > Odiellus > Odiellus spinosus. Next base: position 5,628,432 of record OY987234.1, read on the forward strand.
TCCCGTACAAACCCTGATTACTAGCTCAAGCTCTAAAACTTAGAAATTATGACTTTCTTGCCCTTTGAACTCCCTTCGTTCTAGGCGGAATTAACAGAATATATTTCTAAAGATTAGGTAAAGGGATAAACACTTTAGTTTAGACAGTTCTATTTTGATATTAATGCGTTTGAAGAGACTCAACTTAGCCCGCGTTGGTTTATTTTCAACTTTATCCGCACGAGTAGCTTCTATTTCACAAGCAATAATGGAGGAAAGGAGAGAGAAATTCTTGGAAAATGTAGTTAAAGATAATATAAACCTTTTCCATAAATCCCCCCGCCTTCCATTGTAGTCAACCCTTAAAGTGGACAACAATATTTTACAATATAGCTTCGAAATCTTTTAGGGTAAATATTCGTTCTCACTAAATTATGGTTTGGCCCAATTTTGTCCGTCGATCGTTCGCTCGCCGCGTTTTAATTAAAACTTTCCTCGCTTCTTTATTCGATAAAGCTAAAGCCACTTCGGGTCTACGTGGCTGGGCCAAAACGTATAGTGTTCGTTCCCCCAGTTCAATTTAGCGTTAAATTACCAATTATAAGGGATATACCCGAACAACCGTAATATTTTACTATAATAATAATAATAATAATAATAATAATTGGCTCCCACGCGCGCACCGCCAGGACATTTCGTAACAGCGGCGTACCACGACCGCTCAATATCGTCGTTCCTACAATTATTTTTATTATTATACCAATTTCTTTTGGCGTAAATGTACGTAATAATGGCGGTAATTAACGGGCGCGCGTGTTTCGTTTGACGATCGCGACTCCCCTAAGCCTCGTTGAGCGCGTAAAAACGTTTAAAGGATGGGTGAAAATGGTTACTTCGTAGATTCGAATGAGAAAATATTTAGATCTACAATTTATTAACCACGTGATTGGTTCTATTATACGTACACGTTCTTATCAAATCCCTTATCGTACTCGTAACATTAACGACTTGAACATTCATCTGAGGGTAGAAATGAAACTTTAACAAGAGTGAAAATGAATTTTCTTGGTAAATAGTGTAGGGTTCTATTAAGTAACGTAATTGAACTTTGCTAGCTTTTACAAAACATTAGTTCTCTCTCGTTTGCCCCTGAATGCGAGCTTTGCCTTGGACACGGTTGTACGAGTGTTGAAACACTTCTACAGGCGTCGCGTAGAAAATACATCATTTATCTCTCGTCCGCACAGTCTGCTTTTTAAAAGGCAATGAAGGGGTTTTCCAGTGAAGGGTAATGGGTCGAGCAGCGCGTGTCTCGATACCCCGGTTTACTCTTCGCTGTTTCAAAAACTTTAAATAAGTAGGGTAATGGCAACCCTGCGCCTTTGATTGAATTAATGGTCTATGAGATAATAAACATACTGTGCCGCTTTTGCCATTTTTCGCATACTGACATACGTGATGAGCTTTAGTTGTTGAATGTAATATCTCAACGTTCACGTACCACTCGTTCCAAAACATTTTTTTTTTTTTTTCGTTTAAATATATTTTACCTTCCCTTTTAGAAAAGGGGTACGAAATTGGTGTCACCTTTTCTACGATATTAAGTGGGTTTATATACTATATAGCTAGGAGATCTATATTTATAAAGCGGGCCAATGTAACTTCCGGTCATTAAACCTATAGGGGTATACGAAACATCCGGTTCTCACCATCAAGGTTAAAACCCAACGTGACTTTAATCCTCCGATATCTTCGCGATAACGCGGCTCGACACCTTTTTGTTTCCGTTTTAGATTACAAAATAATCAAAAATAACTTGTTGAGTTCCCGAAATGGATGACGGGAAAAGAAATGGCGAATTCGGGAGGGCCCCGATTACGCGATGAAAGATATATAACCACGTTAGAACGTGTTTGTTTGTTCGCGTATCGTGGAAACACGTGTTCCAGCTAGCGCCATATATTCTCTCCTATGCCAAATATATTGAATGAAGCGGAGTGATACGAAGCCTTAAATAACGCTCGAATTAAAGTAGGAAGTTCGAAGTTGTTCGTGAATAATCGCTATCTTGGAAGGAAACCTGTTTCGCGAACAAAATCGGTTTTTGGAAATATTAAAATTGCTTCTTTCTTGGAGTGTATCCGACTATAGTCGAGGATCAGTCGCGGTTTGCTTAAGAAACGATGTTAGCCGTCCCCTGTCTCTAATAAAACCACTTATGGTAGCGTGAAGTAACTCTTACACGTAGATTTTGAAATCTAAACGGTATATTAAACGAGTGCTCGGAGTTTAATCGTTTAGTTATCTGTAACTATACGGCAATGTTAGGGCGTATTGATACGTAATGGTAAATTGAATAGAGAAAAAATAGTAGCACCGATTTGAGAGGTGCTTTTCGAAGAGCGATGGAACTTTAGGCGTTGTCTAGACCTCTCAGGCGACAGACACTTGATAAAGCATTTAGAGAAATGAAGATGATAACCGAACTCTATTGACTGAGGCCCACACCCCCACTAACCTTCCCCCGCGCCCCATTTAAAGAGATGAAGAGGAAGAGAGTGGGTGGAATTCGATCCTAATTCAAAGATAAAAGAATAAATCTAAGATCAATAATTGATGATGAGACACTCGCCTCGTGTCTCGATCTAAAGGACATTCATTATATAGTCTTATATAGGAGACGACACTCGGAAGCCGTGCTCGAATACTAATTTCAACCATTTTTAAAGAAAAGTAGGCTTATCAATTGTTTTCCAGGTTGAAAAATCGCGGGGTTTAAAACAACTGAATTTCTTGTTCGTCAAAAGATCAAGTTTTTGATCTGAACATTTGACTTAAAAATATTTTGATCAGAAAATTTAACTCAAAAATAATTTAATCCTAAAATATGACTCAAAAAAGATTTTGATCCGAAATTTTGACTCAAAAAAAGTTTTTAATCTAAAAAATTCTATCCGAAAATTTGACTTAAAAATAATTTAATCCGAAAATTTGACTTAAAAATAATTTAATCCGAAAATTTGACTTAAAAATAATTTAATCCGAAAATTTGACTTAAAAATAATTTAATCCGAAAATTTGACTTAAAAATAATTTAATCCGAAAATTTGACTTAAAAATAATTTAATCCGAAAATTTGACTCAAAATGTTTTGATCCGAAAAATTTGATATTATTGATTTTTTTCAAAAAGAAATTTCAGTAAGCTATTTTTAAAATAATTAGTGTTGATAATTATCTCATTTTTAATAGCAAACCCTCTTTTAACTTTGAATTCGATTGAATTAGCAGTTATCGACGTATATTATTAAAGGAAGTTGCTCGAATTCGAATCAATCGGATTTAAATCGAATAAATTCACGATTGGAAATCATACTAGGCGTATACGCATACTAGACTAATATCTGTACCTGCGAGAGAATACATTGATCGCGTAGCTTCGTTAATTTCGTAATTAAAGTTAGTTTCGGGTTTTCGTAGCCGGGTTTCCAACGCGTCATTTCTCAGTCGATCCCGACTATTAATTAAGCAATTCCTTCCAAACCATATTCGAATCGCGATTCTAAAGCGCCCGCCGTCGAAATAGACTTAATAATTAATGTAACTTCGAATTAATTGTGGAATACGATGTCAATATCTCAATGTTTAATCGAATATAGTTTTAAGAGGTCAGACTTTCGCCAATTTCGTATCGATAATCCCGTTTGTAGCGCATATTTGTCAAGAGATTCGCTTTAAAATCCATGTAGGACACCGCACTCGGAGTCACTTAATTAATCAGTATTAAATTAAGAGGCACGACTATCTATTATAGTATGTTATAAGCGGCGCTTTCACTCCAGACACTCTTATTGAATGACCGTTTTGAACTCGGTGTTTTCGAAAGGTCAAATTGTATAAAAGCTCGAGGAAAAGATCAAATTACAAAATCGAGATTTATTATTCAGAAGTTGATTTGATATCTGAAGATTTTAAATGATTTGAAAACGGTGATTGGACTGTAGTCTCTATAGTTTAAACATTGCTTTGAAATTATTAATGATTGAATCTAAGGACAAATTAATATTCGTGTTTAGTTATATCAAGGAGGATCAGAGAAGGAGAGGAAATGTGGGGACGGCGCGGTTCCTACTGCGTCGGCCTAAACTCCCACTCTGGGAGAACGGGGGTAGAGACGTTTCGTGGTAAAATGTTGTCGCGTGGGTAAAACGAATCCTTTATGAGACGCGCTAGCTAGCGACCACGTGACAACAGTTTACCTCGAGAATTTCCTATCCCCCCTTTCCACCCGAGTGGGAGGTTGGCTCTGCTCTCTCTAACTCAAAGCAGCCCCACATTTCCTCTCCTTCTCTGATCCTCCTTGGTTATATCTTTATAAGCATTTGCGTAAATTTTACGTCGTTATCTTTCGATTTATTGTTTTAAAGAAGAGATTTCAGGTAAAAAAACCCAGAGATTATGTACGTTTCAGCATGTGTTTTTTTTTTTTCAAACTCGCTAGTAATGTTTGTATACATGTTTTACCTTCGTTAGTACAGAATATAAAGATAGAAACGTATTATAATTTACAATCACTCTCTGTAGAAATCGAATAATTGGTAGAAATCGACGATTTAAGTTTGAAAATCAAACTCTTTAGAGAGTAAGATATATTTTACTTCGTAAATCATGAATTCTTATCATTAATGTTGAAGAAGGGTGCTGTGGCGATTATAGGGTCGGGTTTTTAAAGGGGAAAGGTGTTTCTTGTCCCGGGGTAAACAGCCCGAAGACGTCGCGATCTATTTAGATGTTTAAGGTGACGAGCCTAGAATGAGGTACAACGCCAGACTCAACCGAGAGACTTATCGCCGGTTTCTTAACGAGAAGTCATTTTACCGACTCTTGGAATGAGCTAGCTGTTGAGGAGATTATAGGAAGTACGGGTCCTTCTTCTGATTAGGCGAGAACCCTCGAGACTCATTAGAACCCCTCGGAATCTCTTCTCCATTTCTCTGAATCCAGACCCATTGATAGACCGATATGAAAAAACCTTATTCCGCTTTTATATACGTCAAAAGGTTGCGCGTGACGTCAGTGTCTGGCTTTCCCATGGCCAAAAACAGTGGCCTCGCGTATTAACCGTACAAGAGCCTCGCTCTTTCAACCACTTCTCGAATAGATATCTTCTCTAACATTTTAATTTGTCACTGGTCAGTAAGCAGCCAAACTCGACTACCTTTTTTTCTCCTACGTAACCGGGTACCCCTAATGGTTTTGTATTCGCTGACAAGTGTCTCCGTCCTTTTGAAGTGGTATAAGACTTTGGTTCGACCCATGTGGTTTCCAGCTGCGCCCACCGGTCTAGCTTTAGCTCTCGGGGCTCTCCTCTATAGATAGATCTTCCTTGTTGAAAAGGAGAGGTCGGCGAGGTACCTCTCCTATATAGTCTAGTAGTTGATCGCGTGATGTAGGCTCGACCCCGCTGCCAGATTTTTGGACTTTTCGTCCCGCACCCGTGGAATGTCCCCTCTATAATTTCGCGGCTTTATGCCAAAATTCTCCCTAAAATACGCGCCCCCTAAGGGCCCCGCGGTACTATCTCACGCTCTAGATAATTCAATATCTAATGAAAATAAAAATATCATCAGTTTTTAACGTTATCGTAATTATAAGATGTAGCTGACAATTTTAAGATCTATTAAGATGTTCTAGTCGTAATTCGCGCCAACTCGGTAATTATATAGTGACCTGGCTGTAGGAGGCGCATTTACATTTAAAATTAGAGAGGTAGGGTGGTCTTTCAATACGCTAATGAATATAACTTGGACTGGGAATGCGTCAGAACGTCTCGGGATTACTAATTTAACGCTTAGGTGTCTATACTAAATGAGCGGCCCGGTACCTTAATAGATTCCGAAAATAACTTAAATTAACAGTTCGGTAGATTAAAACGGATCCCGGTGTTCTAGAGTGAAGCTAATAACGAAATAGTTTGTCATTACTAAAACTAGATAATCTTTTACACTTGAATAAACCTCCAATAATTTAGAATAAATCTTAAAATTAATTACCAAATCTAACTTTTTTAACACGGTTCGTTACAAACGACCTGAACACCTGGATAAGTCGGGGAATTTGATAAAATGGGCCCAAAAAGTCAGGCAATTTGATAAAATGGGCCCAAAAAGTCAGGTAATTTGATAAAATGGGCCCAAGAAGTCAGGTAATTTAATAAAATGGGCCCAAGAAGTCAGGTAATTTGATAAAATCGTCCCAAAAAGTTAGGTAAATTGATAAAATGGGCCCAAAAAGTCAGGTAATTTGATAAAATCGACCCAAAAAGTCAGGTAATTTGATAAAATGGGCCCGAAAAGTCAGGTAATTTGATAAAATGGGTCCAAAAAGTCAGGTAATTTGATAAAATGGGTCCAAAAAGTCGGGTAATTTGATAAAATGGGTCCAAAAAGTCAGGTAATTTGATAAAATGTGTCCAAAAAGTCAGGTAATTTGATAAAATGGGTCCAAAAAGTCAGGTAATTTGATAAAATGGGTGCAAAAAGTCAGGCCGTGATTTTAAAAGTGGGTATGACAGGACGCGTTTTGGTCACATTTTTAGGAATCCAAAACGGAGTAAAATTTGACAAATTTGTCTATTTCGCTTAACTCGGGTATTTTTCTATGATGGCGCGTCTCGTATATGCAAATAATATCGAATAAGTATTCAAGATGTACCGTGGAATATTTCTTCCGAGTCTTAAGTGTATGGCGGGCGCGGTACTTGTATATTAGCGGCTCTCCTCGGCCTCGGGGGAATTGAGGCTCCCATTTATATATACTCGCCTTTTTTTTTGGTCGGATGGTAAAATCCGGTTTTGACAGTTCTCCGTCCTGCAGTTTTAATGTAGCCCCCGTAAGACCGAGCCGCCAATTTCCAGGCATTTCGAAACCGTATCCCGTATTAAAGTGACACGACTAGCTCCCTAACATTATAAAACCCTTCGTACAAATAAAAACGAAAAGCGTCGTTTTCATGGCAATTCTTTCAAATAAAAAATAACTTTGAAATTCAAAATGCTTCAAATTTTCGTTTTAAAATATCAATTATATTACGAAAATATATATTTTATTTTGTAATAAAATTGAAGAAATTTTAATGACCTAATTAGTTAGGAGAACACTACCACTGTAGTGCGTGATCTATTTAGACTATGAGAATTATAAAGTGGGGTTGTCGGCAAAATCTCGCCAAAAACACCTATGAAATTAAGTCTAAATTAATGTTGAGTGTCGGAGCCCAACAGGGAACTGAGGTGAGCGATAATAAATACCAAAATGGATTAAGCACGGGATTTAAATGGAGAATGCAATTTAACAACAAATTATTCTTTTAATCCATTCCTTACCGTTTAAATATGATTAATCCATCAGTAAAACAATTTACAAATAAATATTAAACTAGAAATCAATTTCCATCAAAATAGGCTTAGCTGGATTCATGGAAATATTCTGAACTCCCCGTATAAGGACTAGCGACCAATGACATTGATCATGTAGATCCCTCATTTTCCATATAAGAACCATCGATCAATGTCATTGGTCGCTAGTAATTATACCGGCAGTTAGGGTGATCTCCATGAATCCAGTTAAGCCTATTTTCCGGGTACGTTTTTAATTTATTTCTAGTTTAATATTTGTTTGTATATTTTTTACTGTTGGATTAGGTCTATTTAAACGATAAGAATCGCGTCTCTCTTAAACAAGTTCTCGATTAGGCCTTTTTATTTTCTAAAGTTTGGTTAGACGTTTCAGACCTTTTTTGAACGTGAAAACGCGTATTTCGACTCCTCGAGATTTACATTTCTTTTATACACTGGCCGTATTTAATGTTAGAGCGGGGTAGAATTTCTACGGAAAAATATGAATATGATAATCTTGATTCGGGGGGTGAGGCCAAATTTCCAGCATTATCATTTTAATTTTGGGCGGGGGATGAGGCGAGAATCTAAAAAAAACCGCGTTAATAGAGTAAAGAGAAACGTGAGGAGTTTTATAATATTTCTAGACGCCAAGAGGATATACTTTTTAAAAAGGGCTTACTTATAATACGAGATTTTTATTTTAGAAAATAAAATAAAAATTCAAAACGAAAACTTTTTTGTATTTAAATAGCGCGTAAGAACCAAAAACGTTTTGAGCCTATATAAAATCGAGAATCCCTCGCAATCGTAAAGAGAAATAATATAAAAAAATGCCTGAGTCATTTCTAATGCAAATATTCGAGTCTTGAGAATCCTAGTGGAAAATATATGTATTTGAGCTTTTATTTTTTTTTGGTCGCTTGCAGTAACGGTACTCGTAGAGGAATGTCTTAAAAGGCCCGTCACTTCTAGTACTAGCTCTCTTAGTATTTCTTATTCTTAGAAGAAAAATGTTTACGACTTACTACTCGAGGCGCTCGAGTTTTGTAAAGATATCACGTTGCCGCCACCACCACGAAACCTTTTTTTTTATCCCTAAAATTCTTTAAATAAGAATTTGTGTCTATGTATTTTGTTTTTTTGTCAGTCGCCTCTCAACGAAATGTTATTTCGCGTCGTTGAAAAATTAAGATCCCACGTAAGACATTAATATTTAGTGGTTGATTATCAATTATTCATGTAACTGAATTAAATATATACCCTTAATTATACTGAGCCCTAGGATTTGTATTTTTATTTACAATCGGGGGATTAACAGGAGTAATTTTAGCAAAGTCATCACTTGAAATTGTATTTCATGATCTGTAGTAGCCCATTTCCACTATGTATTATCAATAGGAGCAGTATTTACTATTATTGGAGGAATAGCACAATGATTCCCTTTATTTCTAAGAGTAGCCATAAATCCTAAATCGTTAAAAACTCGTAATTATATTTTTAGGAGTGGTTTAATAATTTAATTACAATTGAGTAACGATTTCATCTAAATCCGCTTATTATTATTGACAACTTGAATCGTATTTATTTGCTCTTTCGTATCAGTAATGGAAGCGTATCTTATCGAAAAACAAACCGCGTTCCAAAGTCAAAAGGTTTAGGTTGGTGTCGATAGTGAAATAAGTAAATATTTTTAATAGTCAGAATTAGTTTTAATTTAAGGTTTTTTAAATAATTGAATCGTAATCCGTGGTTTTTATTTCAAATACCCGTTAAACTTGCATTTACTATAATGCCTAAGTTAAACCCTTATCTTTAGATCGCGGATTAAATTGTCACGAAGAAGGTTTTAACAAAAATATCAATGATAATTATTTATATTTCTTTTATATCCGATGATTCGTGAAAATTTAAATGACAATTTAAATTCATTTAAGTTCATTCGTAGATTGATATCAAACTCAAGCCGTACAGGCGTTTCTTTCGACAGATCAACGCGATATAATATATAGTCAACTCATCCCTATAACAAAACCAAAAACCACCATGATTCCTGTTCCAAATTTAGATCGAAATTCTTAGTCACTCTATAGATATAATTTTTGGCCCGAGTTAAGGATGGATTTCGGTATACAATACTTAACGTAGCCAGGCTTATTTCGCGTACAAAATCCCGAATAAATCCTTTAAAAGGAACCACCAAATATACGAAAGTAACTTACCTTAAATATAACCAAACAAACAACCGAATATTGACCGATAAACAAACTCGTCACAAACAAAATGTTTCGATGGTAACTGTTCCACTAATAAACAAGGACTAGTTGTGAGTTTTCCTGACGATGGAAAAATATCTCTGGCGATAAAAAACGACACGAATGACTTGGCTCAGTGGCCACACTCCGTGTTTCCAAAAAAAACCCGAAGAATCCGAGTTACCGAACCCTCGGAAGATTTTTTTTTCGAGGCGAGGCGCGATATCGCGAAGAACTCCGAAGAAATGATCCTTCTTGGTTCGTATCCGAACAGCGTCTATGGCTCAGCGACTCTCAACCCAACTCTCTCTACGTCTTCGGTCAAGTCTCTGGAAAAGACTGAGAGAGAGAGAGAGAGTCCCCCCTCTTTTTCCTTTCGCCCTCCAGACGTCTTTCATTCCCTCTCTGAATCCTCACCTCGATGATCGCCATTCGATCGAACAGCTTTTTACAATTTTACTTGGTAGCGCCCTAACAACTTAGATTCGTATTTATTTTAGTATCATTTGATCTCTTATAGAGAAACATTTTATACCCGCTCTAAACTTAAGTTGATAAATGTTATGTCTCTAAAATTTCATCCCTCCCTTTACAACAGTCGCTTTTAAAGATCATTTCTCCTTAGAATTCTCCCCGTTTTTCTGTATATTAGGAAAGTTCAGTTTGAAAGTTCAGCGCGTTAAATTTATATTTCGTTCGTAGATTCCATTATTTTTCACGTAGGGGTAATGAAACGAGTAGCCTGTTAATTTTTTATTGATTCGCTATTTCAGAAACATTAATCGCTAAGCCTAACTAAATTTTGGCAAAACTGCGGATAATTAAAACGCGCTTGAAATATTTATTTTAAATCATTCTTTGATCCGTGTTAATATTTATCAGTGTTATAAATCGTTTGAATAGCCTTAGCCAAATCAAATGACGGCTTTTGTTGTTTATTACTGAGAAACTTTTGATTAATTTTAATTATATTTTTTCGCTTTTTTAAATACTTTTATAAATAATTAAAAATTACGCTAAAAACGCTGAATATTTTAAAACTATTTTGGGAAATTTGAAATGTAAAGATAAAATTATTTGCCGCGGTTTTAAATCTGTGATTGAAAGTGTCTATGTAAAATATTTTTTTAAGTTTTTAAAAGATATATTTCTCCTATAAAATCCTTTATTTGAGATAATTATAGTCATTTATATCATCCAATAAAACCAAATTTTGTGTTCTGTATAATCCTATATTTTGGAAAACAAAATCCTATATATCCTATAAGGAATTGATTATTAATGGCTTGGCTTCCTGATCATTATTTAAATTGAACACGAAGCGAATTAACTAAGAATCGTCTACATCCGCGTTAGAATAATAATATTTCTTTAACACAGGGGTGTCTAGTTTCGTACCCGTTGTATATTTTAGGTGGGATGAACTAGATAATCCATCCTCCCCTCTTTCTATCTTACTTACCCCGAAGTTTAGTTTCGAGCAACTCCTATCGGAGGGCATGAAAGAATCTCGTACCTCAATATCAATTCGAGTTTGTAGCGGGTTTTAAACTTGGATCCCTTCAATCTCCGGTGTTTCAGTGGCTTAGAACTAGTAGCCAGACTAGTTTAGTACACGTCGCAATTTTAACTCGATTTTGATTGTAGTTTTTTGGCGCAAAAAACATTCCTTTGATTTAGGAAAATATTTTTACGGCTCCGGCAAATTATGGATTAGTTTTCGATCTTTTTTTTCCCCAGTTTACACCGCGATGGGTGGTGATGAAAATTTATGTTCAAAGCTAATGAAATTCTAATGACTTTTATGTATTAAAAAAATTGAGCAGAGAAATGAGATTCCAGTAATTTGAATCGAATAGAAATTTTCTCACGCTGTTAAAGATGGTGATAAAATCAATTATTTTAAATGATATTAATTTGAAATGAAATCGAATTAATCTTACGCTCGAATTAATTTTTCTTTCTCGAGTTCACTTATAATATTATTCCATATACGATCCATTTTGAATATTGAAGACCAAGTTATTTTATAATCTGTACATTAGCGCCTCAGGCGGTTCATAATTTAATAGGAAAAAAAGTTTCCTCTGCCAACATTATAGGATTTTATAGGACAATTTATACGCAATTACAGGATTTTATAGGACATTTTCTACGCAATTATAGAATTTTAAAGGGCATTCTTTACACAATTATTTAATTTTAAAGGGCATTTTCTACGAAACTATAGTATTTTATAGGGCTTTTTATCTTTTTATTCAAAGTTAGGATTTTAAAGGACATTTTACGCAATTATAGGATTATATAGGACAGTTAATCGTAATATTTCACTAGTTTTAGACCGTAATAAAAGGAAAAATCCTAGGGAAAAATGGTAGAAAAACTTTTTTAGTAAATTTTAATATCTTTCGCATCTAATTATTATTAATTTTAGTAAAATTAGCCTTAAGTCTAATTATTAAAATTCATAGGATAGCCTAAAAAATGTTACTATTTTAAAGGGAATAGAACTAGCCAAATGCTCAGATTTTTTGGTATGGCCTCATGGTTCTGGAAGTGGAAATATACATGTCCAAAATTATAAAATTTTAGGACTATTTGGAAATTATACGATTATATAGGACGCTTTTAAATATATATAGGATTTTATATGAATTTTAGGCCCTTTTGCAGCCGTTTAATTGGCAAGATTTTGAGCAGATAACCGTTATTAATCTTGATGACGGGTAAAGCCCTATCGAGAGCCAGATGTTTTCCATTTTTTTTACGTAATTTTATTATAATTAAAATTTCACTTATGTTTTCAAGGTTTTTGAGAAAGAGTTACTCTTCTGTTCGTTGGAATATTATTTTGTTTTTTGCTACGTAGCCCTAGGTTTTTTTAAATCGCGTTTAGACTCGAAAGATCGTTAAAAAATGTACGATTTCTCGTCCTCTTAATTCGCAAAGGCCGTAATAGGGCGCGTATCCTCGAAAGGGGCCCACCCTTTTGAAGTTAGTAACTTGGAAATGACTCCATTTTAAAGATACGCGTTATCGGTTATAGAGCATTCTTTTCTTTAAGATATAACCTCCGCGGATATCTTTTGTACTTTGTATCAGTACTTTGAAAGAGAAAAAAAAACACAACGTCGCGACTGTGTGTGGGCGCTTACAATTCTCTTTAGGTATCTATTCTCTCTCGCTACGCATTTGGGGTCCATTTGGAAGCTACCCATCCCTGAAATAGATCGGTCCCTTATGATTTCGACGGAAGCAAGCCGGGTTTCTTTTCACTCGCGAAAAATGTCCGACGAATGCTCTCTTGCTTATATATATATTATTTCGTTTGTGAGAATAACAACATGATGTCCAGAAGAAGTAATACGTAAAAGTTAGAAAGGGGGAGGAGTAGAAGCTTTTGGATTGATTGGAAACCGTTTCGCTTTCTCTCGAATTTGATGTATGACCCTGTTAATGAGAAGATCTGTCGGGTTTCTATTTCCCGCGCTCGCGAAATTCTTACCATCCCTCGTTCGCGACATGAATCTTTCTCAATTGTCAGTATCGAAGAAGCTATACGCTCCTAAGCTAACCCTAATAACTTAAAATATATAGTACCGATATCCGTGGCTTCGAATAAGTTGAAAACTTGATTTGACTAAAAATCTCGCGTTCGAATGGAGTTTACGCGAATTAGGCCTACTTTTTCCCTACGAGATTTAACGTGGCGTGTTAATACGCCACAGTCTCATGCCTTACGTCGCCTCCATTTATCGATAGATGATACTTAAGATCAGTTCAAGTATTCGACGTACACGAACCTATCTTTTAGCTTTAATATAACTATTTTATTGTAAAGATTGAATAGGAATAACTAGTTTATTCGTACTGAAAATTGAGATTGATTGTGGACGTTGGTCTTTCGTATACACCCCTGCTGGTCCTTTAGGAGAAATACCCTTCACTTTGGTTCCTGGGATCTATTTCTAACTCGCAAGGGGGGTCCTCCCACCCTTCCCCCCTTTTTTAGCAACACCCCGGTCATGTTTGTGATGAGAAAATAGTTTACTGAGAAAGGCAGTCGCGCCTATAGCTTCGATTTTTCTCAATATATAATATACAAACCCATGTTTCGAAAATTAACTACGTTTTCGAGAATATATTTTTACTACTGAACGAAGTTAACTCTAAGCCAAAATGGGTTCGATTGAAAACCCATTGGTGTCCGCGTATAACCGTGGTATGTTCTTAAGATGATAAATTCGTGACTCTCCCCCCTTCTCGGGTTCGTAGGCTTTCCATTCGTCTTCCCCTTCCTTTCTTTGGTAGAGGGTTTTCTTTCTTTCTTCGTACACCAGTTTGACGAGTCCGTACCAATGAAACGTCTCCTCCTTCTATTCTTAAGAAGTTTAATCTCAAGGAAATAGGGAACGTTGTAGTTTCGTACGTATTGAAAATTCGTAATGGGTTCGAACGCGACCTCTCGAGATGGTCTCTTCGTGAGAGGAATGTTTGGCGTTGTGTTGGACGATTCTTCACGCCAACCGAGATTCTTTTAGCCCGGGCTAAAACGACTAACGCGATCCATTCCTCTCGAAACATTAAGGACCGAGAAAAACTAACAACGCGTTAATTCGCTTAATTAGGCCTGATTTAGAACGTGAGAAATAATTAATAGGTAAGGAAAAGTTACCCTCTTCTTCAGTTTCCATGAATCTCGTCGTCATTACCAATGCTATTAACAAATATATAACGTAATCATACTATTTTAATATAATATTATTATTATAATAATAATCGTAGCACTTAATTTAAACATTCGTACGATAGATGAATAACTTATCTATTACCCTATTCAAAGCATTCTCAGTTCAATAAACCCGAATAAACCTCGGTTAATTGTGATTAAACCACGGTTAAGTCTGAATAAACCGGCTAGTTAAGCCTCGTTTGAAAAGGGTATTTTGAAATAGTAGTTCTGATAGCCCTTGAAGCCAAGAAAAACGTGTTGAAAGTTGGGTCAAGAAGAAAAAAAAAAAAAAAAAAACGCCCTGGGCTTCCCCTTAACTAGTAGAGCGTGACTTACACCAGTCAAAACTTTAAATTTAATCAACTTTTAATGTGTATTTAATACCACTTCAAAGTTATTACATTATTATAATATTATTTAACGGACAAAAGGACCAGTCAATTCAAAACTACTCCCATTATTGCTTAAAGGGGAAGTCAAGTTATAGGGGTAAGGGAACATACAATTTTATTTATTTAATATTCAATTTTAGGATAATCTCGTTGATTTTAAAACAAATTATTAATATTATGAGATGTTAAAACATCAGTATAACTCGGCGACTAATATAATTACGGGTTTAAGATTAACAAAAACAAAATACGGGATAAAGCGCCGGTTATACGTAACCTAGACCCGAATCAAAACTACGCTTTAGTAACCATTAACGAAATGGCAAATAGCGGGGAGGTTTTGCGTTAACCCCGAACTACGGAGAATAAAGAGGCCCAGTTTTATCGAGGCCATGGCTAGGAGAGAGAAGCTAAAAAGCCTGGCAATGTTCCCAGGACAAAGGATAGACAGAGAGGGAAACGTGAAAAAAAAAAAAAAATGTTTTCATACTCTGGGTGGTACGAAGCAGTATCATTATGAAAAACATGAGTAAATCGGGGGAAAAACCAGCCGAACCTTCAAAAGATGTATCAACTGACCACGATCCGAGAATGTGGAATGAAACGCGATTAAAACCCTGTCTCCCCCTGACGATATTTTCCACGGGTACATGAGTACAATTACTCGTACGAGGGGGCAGAGCCTCTCGCGGTTAACCACGAAAGGGTTAGAGACGACGGGGTACCGAGGTATACAACAACCCTTTTTCCGTGAACTTGAGGGGATGGTCCTCGCCATCTCTTTCTTAATAGATCATTTTCTGGTAAAGTATCAAAAGCTTGGTGGTTTTCCTCGATTCTCTCTGGTTTTTCGCCTTGGTCGGTACTGGGATTGTGGGACACGCAATTAGACGAAGCACCGCGAATGGGTTATTGAGCGGCAACGATGACCTTCGACCCCACCCCCAATCCATCATCGCCAATTCGATTTTTCGACCAACCGAACCCTCTTCATCCCTCTTTTTCCTTTTCATCTTGCTTAGGCTTATAGGTCGCGAGTGGCGAGGCGAGAGCGAAATTTTCTAGTTTCCGAATGAGTTTTGAACGAGTTAAAACGAGGATTTAATTAATTTTGACCCAGCGGCTGCCGCTTTTAACAGGGCGACGGTTCAAAACGGTAGTAGTTTGAAAACAAGATATACGGAGGGTCTTAAAATGTCATTAGGATGATCGAGTTCCGTCATACAACGTGGCCATGTCCATGTAGTACCCAAGATTGATTAAAAACATATAAGCGAGTCTTAAAAATGTTCCAGCGACTGTTTTTTAAGGAATTAACTTGTTGTTTCGTATATGGTAACCCCTCGATACATCGGTGTTTTGCGAGAAACGTTCCAATTAACCTTATTTATGCACGCAGTTTGCAAGGTCAATTAAAGGGGGAATTTCAACCGCGGAGAAATAATTTTCTATCGTTTTCTTATTGTTGAAACTAGCCTAATCCCGAGGGGGCTGACCACTCCCTGTAATCGGTGTACAGGCCTGTAACTTTGATTGTTCTAAAGTGATTACGTAACTGACTACGCATTTAGTATTACCTAAAGCTGTAATCAATTCCGTAATCAGTGTGCAGAATGAACGTAAATTTAATTGGAGAACTTTAAGGGGTCATCTGGTAATATTGTCTCCTAAAGTCTTTTTCTTTACCGTAACCGCGTCTGAGAGTAACGGTTTTTTCGCCGCAATAGGCGCGCGCACGCGGTGTCATGACTCGTATTGTTTTTAAAACTTTAAATTCCAAAAAGGAACCCAAAATCCTTTTTTTACTTTTGAGATAAAGTAAAACGTAAGATGGTATTTGTAGTCGCGCTCGCAGTTTGATCGCTCGAGTCATTTGTCACGCGGGAATCGGGACTTTTCCTCGACAATCGCTCACTGTCAAACGCTACACTTTAAACGACCATCATCGTTTTTGAGAAAGAAGGAAAGTTCAAACTAAGAGGTCACATCCTTAACCCCCCTCCTCCCCTCTAACACACGAGCACTCCGCCCACTCGGCTGTCCCCCAAAACTTTTACAAATTTCAAATAAACGCGATCGCCGAATAAAACGTTTTTAGAATTTTTTTCAACAAGTTCAAATTGAATAAACTATTTTAGACCCTATGAGGTTTCAACATCGCGTATCAATCCGCCCTGGTTTTTCCATACGATGCGAACTATAATTGAAGAATGTAACGCGTGTGGTAACGTCATTCGTTGAATATAAATATTTTTCTGGGTTTCACGAAACGCGTTTTTCGAGGTAATGAAGAAATATTGGGGAAAGGAATGCATTTTAGGACAGATGGAGTTGAATAGAAATAATTATAAAAATAATTCGCGTTAATCTTGATAAATAATTATAATTTTACCCCACATATCTGTAGTCAAGTTTAAGCGTTCATCGTAATTAGAGCTCGGTATTTGTATAACTTTTGTTAATTGAATAACACCATCGTGAATGTCAATCGGATATTATCCGTTCGCGAAAACATATCCATTTCTTATTCGAACTCATTGTTATAGGAGGTATTCATTCGCCGATAAGAACAATTTGAAACACGAGTTTCTTCGCGGATTTTAACCCAAATTGAGATCTCGAATACTGAATGTTGTAATTTAGTCGGTTTCTTCCAATTTAGATTAAAATATAATTATTATATTTCATTCTACACGGATTTCGAGAAACGTCGTATTTTTATCTTCGCGTTATCCGTTCGAATAAACGTGTGTAATTTGTTTATTAATCGAGCTTAAAATTTTATCTCCGGATAATTCGTATCCATTTGATACGCGTCTGTTTATATTATTTGTGGTTTTATATTAACAAACAATTTATCCGAGATTAAAATATCAAAAAAAAAAAAAAAAAAAAAGCCTAGTTATCAATGGAAAAGTTATTAATTATCCGATTCCAATCTCTAATCGTTATATCTCGTTTATTTTTACTTATTCCGCGTTCAGCGACGCGTACCTTAGAAAATACGCTATTCGGTACATGTCACTGAACGCGGTCTTTCACATATCAGGCGTACATTCGTAGCCACTGAAAACGTAAAATCCTGTTGTAGCTATATGATTATTTACGTAATTCAAAAACGGGGCCCATTTTCTTCCGGTTCCTAAAGATCCCCTCTTTTTTCCCTCGAATAATATAAAAAAATGTTTCTCTAAATGCACGAAGCTCACGCGAAAGCGCGTGTTTGGCGCTAATATTCGACTCGCCCTTTAGAGACTCGGCACGCCGTGTAGTTTTTCTATTATAAATTATACAGCCAAAGACGGGGAAGTGCCTATTCTCTATGTAGTGATATTACAAAATAAAATAGCGCCCTCTATTCGCTGGTCGGTAAAATAAAATTACGCCGGCTTTTATATATACTTATAGGTATGGGTTATAAAAAAAAGGCATAAAAAGCGTATTAACGCGTTCAATCTTAGAAAAGGGAACATTTCCAGCCTAAAATTACCGGTTAAAATAAATTTATTCCAAGTTTGATTTTTTATATCGTTCACGGAATCGAAATTAAAATAAAATAAACCTAATTCAAATAAACGAATATTCGTTCGATAATTTCTACTCTCGAACTAGATCGAAATTGTAATAGAAAACCGGTTTTCCAATGGTAATTTTAGTTCTTTCCAAGGTTGTTACCGTTACTAAATACGTATACTTGTTCAATATACGATAAGGTAACTTATTTTATGCTGCCGGAACTTTATATATTAGATATTACCATAATAATTACGTTATATAAATTTCATTATATTGAAATAATGTAATCGACAATTTCTTCCGCGCGCGGTGCGACACGCAACGGCCGTTCTTCGCGTTAGATTAGAGTGAAGAAAAATAACAAAGAAAAAGAGTAACTCTCTGGACGTTTCTTCCGACCGTTAAACGAATATATTGTTTTTAGCCAATGGGAGACGTTCCACCGGAAAAGATATTAGAGAGACTATCTGTAGTCGTGTTCACACTAAAGACTTTGGAACCGATTTCAACCGGTTTGAAAATTTCAAATAAAATTTCGTGGTCTCCCTCGTAGATCTTTGATCAAGAAATAGAAGTAATTTCTTGAATATTCGATTTTATGATTCAAAGTGGTTGAAAAATAGTTTCAAAGCGTCAAGTGTGAACGTAGCTGAAATGCAGTTCTTATTTGGTCAGAAACCGCTGGCTATACTCGATTCAATATATGTAGGAGAGAAATGCAGCACTTATTAGAGATGATAAGCTTGTGATATTATTTATATTTTATACAGGGTTTTCACAGTTTTATCAGATTAAAATTCTCTGACTTTAACAGGATTTTCATGAACTTTTAAAATTTTTCCTGATCTTTTCCAACGAATTTCCCTGACCGTTTCAGCCTATAGAAACTATTCCTACACAATTTTTAACCTTTAGTTAGTTTTTCCCCTCGTTACGCGTCGTCTTTGTTCTATACAACTGACACCTTCAAATAATTTCCGCAGATAATGATCGTCATTTCCTGGCTTTCGAAAGGTCGGTCTTAAAATTCCCTGACTTTCTTGGTTCAGTTTCAAATTCCCTGACTTTCTTGGTTCAGTTTCAAATTCCCTGACTTTCTTGGTTCAGTTTCAATTTCCCTGACTTTCTTGGTTCAGTTTCAATTTCCCTGACTTTCTTGGTTCAGTTTCAATTTTCCTGACTTTCTTGGTTCAGTTTCAATTTCCCTGACTTTCTTGGTTCAGTTTCAAATTCCCTGACTTTTTTGGTTCAGTTTCAATTTCCCTGACTTTTTTGGTTCAGTTTCAATTTCCCTGACTTTCTTGGTTCAGTTTCAATTTCCCTGACTTTCTTGGTTCAGTTTCAATTTCCCTGACTTTCTTGGTTCAGTTTCAATTTCCCTGACTTTCTTGGTTCAGTTTCAATTTCCCTGACTTTCTTGGTTCAGTTTCAAATTCCCTGACTTTCTTGGTTCAGTTTCAAATTCCCTGACTTTCTTGGTTCAGTTTCAAATTCCCTGACTTTCTTGGTTCAGTTTCAAATTCCCTGACTTTCTTGGTTCAGTTTCAAATTCCCTGACTTTCTTGGTTCAGTTTCAAATTCCCTGACTTTCTTGGTTCAGTTTCAAATTCCCTGACTTTTCCCTGACCTATGGCAATACTGTTACAGTGTGTGTATAGAAGCGCTGGGGAATATTTAGGGTACATCGAGGAAATTATTAATCGGAACTCGACTACGGCTAATTTGTTTAGATCCGCACGCTGTTACCCTTCGAGAGTATAGGCCTAATACCTTAATTAATTTACAGATAGAATTTCCAAGATTACGTTACGCGGACGTCGGAATAACTCAAATTTGACGTCGGCCCAACGCGCGAACGTGATCGTTACCGCTTCGTCGCTGACGCCAATAAATTAAACGTTCGCCCAATTTTATCTCGATTCTATGCTTATTTTGTTTAATCGTTTACAAAGTTACTCCCTCTTTATCTCTACGCTTTGAAAATTTAGTTCCTTTGTTTGTTTTTTTGGTTTTTAAGGCGAAGTATCGAGCACTTTTCCTCCGTCGTCTGTAAATGAATTTAGCAAAGTTTTGAAAAAAATTCTACCAAATTTTTGTATTTAACGGGCGCAAAATCGATAAGGTTTATCGCGAAAAAAAAGGTTTTTCGGCAACTTCTCGGGTTTATTTTGATTTATTGCCGCGAAAATTAATCTTAGGTCAACTATTTAGCGATATTAAAGTTAATTTAAAAATTAAATACGATTATACGTTAATATAAAGTTTTGGTCGATGAAACCCCCTATAATTTTTGGAAAAAACAAATCACGTATCATTGACATTGACCCCGCACCCTATAGAGGGTAAGCGAAGGTTAGATATATTCTGACGACATATTCGCCCTGACGTCAAAACAGTCCCGCTACGAAACGAAATTATTCTCGATGCTTCCCCTTAAAATTATTTCTTTCTCTGTAAGCGTCATTTGTAGAACGTCCGGCCTCAACTTTTTCTCCCCCCTCTCCCCAGAAAAGTCTGGAAAATTCTGGAAAGTCCTCTAAAGTTCTAGAAATGACTGGAAGGTTCTAGAAATGTCCAGTGATTTTTCACGGGTTTTAGCTAGTTTACTATTATCTTTAGATTTTTTGCGGATGGGCGTGTCATCCCCCTCTTTTAACGGGATGAAAAAATTCTGTACACGGCGTAAAGCTAGAAAAGTGAGAATCTTCACGAAAGTCACCATTATCCCATTGGTTTTGAGGTAATGGCGCGCCCCCATTCGAGAATATCCGGAAAAAGTCAAGTACGAGGTTATTATACTGACACTAGAAACTTTGACACCGTTTTATATCTTCAAATCAACTTTTCAAGATAATATTTATATTTTGTCACAGGAACTATAAAGTTGACCTCAAAATTTAGCAATTTAACCTTTCCAAAAAGGTAAAAACCGGTTTTAAAGTATTCGTTTAAATAAAAAAACAACTGATCTACTTTGATCTACTGACCTATACGTGTAGAGATAACAGATGTAGGTGAAGTAAGCGAGGTAGTTATCACTCAGTCGGCTCTTAAATTGTTACGCTCATGGTTTAAATACGTTTACCAGTAATATTTATTTTATTACAAATATTAATATATTTCCTAACGCGAGGTAAAGTACTTGTATTGCGTCAACAGTATGAATGCGGCTATATTAGATAAATAAATCGTATACGTAGTCGCGGCGTTAAAACTTCCGATGAACCGGAATTGGAGAAATTAATCAGCTAGTGTCGTCTCATCCCTTTTGGTCGCGAAATCATCGAAATTTGAATTGGTAAGACGTCAATTACGTCGCGATCGTCACCCATAACTAGCGCGTTTTCTCGGAATAGAAGAGTTTATCTTATCCTGTTTGTAATATTATATCGAAGGCGTGTTTTCATTTTGTCTAGTCTCTGAATTCGTAAATGTCGATTCCCTTATAATAAGCTCGGCGTATAACCTTCGAGCGGGGCGACATCCGGCTCATTATACGGACGCCGTCACGCGTGACGAAAGGATCGTGTAAAGATATTCGAGCACCCGAATCAACCTCGTTCTATTATTTACGCCGTTGCGGCTTATCGGTAGATATAAATTATAATTTAGCCACTTCACCGCGCGCGAGATGTTATAAAGCGTGTAGGGTATATCCCGCGATAACGTCACGTTATCATTTGTATATCGTGACATTGTTGATACTGAGTAAAAAAATATCATTTTTCTTAAAACACAGATTCTTTTCACGTTACGAACATTTTCCGCAGCGCGTGATGAAAAGGAATTTAATTGGTTGTCCCCCGTCCCTTTTAACTTACGTTCTCCTTGAACACGAACGGATGTTATCGAATTAACTGAAAGTTCCCACGCCGTTTCTATATTTTAATTGTTAATCATTTTTTTGTTAACTTTCCAGTAATTTAACTAAAAGAGATTAAGGTATAGTAAAATAAGACGAAATTTTTTTAATTTCACTTTAATAATCGTTTAGAGTCCAACCGTGATTGACTAACGCGTTTTTAATAAATTTGAAAGACCAAAAAATATTCATTTCTGTAAATTGAAATAGTTTTACAAAAGTCACAATTGACGAGACTTGTCTACGCCTTTATACGTATTTCTTATCGATTATAAAATATTTACGTTTTAAATTAAATAGCGAAAATATATACATATTCACGGAGAAACTAAATTCAAGGGGTAAAGGTTGATTCTAGTCTTGTACGTTGTTAAAACAAGGTGATTAAACCCATAGAATAACTACACTTCTCACGGTTCACAATTTTCGAGTAAACTCCTGTTTGTTTTTGTCTTGTTCACATTCCCGTTTGTTTTTGTCTTGTTCACATTCCCGTTTGTTTTTGTCTTGTTCACATTCCCGTTTGTTTTTGTCTTGTTCACATTCCCGTTTGCCTTTGTCTTGTTCACATTCCCGTTTGTTTTTGTCTTGTTCACATTCCCGTTTGTTTTTGTCTTGTTCACATTCCCGTTTGCCTTTGTCTTGTTCACATTCCCGTTTGCCTTTGTCTTGTTCACATTCCCTTGTCCTTTTCACACGCACGACATTAAGTGCTTTTCAAGTTTTTCAAGTACATAATCATACGCGACTACTTGTTTTCCATCTTCTCCAACGGCGACGCCAACGCCGTGTCAAATGCAATAGCCACTCTTGGGTGTATCTAAAAATTCTAGACAAATTGGGCATCAAAACCTTTTTTTTTTTCTCTCGTAGCATTCGTATGGTACGTGAGTGTATGTCCAGACTAAAGAGCGTGTTAACATTTATGCGGGCTTGCGCGAAGTAATTGTGGCGATGTCCAGAATTCTAATCGTATAGTCGAGGTCGCGGTTCCGTCGGGTGTTAATACGCTTAATTCGTCGTCTCTATTGGTCCGGCTATACAAACTCACGGGACCTTAACTCGGTTCTCCCACGCATTCCGCGACGACCATCACGTGACAGTTCGCGATAAAAAAGAAATTACACAACTTTTTTTTGTTCTTTTTCTTTCATATCTTTCATTTACGGGGATGTAGGGGTTTCTTTTGTGTCCCAAGACGTTTTTTTCATCGCGCTACGAATTAAAAATAAACTCCTTTTTGAATTGTTATATAGTGAAGGGTGTCTCGAACAAAACTCACGTTCTTTGCCGGCGAAATAAAAGTAAAATATAACAGTAGCTTGCCCAGCATACATTTCATCTCACCACCAATGTTCGATAAATATTACTGAGAAATAGTTACGTTGGTCGCGTGACGGGATACTTCTATTAAAATAGTTATTACTTCAATTTCTCAATCCATATACATGATGACATTTCATTTCTTTCGAACGCATCAACCAACAGAAGTATAAAATTTTAATTTCACGAAACATATAAAATTCAAGATTTGGAATCTGAAATTGAAGGATTAGAAATTTTCTAGAATTTTCCAGACTTTTCTAGAACTTTAAAACGTTTTCCAGAATTGTTTAGACCTCTCCAGACTTTTCTGGAACGCTCTAGAACATTCTGGGAAAGGTTACGGACGTACTGACATTGTAAATAGTAATAATAGTGTTTTTCTTATTTCAATGTCGAATATAAATTCCAAAAAATATTTCAATATATTATTTAATATTAAAAAAGTTAGATCAAGTTACCATTTTTAACTATATTAAAGGGAGAATGAAAGGCCGAAACAACCTATTTTTAATCGATTAAAAATGCTAAAATAATGAGAAAAACAATAATATAACTCGCCAAAAATATTTCGTTATTTTATAATCAATTTCCAAAGTTCCGATGCCAAGCCTAGGCTGCATAGCTCGGTGAACTAGGCTAGCACGACCTGTATTTTTTTTTAAATATTTGCGGCTGTTCTTGTCGCCAATCACGAGCGAGTACGCGAATTTTAAAATACGCGTACTCGCTCGTGATTGGCGACTAGATCAGACGGGAATATTTAAAAAAATACGGCTCGTGCTCGCCTAGTTCGCCGAGCTAGGCAACCAAGGCGAACGGAAGCGTCATGAGTTTATTATAATTGAAAACTCAATTTGAAACGGAATATTATTCGAGCATTCACGTAATGGCGTTAATACGAAGACATATTGTGGCACGGAATAAATGTGGTCGACTATAGTAAAAGAGACTTCGTATATGGTATTAATTGTAATCATAATGAATAAAAGAAAAGTCTGAAGTCGTGCGTGACAATTTACTTGGAAGCTAGCCGCTCGCAAAGACGTATGAATATGAAAAGGCATGGCGCGATTCCGGGGTTTCGATAGAAGAATAGTCTAACGCGGCCCCGATCTCTATTATATTATATTTTCTAAATGCGTTGTATCTCTCACCCTTCCTTTTCTTTCTCATGTACGTAACGAATTAAAACAGCGTAGGTGCCGTATCTCCCCTGAGAGAGCGAGAGAGAGTTAAAGGGAGACTGAAGAAAATCGTGTGTAATACTCGATAACTTATTTATTAGATTTCTTAGACCATAAAATCATAAACTAAGAAAGTGTTTCACCCTGGACAGCGACGTGCAGTGATTAGTTTGGGATCTTCGTGGGGCAGTTCGCTGGCGCCTCTAGCGGGCATCGAGCCAATTGTCGTAGCTGCGCAGGCGCGTTAACGGTGGAAATGGTGGGAAGTAAGCACCACCGTAACGTACTAGTAATACTTCTATCGCCAATAACAGTCATTAATGACGCAAGGAGCACGTCGAGTGTCCAGGGTGAAACCCTTTCTTAGTCTATGATAAAATGTTATTTAGTACAAAAAAAAATATTTAAAGTTAAATTGTAAAAAAAAAAGTATTTAAATAAGTATTTTTAAATTTCAAACTTACAAGTCGACCACCATTTTGAATCCTGCTCTGGAGAGAAGGGGGTACGAGCCAATCAAATCTCGTCTTTTTTATTGCATCGTAAATATTTACAAGTTTCAAGCCCACAAAAGGTGGCGCCACATCTCCCATAAAACCGATATCAATTCGAGGAACAGTATGGAGACTGTGGCGCCATCTATCAAAACAAGATTTTCCCAGAGTTAAATTATGATTGGTTGGTATCCCGTTTTCTATTTGGAACAAGATGGTGGACGATTGAAATAAGACAGGCTGTCTTTACACCTTAATTTTGGAGTAATAAAGCGGATTAAAAAATATTTTACTTGAGGCGCGAAAGAACCTTTTAATTACTGTGTAACTGTTTTATCAACGAAATAGGGTTTACGATTTTTCTTTCAGCCTCTCTTTAAGGCTACGAGGGATAACGGCATTTTATGTATTTTTTTTATTTTTTTACGGTCAGAAAAATTATAATTGATTAGCTTGTATTATGAACTCGCAAACTTATGTACGACCACCGACGCGCGGACCCAACC
Source organism: Odiellus spinosus (assembly GCA_963920705.1). Classification (NCBI taxonomy): domain Eukaryota; kingdom Metazoa; phylum Arthropoda; class Arachnida; order Opiliones; family Phalangiidae; genus Odiellus; species Odiellus spinosus. The sequence continues at coordinate 5,654,074 of OY987234.1, forward strand.
AACCTAGAGCTAGGGTGTTCTTTCGAGCGTGTTTTAATTAAAACCAACGATAGGGTTGACCGCCATTAGAGAAAGGTTTTTTATATAGAATTATAACTTAGTTATTAATATATACGCGCCAAAGATGAACTGTAAGACTAATTACATTTTTTTTATTTATATTTTAAATAGGTCATCAAAGAAGAAAGAATATTTCTCTCTAAATTACAAAGTTTGCGCGTGACGTCAGTATCTTCGGTTTTTCAACGTAAAAATGGAACTTAAAGACGTTCTGACCTTATGAATGAAAAGAAAATTGTCAACGAATATCAAATTGATCAGTTTTAGGAAAACAGCGATCCTACGACGTCACGACTCGCAGAGCCATGTAAGTACCTATATATCCTTCTTTTATTTATCGTGAAATGGCGAGGGGTGTGGAGGGTTTAGGGTGGGGTCATTTTGTCTCATCTAAAGACATTTGCGGGAAGAAAAACCTATTTAAGGACTTTGGAACCGAGAAAAGATAAAAACTTGGGAAAGCTATAGGCGACGTAACGAGAAAAGAAGACGGAGTGCTCGGGTTATAGACCTGGCGGCTCGGATTCCATCTTGATTTGACAACTAGTACCAGACGGGGGATTCCCTTCGAGTTAGACGAGAAAAGTGGCTAGTTTCGAGCGCGATGTCAAATCTAGGTGGGATGTACGAGAATCGGTCGTGTTCGGCTCGGTTTCTTCTCTTCCAAATAGGAAGTTATACGGACCGTAAAAATGAGGGAAAGATAGTAAAAAAAAAAGTGAACAAGATGGTGAAGTCCATTGAAAAGCCACACCCCGAGATGACGTTGGAGTTGCGTAATCACGGCATTCACCATTAAGGCGTATTTTCAATCAAGATTTTTTCAACCAAAAATTAACTTTTTAGTCATAAATTAGGGAATTTTTAATAGTTAGAGGAGTCTTGGCCTAATAAACTGTTTGAAAACTGGGTTTTAGACCTGAAACTCGCGGACAACCGTATATTTTACTAGATTCGCTACATTAGTAGACATTTAAGTGGGATTTTGAAGATATATTCCATTTAGATATTATCAACTTTTTAGCTTAACCTCGTGAAAGAAGTAAGGTTATAATCAGCATCTATTTTGAAATGTAAAATTATTACCCAATGGCCTTCATTGGTACGCTCCTGCAGCGTTCGAAAATACATTATAAATATATTTTTAGACCTTTTTTTCGGGTGTTTCAAATATATATTTAGCCTTGGTGTCACAGAGCCTTTCTCTGTACGCCAACACCTTCAACGAAGCTATGAATGTAAGAGCCTAATCCCTTGGGTAGAGGGTGTGACTACAAATCTTCTTCGAGACAAAATCGTAAAAGGCGAATGATAGCGCCATGGCCAAGTACACGAATCCACTGATCAAAAAAATTGACAAAAAAATATCTTAATATCGATTTGTAGCTACGAAAGGACCTTGTCTCCTATACTTTAAGCAAAGTACTAACTCCGTACCTTACTAAGTTAACGATCGCATTTAAACATAATCGCCTAAAATATAGAATGATATTTTACGTTTAGGATATTGGCTTTAAACAGTCCCTATTTGTATTGAAGAGTTCAACACTGATTAAGTTCAACCAAGAATCCATTCAGGTTCCATAAGAATATGGGAGGGCCGCGATTCAATAACCATCCTCCCAAACTTTGTAGCAAAAGTTCGTCTGCTTCGAATCGATTTTTCAAGTAAATCGCTCCTGACATCTATTATTAACCAGCGCCACTAACGACCTTGACGTAATATTTTGGGTAATAAAAATGGAGCCGACCGAAAAAATATCTAAGCCTAAAAATGTTGCGAAAATTGCAGACGAACTTTTGTTACAAAGTTTGGGAGGATGGTACCAGAGGCGAAAGCTATGCTCCCATATTCTTATGGAACCTGAATGGATTCTTGGTTCTACTTCTGAACTTTTTTTTTTTTTTTTTTTTTTTTTTTTTTTTTTTTTTTTTTTGGACAAATCGTCCGCTAATTAGCGCGAAACAAAATTGACCAATTAAGACCATTTTGTTTCAATTTCCTCCGTCATAAACAGATTTATAAATTCACTGCGCTAGTGGTCACGCCGAGCTTCATCTAGTTGTCAACTATATTAGGCGGAAAAATCAATCCAAAAACTCTAAACGGTAGAGATACGTAACTCGAAATTGCCCCTCTGGCGGTTGAGATTGGAACTATGTAGGCGGTGCTAATGTCGCCCCGAACCTCCTAGATCACTTGACAATAGTTCTAATTCATTCTTTAAGTGACTCTTCATTTAAGAAAGCGTCTCACAGTTGGCTGGCAGATAAAAGGCAAGCCAAAAATATTATGTAAATAACTCTCCTTCAGATAAGCGCTTAGCTGGTATCCGTTAATTCTTGTCGTTAGATTAAAAAGTTCATCAGATTTAAAAAACTATCAGATTTATCTGTTGACCGAAAAGAAATCTGGGAGCATTACATTAAGGTGACTGGTGACATTTGAAAATATTCAATTACTCGGTGCGCTTATTATTATTTCTAATGCTTATGCATAAATAAGATTAACTAGATGGGACCATTTAACTTCGTGCAATGACAAATAGCCTTCCTTATCATTTTGTCTACGATTTTTTTAAAGACACAATGAACTAAAGTTGTTTCAATGACTTTAAGTTGAGATTACGCGTATTTAAATTATCTGGACGCTAATTGATTTAACAATGCATGGATCAATTGGTGACAACATGGTCTCCCATTAAAAGCATATGAGTCAGATTTTAAAGGGGAACTTGGAACTAAAAATGGAATAGGGTTAGAATTTATTTTCAGAATCACCAAATGCCAAAAACGTATTCGACAATTGGTTTGGTGTTTAAATTAATTTCTAAAGTTTGGTTAAGATGGAATAAAAGTAAATATAAATTCGGTGCAATCATATTATATCAGCCTTCAACAACGCTTATAATGTCCTAACATTAAGAGAATAGGCCGGCGTTTGGTGCACGAGACCTGGAGCGTCAAACGCCGGTTTATTATTTTAACGATGTGTTATCCATAATCTCGAGTTTTCAATGGACCATGATTACCGGTATATTATTCGTATGAAATCGTTATTATTTTATATTTATTATTTTACTAATTATTACTTAGAAAAAAATTGGATCTTGAAAGAATGAAAGATGTTTAAGCCGATCCTCGTCAAGCTCGAAAGAGGGGACGATGATGGGTTGGTTGAGGACCATCGAACCTCGCAATGCATAGGAGTTAAAAGAGAACCAGGGGTGGAAAAAGAAGAGACCCGAGGAAAAAAATTCAAATGCGACGAGCCCGATTTCAAATACTCTACTAAATGCAACTTAAATAGACACTCCTTAGTTCATTTGAGTGAAAAGAAGTTCAAATGCAACGAGCCCAAATGCAATTTCTCTACTGCTTATAAATCGGGCTTGAAGAAACACGTGTTAATTCATTCGGACGAAGAAAGGAAGTTCCATTGCGACCAACCAAATTGCAGTTTCTCTACTATTTATAAAAATAACTTAAAGAATCACGCGTTAATTCATTCTGACGAAAAGAAGTTCAAATGCGAAGAGCCCAATTGCAAATACTCTACTTACTGTAAATGGAACTTAAAGAATCACGCGTTAATTCATTCTGGCGAGAAGCTCAAATGCGACGAGCCCAATTGCAATTTCTCTACTGCTTATAAATCGTGCTTGAAGAAACACGTGTTAATTCATTCGGACGAAGAAAGGAAGTTCCATTGCGACCAACCAAATTGCAGTTTCTCTACTACTTATAAAAATAACTTAAAGAATCACGCGTTAATTCATTCTGGCGAAAAGCTCAAATGCGAGGAGCCCAATTGCAATTTCTCTACTGCTTATAAATCGTGCTTGAAGATGCACGCATTAATTCATTCGGATCGAAATAGAAAGTTCAATTGCGAGGAGTCCAATTGCAAATACTCAGCATATTCTAAAGGGAACTTAAAGACACACGCTTTAAATCATTCTCGCGAAAAAAAGATCAAATGTGACCAACCCGATTGCAAATACTCTACTAATAATAAAAGATACTTAAAGAGACACGCGTTAATTCATTCTGGCGAAAAGAAGTTCAAATGCGAAGAGCCCAATTGCAAATACTCTACTAGTAATAAAATATGCTTAAAGAATCACGCGTTAATTCATTCTGGCGAAAAGAAATTCAAATGCGACGAGCCCAATTGCAAATACTCTGCTTACCTTAAATGGAAATTAAAGATACACGCGTTAATTCATTCGGAAGAAGGAAAGAAGTTCAAATGCGACGAGCCCAATTGCAAATATTCTAGTAAATGTAAAACCTATTTAAAAAGGCACCTGAAAGCTCATTCGAAAGAGAAGCCGCATAAATGCGAAAAATGCGACAAAGCTTTTAAAAGTAGGCGGGCGTGGAAAAGTCATATATTATTGCACTCTGAAGAGGCCCCATTTAAATGGGACGAATCTAGCTTGCATACGCGCAAATCGTCACGTAAGAATAGAGAAGAGTGCTACAAATGCGGGCTCGTATTGCTTGGCCAATCAGATTTGAGGGCTCATCAAGACGCGCACAGACCGTGTTCCGTCCCGTTGCCCAGGCTGCCTGTTTCTTGTGACGTAATCCTGGATGTCAACGAACCTCCCTTAGTCCGCGTAAAAATGGAACTAAACGATGACGTTATCAAAAAAGAAATGCTTTGAATCTGCTGTTATGATGTATAATTTACTGAATAAAATCATATAAACCTTATCCGTCGTTTACGAGCTCATTAGCTAGACCCAATCCTCTAGTGGGGTCTAGGTACTGTATTCACTGTGGCGTTGGCGTGGGCGTCGAAACGAAATACGTCATGGAATCGAAAAAAAAAAAAAAAAATCGTCTCTTACCCACCAGACGTCACGACGTGATGCCCGATACAAATTTAAAAATTTTAACACCCATTCACGCGTTATTTTTGCATAATATGTTAATTTATATTCATAAAAGCCTAACATCAGAAGTAAAAACCCTTTCGAATACAGCAAGCTGTCGAGGTATTTTACGAGCAGAAATGTCATCCTCCATATTCCCTTCGCACGTACCTCGCTTAAACGGAATATTCTGTGAGGGAGCCAGTTTATTTAAACAATTAGATTCACCCCACACTATCACGCAGTAAATGTATCGACGGAAAACAACTCTCCACGAAGGAGCTTGTCTCGCCCGGCCGTCGCGATTTCCAGTCTGATTTACTCTAGAAAGAATATACTGGGCCTCGCCGCCTTCGAATCGAACTCTCTTCATAGTCAACCGCAGTATGTCGTCTTATAAACTTGAAGGATGCTTTACTTCTGATAGATATTACGCTTTTAAGCCATGTTTTGAGTGTAAATGCAATTTTGGGAATGAAAATTGTGGTTCGCACGGTCACCAATTAGGGCGCGCGGTTGTTAAACCATTCCATCGTGTTTGTAGGTATTTAGGTCCGGTCTCGATAAAAAAAAACAATAAGGAGCGCGGCCCCGCCCACCCATGTTACGCCCCGTCAAACGCCTACTCACCCTCGTTACGCCCCGCTGAACGCACCCGCTCAATTCACTAATAATAATCAAGGGCAGCTGTATATGTTACGGTTGACTTTTACCATACGCTAATTTACGTGGAGTATCACTACGCCGCGGCTTTGCCCCGTATTGTAAATTCCCCTTGAAACGCGAGTATATTTTTCACTGCATCGCGATGGTATAACGAGTTAGGTAGAAGTATTTATCTATTTCCCAAAACGAACCCTCGCTCTAACATCCTGTCTCCAAAGAAAAAAATTTCACGCAATTAAAATAAGCCGAGCTGTAAAACTACGGTGGGATTTTCGTCAATATTATGTCAGACATTTATCTACAACCTCGAAAATAATTTAATTTCCCCCGAGAAAACGGATTTTTCAAGGCGTGTTACGTATACTATTTAAGATCGGTACCACTTACTAGTTGTCAGTAAAGGCAAAGATAAGTCGTAGTGAAATAAAGGCGTAGTTTATCTTTTATTCCCCGATAAATCGAGGTGTGACGGATAATAGATTTAAATTTAAAATAGTTAAACTGACATTGATTTTAATCGGATCGTGGTTCGAATAGCTGAATAAACCCCTTTTGAATATGAAATAAATTCGACAATACTGGATTTGTGTTTCCCAGGACGCGCTGATAAATTTTATTTTTCACGAAAGGGAGAATGAACTCCGAGTCATCATTTCCGATCGATTTCCTTCAAAATAATATAAAATAAATATTAGGTCCATAGTGAGATAGCATAAAGTCCAAGGGGAAAAGAAGCCTGACGTCATTTAACCCCCTTATTGTGGGAGCGTTTATAGGGAAGAATAAATCGCTCCCTCACTTAGGGGCTGACACTGAGGTGAGAGATAGAAGCTTATGACATTTCCTTGTCTTCCTTGCTGACTCCCTAAATAATTGCCACCGTCATATATAATCGGGATACCGCGAAGCTATCGCAGGTTACATAAGGAACAAAAAAGCGCGTAATATTAAGCTTACAAATTTCATTTCTTTTAAATTTGACCTATAATTTATTTGATAATTATAAAAAAATCTAAGGTTAGAATGATCCATTTAAATCATATACTCCCAAAAAGTGTAAGATTAACGCGAATCTAGAGATATTGGGGTTTTCTAAATTATTAAAGAAACACGGGCTTTATTCTCCCTTCAATTTTAGTTTTTCTTCACGCGTTTACGAAGGAATAATCAATATAACTACAAAGATTGAAACCGATTTAATATTATAATATATGTAAAATCAACGTGATGACGTCATTCCCTAAAAAACACCCCCGGTTAAAATTAAAGGGGGGTACTGTCACCCAATATGGCCACGGACGTCACGTGGACAAATTTATATTTAAATCAGCTTGGGTTCTATCCATAAGAGTACTAGAGAGAAAGGGAGATATGGGGAAGGGTATGGACTGAGCGGCGTGCCATGGGTTGTTTTGATATATAAGCTTGATTAAAGGTTTTAAAATTTGAGCCCCCTGACGTTGACCGAAAAAGAGTGGCTTCCTAGACTATAGGAGTCATGATGTAGGGACATTTTTCAAAAGATGAGTGTTCAACCGAGTTACCCGAGCTGAGTATGATATGACCGCGTTTGGGGTCTGGTTATTTTACGCCAATGCTGGCTACCCCTTACTGTAATACGGAAACACTATGAAACTTCCACGCGTACAAAGCGTACATTCGAAGACAAATCGGAATTAAAACCGATAAGAGACGGAAACGTCCGCTGCAAAATCCCAGTAGTTTTGACATTATTCTAATATATATTAACTTTCGTCGTTACTTGGCAATGAAGTAAGGGAGATAATGGGGTTTTCCAACCTTTGATAGTACTGATAAGTAATAGAAATGTACGATACAATTGGTTCATAGATCATCTCGTCTTGTGATTCAGCTCTATCAAATTTACGGAATTAATCGCCCGTGGTTATGAGATCGTATAGATAATAATATGGTAGTCTAGCTTCGTAAGTGCTCTCAAAAACGGAAGAGATTGTCGCCGCGGTAGGATAATTTTGTTTATAAGTTAAGCCTTTTAGCGTCTAGCTTCGAATCCAAAGAGTCTCTCGCGAAAGTGCCTATTATTAGCCTCACTTTAAAAACTTCAAAAATAACCTGGGCTTGCTTATAATTAATTTAAATTAAAAATTACAACTCTTTATACCTTCTACTCCTATAGCTATTAGTGTTATTACTCCATGGGTTCCCTAATTATTTACTTAATATTCGTTTTCAATTACTTTTTATTAATTTTGAAACATTTTATAATAATTAACGTGTGTCAGGATAAATTTTAGAACTATTATAATTATTTTAATATTTTCAACCTTAGTTTAGCTTTAAAACACTTCAAAATGATTTAATTTAAATATTTATAGTTTTTCATATTTATTTATTTTTATTATTACGAATTTCCGCCCATAATGCAACTCTAGAATATTTTTGCTTATTTCCAGTCATGCCTTCTCGTTACGCCCCCCTCGGGCCTCCCCCTTCTTCCCCGTCTAGAGTTAATATGGCGCCTGACAACATGTAACGGTACGCCGGTGATTTACTAAAATTAAATTCGGTTTAATTCGCGTTTAAAATATAGTTAATCCTTGTAATACGTGAGAAAAGGATGTCTAAACTATCTGGAATTTAGGATATAATGTCTTTTGGTCCCCCCAATTTCGGTGAGTTTAAAAAATTTCATTTTTTTAGGGGTAAGTGATGGGTGCTTTATTGATGATTACGATCTTTGACTTGGACGATTTACGGGGGGCCGTCGGCTTACCGATGAATTTGTGTTTCGAGGAGTAAGGGGACGAGGGAGGCGGCTAGCGGTCAAGATACTTTTAGGGCTTCTTATTTTTGAACGAGTTGATTCAAAAAGGTTGCCATTTTTGCCAGTTAAATGGATTATAATGTCGCGGGGGTCTGTGGGAGTAAAACACCTAGTAGTAAGGACATAATTAAGATAAAATTACATTTTTTGAATGATAAATTTTAGTTTTTCAATGATAAATTTGATTTTAAATGATAAATTTCAGTTTTTAAATGATAAATTTCAGTTTTTAAATGATAAATTTCAGTTTTTAAATGATAAATTTCAGTTTTTAAATGATAAATTTCAGTTTTTAAATGATAAATTTCAGTTTTTAAATGATAAATTTCAGTTTTTAAATGATAAATTTCAGTTTTTAAATGATAAATTTCAGTTTTTAAATGATAAATTTCAGTTTTTAAATGATAAATTTCAGTTTTTAAATGATAAATTTCAGTTTTTAAATGATAAATTTCAGTTTTTAAATGATAAATTTCAGTTTTTAAATGATAAATTTCAGTTTTTAAATGATAAATTTCAGTTTTTAAATGATAAATTTCAGTTTTTAAATGATAAATTTCAGTTTTTAAATGATAAATTTCAGTTTTTAAATGATAAATTTCAGTTTTTAAATGATAAATTTCAGTTTTTAAATGATAAATTTCAGTTTTTAAATGATAAATTTCAGTTTTAAATGATAAATTTCAGTTTTTAAATGATAAATTTCAGTTTTTAAATGATAAATTTCAGTTTTTAAATGATAAATTTCAGTTTTTAAATGATAAATTTCAGTTTTTAAATGATAAATTTCAGTTTTTAAATGATAAATTTCAGTTTTTAAATGATAAATTTCAGTTTTTAAATGATAAATTTCAGTTTTTAAATGATAAATTTTAGTTATTAAATAAATATGGGGAGTTGACAGACCATGTTGTTTCCGTATTCGAGTTAATACAGGCAAATGCAGGGGGTTGGATATTCCCTATGGGCCTATTTTTTTAATATTATAACTATTTTAATCTAGATGTATCAATATTAACTACTATATTAATAATTAATTTAAATTTAATATTTCAATATATATTATAGTAATTATGATATAATTATTTTAATACTGGTACCACTATCTAATATAATTATAATTAGGGTGCCCTTATCGGTAATGAATATATAATTAATAAATAAAATAATTATCTTACAATTAATTATGAATATATAATTAGTAAATAAAATAAATAAGGTACAATTAATTGTGAATATTTAATTAGTAAGTAAAATAACTTGCAATTAATTATGAATATATAATTAGTAAATAAAATAAATAACTTACAATTTATTCTGAATATATAATTAATAAATTAAATAAGGTACAATTAATTATGAATCAGGGTGACCAGACTTCCTATATTTCCTATTTTTTCCTATATTTTCAGTGCCTTCCTATAAATTCTTATAATTGACGGTTTTCTCCTATATTTTCCTATGTTTTATTTATTTATTTATTTATGTATGTATTTATTTATTTATTTATTTATTTTCCCCACTTTTTTCGGTTATCAGGTATCAAATAAAGTATAATTTCAAATTTCTCAAAAATAAAAAATTCCCACTAAAGGCATCGAATCAAAAACGGAAGAGATTAAGATTTTAAAGAAAATCAAAAAGCCATAAATATGTGGTAAAAATGTTAAATCCTATTTTTCCTATATTTTCGTTATCTCTTCTATATTTCCTATGATTTTAATTTTCAATCCTATTTTCTCCTATACTTTGCCCTTAAATTTCCCTGGTCACCCTGTTGGGAACATTTTGTCGAAACTGGGGCCTCTTTTCGGCTCACTCAATCGGCGGGAACCCCCAAATTCCGCTTTTCCACTCGAATCATTCGCGCGCCCACGGTGCGTGGGTTTTCAAAAATTTGAAACGTCGTGAGCCAGCGGGAAAATGTCAAAATCTCTTTTGATAGATGCTCGACTATTAAAATATATATACCTATATATCCAAGCGATTATAAATTATATTCGGAATTGAACTCGCCGAAAAATTTCCATACTTAGTCCACAGACCGAATGATTAACGTTCAAAGAGGTCCTACTAGTTTGTACAATTTATTTTTGCAAACTATTTTCAAATCTGAGTTATAGAGAAGCGTTACATTTTACCCCTACCCCGCAAGATGTGTCCATGGGCCCCCTCAAATACATTTCAATAAGCGCGTATATTCTAAAGGGAAAAGCGAATAAAAAAACCAAAACTTTAGGAACTGACCCGGCGATATAGGTAATTTATCTTGTCGAACTTTCCCAAATATTACATGATATCCCTAATTAATATTGCAAAAACGAATAACAAAAACCATGGCCAACATTCCCAAAGTTTGCCCCAAATAATTTATCCATCAAAATCCGCAAACCTTCGGCAAATTACTAGAATGCGTGTGAAGTTCGCTGCAGATTCGCGAAATGAATTTGGGCTCGGTTTTTTTCCTTCTTTTTAAAGGGCAGTTGAAGAGGATTCAAATGAAGTGTTGTCTTATTTGTTCCGCTTCTAAAAATATGACACGTTGATGGCAAACGCGTTCGGGAATTGTTTCTGAATTGTACAAAAAATCTTCTGATTATGGCATAGAATTAAAAGGAAAACCTTCTATTAATCAAAAGACGTCCTCGCCCATGCCGCACCTTTACCTATAAGTAAATTCCCCGCGACACGTGTTGCGGCATTCACAACAGCGCGCGTGTCGCTGATATTTAACTTCTAGCCGAAAGTCTTTTGATTAGTCGGAGGTTCTATATTTGTAATCGAATGCCAGTATAGCTACGTTCACACTACAGACTTTGAAACCGTTTTAAACCGTTTTGGAAAGGTCAAATAATAAAATTTTGGGGTCACCCGTGTAGACCTTTGACCAAGAAACATATTTTAATTAATATATAAAAAAGTCGATTTGACGACTCGAAACGATTTCAAAGTGCCAAGTGTGAACGTAGCTTATCTGAATCTTTCCCGATTTTTTTTTTTTTTTTTTTTTGCGCAATTCCGTTGGACATTTCTCGAAGATTTTAATAACAACAATTTTTTATAATATATAGAATCGTTATAGAAATCGCTTCATTCTTCCCTCTTCACCCGATCCTTTTAACAATAGTTGGAGTTATTAACTAATAATTATGGCGAAGGCTGCTATTGCTAGAAAAAATATAATTTATTCTGACTTTTCACTAATAAATTAACTTCGATTCGGTACATTAAATTTTTCTTAAATTCATTACGCAACGTCGTCCATCCATTCATTTATAATGGATTATTATAATAGGATTATAATTTAATATTAGTCACGAATATTATTACTTAAATAAAATTTCGGCGTAATTTAAATAACTTTGACCCCCCCCCCCCCCTTTCGAAATTTCTACTCCTAAAGATAAAATATAATCCATGTTAAATTTGGGAACGATTTAACCTGTCCGCGTCGAAATTAAAAGAAATATTCGCCTTTGCGTTGTAAGATTTAAGCGGATTTTAATTCAATTATAATTGCGCCTAAATATTAATACGAAGAGTGTAGCAGACGACGCCCCGAGGCGACCCGATGTTCCACAACCCTACCCCCCTTCCCCAACAACCTTTCTCTTCGTTCTTTTGACTTCATTTTGGGCTTCAAAAAATATACAGTCAAAAAGAAAAGGAAAATTATTCGCCACCGAAAAATATTATTTTCGTGATGGTTAATCCCATTCGGAGGTTTCAACTACAACTTGCCGTACAGTTTCGGAATCTCTTCGGATATTAAGCCTTTGTTAAGGTTGAAATTTGGGACTGATCCGTGTATATTAGACGCGGAATGCGCGAATAATTTGTCTCTTGTATACTGAGATGAAGATATGGTCTCTTTTTTTGTTGTCCATTTAACTCGCGCGAACTAGCTAGCCATTTCACTCTTACAATTCGCTAACATTTAAGTATAATTAGAACAATAGCCGTATTGTAGGGAACGTTTTAGCTTAGACACCGCGCTCCAAGTTTCCAAATGAGACCAATTGTAAGTCCATTTCATTTTCGTTTGCCACGCAGCGTAGATACGAAGTAATAAGCTACCCGGTTATCTGTACGATTTATTTAAAGGGATACCTAGGTTGGCTCTCGCTCTGCAGACGAATCAAGATGGTATATATATATATTTATATATAGACAACGTAGATATCCGCGTACATAATTCGCCAGTTGGCCCTTCTGGCCATATTTTCTCCGTCCATGTCTCCTCCTTCCCTCGTCTCCTAGATATAAAAATGAAACTGGTGTTGCCCGCGAGCTGTTTCTCTCTCTTTCTCTCACTCATGCAGGGTCTCAGCTTCTCTGGCGTCGTTTAATTATCCAATCTTCCTCGGCAACCCTTTTATTACGGCCGTCGTATAAACACGACCCTCCGTACACCCCATCCCCCCCCCCCCCCCCGTCGCTGACTACGTTAATCATAGTTGGGCCTTGCCAAAGGCGACTCCTATTACTTTTTCACAGCCGCCTTTCGGGGGCCCGGGCCAACTTAGCTTGGATATAGCTCGCCCGCACCAAATTTGTTTTTTTCTCTTTGCCTTTTTCGTATTATATATACTTTCTAAGTTTGGCCACGGTTATAATTACGGACTTTGGTTGGACTTGTCCAGGGAGTATGCCCGAGTAAAGTGCTGGGAAGCTAGTTATAGTGAAACAATACATCGCTCGAACTTTTCCCCAAATTTTTTTCGTTCTTTCGCGCGATATGTTGCGAAGACGACGAGAAATGTTAATAAATATTCAAATAAGAAACAAAATCTAAGTTTATAAAGAAAAGCTGATGCCTTATAAGAATTTATCTTCGGTATATTTTTTACTAAATGGGAACGCGACGTAATTAGATCAACTTTTATACCGGTAATAGACGATGAAATGAAATTGAATATAATTAGGTTTCATTTTATAATAATACGTCGCTGAATTTAATTTTATCTGGAATTAGGTTAATACAATCATTTTAGTTAATTTTGAATATAAGATTAAAAACATTTAGATTAAGATTAATTTAATTTGTAATAAACTGGATTACGACGCCTTTGATATAGGCTACATAGGATAAATTTATTTTAAAGGGTACGTTGTTAAGTCTTAATTTTATTTGAAATTAAGGGTACGTTGTTAAATATTAATTTTATTTGAAAAAGTACGCGTTGTTAAAATCCTAATTTTTTTTAATTAAGGGTACATTGTTAATAATTAAGTTAATTTGAGGGTACGTTGTTAAATTTTAATTGAAACATAGTGTGAAATTCGATTAATTTCTAAAGATTAAAGTCGCGTTTTCACGAGAGGGATATTTGATGGAATTTCTTCGTTTTTTTTCTTTTTTTTTTTTTTCGCAAATCGCTTTCGTGAAAACGCGCCTTTCGAAATTTCGCCCCAAACGTTTTAATGATTTTTGAGCTACGGTCACACTAGCATTTCTTAATCAATTTGAAACGGTAAAGTCAAACCGATAATCAAATCGCCAGGAATTGTTTTAAGAGTTCACGCAATATCTTTATAAATCGATTTAACCTAGCTTCATCTATCGGTTGTTGAAACCGAATCGGTAGGAAACTGGTTCCCGAAGCAGTTTCGAGAAATCGAATCAAATCGATTCGAGAAAAGACGGTTTTCCGTTTACATGACTCCTGCGAAACGTTTTGGAACGGTTAAATCGATTCCAAGGCCGGAATATTTCTATACGCACACGTTAATTGGCATTCGCTTTTGTTTCTTGTATAAGAGAAGGAACTTAACGTTTTTGCATAATTCCCTTACTCCTTTGCGAAACTTTTAAAATATTCGTGTCGTTTTTCTGCTGTCTCTGTATTTACTTTTTATCATTATTATATTTTATATAAAAAAAACTTGTTGGAACTGGGGATACGCTTATTACGTAAGACGTTCGCAGGAAACCAGGTGAAAACTGGTTCCGTAGCTCTCGAGTGATGGGGGAATTTTGGCGTTTTTCTAAGAAAATAACATAGTTGAATAATCTGAACTGGGCGATTAAATAGGCCCGCGTAATTCGGCTTCGGGGCTTTTTTTTTCGATATTACGGGAGATGACACGAGGCGCGGATCAGGCCGGAAAAAACTAATAGCGCTGGGGAAGGGGGGTCTTGCAAATGAGAAAGGCGTCGCGCCATAGGGCCCATGCAGTCAAAATCTAATACTTGGTAATTCGAAAGAGGTTAAATTCCCGCTGAAGAACCGTTTTTGAAACGAGAATTTAGATAATTTCTTATCTTGGAAACTTGGACTGAAGATAATTATTTTTTCGTATTATATTTGAAATGATTGCAAATATAATAATATATAAATAATTGAACCAAGATTGTCGAAACCAAAATCCCTCATCCACGATTGTCATATCTGGCGAAGCGAGCGGCTTCCTTATATATTCAAATGTTCGGATTAAGACGGACAGACGAGCGCGGCCATCAGGCTTTAATAAAGGCGTTAACCCACCTAATCGCTTATATGTAGAGACTAACTATTAAGCCGTATAGATATTTAGATATATTTACCCATCTTGACCGATTTCAAAGGGATACTGAAAACGAGTAACCCGGCGTTATTGTAATCTCGTTGGGAGCGCGTTTAAATATGATTAAAAAACGAAGCTTTCTTTCATAACCTAAAGTTAATTAAAATTAATCGAGTTGCGATTGTATGAAAGCTATAACTGACGGATTAAAACGTGCAAATAGTTGTTATCACAAATGAGGAGGAGCTTGTTGAATGTTGCCGTCGACGTCATCTACGTCATATCTTGCAAAGCTCATAGCGCTCGTGTGCACCGAACATTTATTAAGCATATTCTTTTTCTTTATCCGTGTCAGCTCTCAATGTCGGGTCTCTCCTGAGTGACTTCTGACCCCTAGAGTGTTATGAAAACTGAAATAACTGCCCAAGTGCTATTTCGTGACGTAGTTAGCAACATTCGAACAAGATGTCGCACCCACAAGTTCTTTAAAATCAACTATAGGAATAATCACGCTGGCTAAACAAAGCCCTCATTCGGGGGGGGGGGGGGGTATGCTCTGATTGCTCTTGGTTCGTTTGTTGCCCGTCAAATGATTCAAAACACTCTTATAATTAGCCGCAAATAAATTTAACCTTCATTTATTTATGGAATTAGGCTTAGGGACTTATCTAATCGAATGAAATAAAGTATTTGTTTTCATTATCCCTTATTGTTTTCAGAGGTGAGTGGTAGTGGAGGAGCGACTAAATGACGCGCGGTAATGTAGGCTTTCAAAACGACCAACTAATTATAGACGGCGGCCGGGATTTAATTCATTAAGTCGAAAACAGCTTGGCCCATTCTAATAATAATGGATTATGCTAGCGCGCCCTCTAAGAATTGATTCGGGCGGCCGAAAGACGAATAATGCCTCGACCATCCCGTTCAGTCAAACTATAATTTATATTTAGAGCCAACATGCGAGATGGGAAAGGTCCTTCGACATATTTGGAGATTAAGTTATTACTTCGTCTCCCCGCCTTTCTCTCTATCGTTTCGAAATCGGCCAACTCTACTGGGACCGTATATTAATATAGCGAATTTATATTAATAGAGTTTGATCTTTAGATTTAATTAATAAACGAACAAACATTATTGGCGTGCGCTAAGCCTAATATAAATTCGCGGATAAACTATAAAGGCCCGTATAGAATAACGAAAGAATCAGTTTTATTAAACCCTAGTCGACTAGTATTTACAATTAAAGGAAACCTATAGAGACGAGTCAACCGTCAAGGCCAGTATGGCAAGTTTCGCGGGGACTAAAAGGTCAAAGAACGCCTTAGAATTGGGCCATAAGATTCCGAAATTATAGTTCTTACATGGTTCGGGGAACTCTCGGAGAGTATCCAAATTGGGTCCAATGGTCAGGAGAAAAGATAGGGAATAACCAAAGTGGGTCCAATGGTCAGGAATAAAGACATGGATTAACCTAATTGGGTCAAAAGGTCAATAAAAAGACCGGGAATAACCTAATTGGGACCAATGGTCAGGGAAAAGACGGGGAATAAGGAAATTTGGTCAAAAGGTCAATAAAAAGACCGGGAATAACTAAATTTGGTCAAAAGGTCAATAAAAAGACCCGGGAATAACCAAATTGGATCTAATGGTCAGGAAAAATAGACGGGGAATAAGCAAATTGGGTCAAAAGGTCAATTAAATGACCGGGAATAACGAAATTGGGTCAAAAGGTCCATAAAAGGTAAATGAACAAGAATATTAATGTATTAATGATCAGGAAAAAACTGGGAATAACGAAATTGGGCCAAAAGGTAGGAAATTGTGTAATTGGCTCCAATGAAAAGGCGGAGAATTGCAATATTGATGTATAAAAGGTCAGAAAAAGGGCATCATGATATAAACAATTTGGGTTGAATGGTCAGGAAAAAAGAAAATGGGTCTTTAAAGGTCAAGGAATTTGGTTCAAAAGTCTGGAAACTCTCGAGTCTCGAGAAATATCCAAATAAAAATGACTATATCATCATTATATCGGAAGCAAATTGCGCATATATTTTTGACATATTTTTTAGAACCCCTTAACCGACAAAGGTATAAAATTGTGAATATGGCGTTTTAATAGTATGATAAAACTGAAAATATAATCCATAGCAAGAATCCGTTCAGGTTCTATAAGAATATGGGAGCATAGCTTTAGCCTCTGGTACCATCCTCCCAAACTTTGTAACCAAAGTTCGTCTCCAATTTTCGCAACATTTGTACGCTTAGATCTTTTTTCGGTCTGCTCCATTTTTATCACCCAAAATATTATGTCAAGGTCGTTAGTGGCGCGCGTTAATAATAGATGTGGAGCGATTTACTTGAAAAATCGATTCGAAGCGGACGAACTTTTGCTACAAAGTTTGGGAGGATGGTTAGTGAATCGCTGCCCTCCCATATTCTTATGGAACCTGAATGGATTCTTGTCCATAGGGATTCGAAACAAAATGGTGACAGCCTTACTTTAATATATATCTAATTGTATAGCTTCGCTATACTCTATAACGCGACGTTTGTTAATTGTTATAAAATTCCAATTTATTCCCCCTATTATTCGCTTCGTCTCAGCTCCTTTATCCTCGTTTCTATAGAAAGATAATTCTCGGCGCTCGAGTTTCAAATAAACCGAGCGAACAATGGCCGTTTTAATAACTTATACTGAATTTTATTTTTTATTTTAAAATCTAATTTCTGTTTGGCACGAAAGGGGAGGAATCCTGAATGAATTTCTCAAAAGGCGTAAGAAAAAAGACATTTCGTATTCAAATGACTCCTTCCGCGGTATTCGTTAAAGCGAAAGGGTGTCCTTTTATTTCACTCGGAAA
Source organism: Odiellus spinosus (assembly GCA_963920705.1). Classification (NCBI taxonomy): domain Eukaryota; kingdom Metazoa; phylum Arthropoda; class Arachnida; order Opiliones; family Phalangiidae; genus Odiellus; species Odiellus spinosus. Next base: position 5,671,857 of record OY987234.1, read on the forward strand.
AGACGAATAGCGTCAACTGGTAGGGAAGGAGAGATACGGGCTAATCTGGCCATAAAGAGTTAGCTAAATACCTTTTGAATCTATTCATATCAAATCTATACTCGAAAAAAGAGGTTGAATGATAGAATTTCGAGGCATAAAGCGGGCCACCTATCGTAGCTTCTACTCTTATTAACTTTCTCCACGCGTATAAACTAATTTAATTCTCGGATCCGTGTGAAGGTCAGACGTATTATAATGGTAGCGACACAAACGGATCTCGAATTGCGGCTCAGTCTTCTAAATTCTTATTATTTAGACTCGGGATGCCTCGAGCGTTCGCGAGGAGACGTTAAAGGCGAGGTAACTAGACAAACTGGATGGTTAATCGCGAGACATCACGCATTTAAACGAATACAATAACTTTTCCCAGGAAGGTGCAATAGGTTGGGCTTCACCTTAAACACTTTTACAGGCGTCAACTTGATTGAACTTTTGATATTTGTACTTAACTTAGCTTAATTTAAATTTAATTTTGTTTTGTTTTCTTATTTTTGATTTATGTAACGCGTAACATTAGTTACCGCATGGTTAACCGCTTGCGAACCATTGTTCCTCCCTGCTATAAAAGGGATCCATTTTGTAGTAAATGGAAAGCAAATAAATATTCATTCATTCATTCAGGCGCTTATATTATTCAACGTATAATAATCAACATATCCATGGTTTTTGAAGAAAAGGATAGTCAACGTTTGATCTTCTACTAATACGAATCTATTATAAAATTTTAAATTAAATCGATTATTTCGGTATAAAATGATTAGTTTAATAGTAAACAAATTTACTCAAGTTTCGAGAGTACAACCCTACGCGCCTGTTAGACTTTATAATGGACATCGCGATGATTGGCCGACTACAGTCTGAGGTATTAAGAACTTATATTAAGAAATATTTTTAGTTACGACAAAAAAGCTTAATTGAAAACGTGATTTATGTCGGTAACTCGCGTTAGCTGGTGTTAATAACGTGTCATCGTAGTGAATTTAAGCAAACCCCTTGATTAAATTAACAATTTAACAGTTTATTAAAATTAAAAATACTAGATTTCTACGATTAAGTGTTGCTAGATAAGAACTGACCTCGCCTATACGTTAATATTATCATTAATATTTAATATGTCATTTTAGGATAATTCCTTTGATTTAAGAAGAAAAGTTTGTAACCCCACTCTGTATTAAGTGTTTAAGATATCTACCTTCGATTGCCCAGAAACAGGAGAGAGTAGCCTTTTAAGATGAAAGAATGAATGTAGATCAAATATATGTGGAATTTTCGTTTCAACCTCCCTTTTCTATATCTCTGGCCGGGCATCCGTGGCTGGCTAGCTGCCTCCCCGGGGGCTACTACTCTTCTTTAGCTAAATGTAACTCACCCACGGATGGCATTAAGTTCGCTTCTAGGCAACAGGTACAATGATGATAATAACAATAATCTATATATTATTATTCCGCCGTGCGCAAGGAGTACATACATATATACCTGCGTATGGAGAGGAACGTGACTAATGACGATTGCCCGCCGCCACTGACCACGCCCACCTCACCCTCTTTTTTTTTTTATATGTATCCCTTCCTACGCCGCGCTTTTTTCTGGAAAATTTCATTTCTCTTTTTCAGCCCGAAACCCATCGCGTTCCAGAGAAAGAAAAGGGGGTCAGTCTATGGTCAGCTAGTTCGACCCGTTCCGCGTAACGCCTTAAAAGGCTAGAAACGGGTTGTTTTCGTTGTTGGGGCGGTTTCTTATTTCTATTTTCCCCACAAATACTACGTTAAATCGGCCTAATCGAACGCGAACTGTCGAATATCATGGGGGAGAAAAATCAAAACGAAGAGCGCTCGCCGTCCATTTTAGTTGCGAAACGAGAATGAACCTTTTCCACCAAATGAGTTTCGATGATTTACGGAACTTAATAGTTGTATTACACCTTGTACAATCATCTAAACCGAATAGAGAGACGCGTCTGGCCTATATTTCAAGGGGTTTGAAAGAAAATAGCTCCTTGTAATTCGAGGATTGGAATTTCACCCTTGACCTTAGTACCTAAGCACTCCGTGGATAACCAATCCCCTAATAGTTTCTATACACAATTCTATACCTCTCTTTCGAAAATACGTTCTCAATTTTCGTTTCGTGGTCTAGACAAAATTAAACCACTATAAGATCGTTCACTGAAACGGGTGTAGTACAACCACAAGTTTATAATCGAGCCCATTTAAATTGATAATGCAACTTAACCTAAATAGACTTAATCCAACAGTGAATTTTTTATAAACAAATATTAAACTAGAAATCAATTTAAAACTTTAATTCATGTCGATCCTGAGCTCCCCAAATTTCACAAATTACGTAATTATTATCTTTAAAAGTTGATTTGAAGATTCCAAAACGGTTTTGAAAACCATTTTAAAGTTTCTGGTGTGAACGGGGCTTATACATGCATAGTATTTTGTTAAAGGGAGAACATCAAGTGATTTTTTTTTATCGTTTAAAAAGGCCTAATCCAATAGCAAAACATTTACGAACAAATATTTAACTTGTTTAATATTTATTTGTAGTTTTTTTTACTGGTGAATAGGCTTATTTAAACGATAAGGCTTTTAAAGGCTCATTTTCACTAAACAATTTTCGCAGCAAAAAATATTTCTTTGCGAGAGAAAAACAATTTATTTTTTATTTTTTTTGCGGTGGAAACTTGTTAATAAATGTTATATACCGCGGAAAGAGTTTTTCGCTATCTGCTGAAGATTAGCTTTTATACTGGGATTAAAAAGCGCGAATATATTTGAGACTAGTGTGATACTTTCTCTCACTTGTCTTGAAATTAAAATTTGAGGCTATCTTTTAGGTAGTTCTTTAGTGGCAAGTACGATCGACACTCGCGAAGGGAAACTGGGAATGGAGGGGGTCAAAATAACAAAAAAATATTGTTAGTATAGAAAGACAGGGTCACGACCCTTCGAATGGGAGCTCGCTTATAAATGTTACGTTTGTTTCTAGTTTTTCATCTTTCGTTGCCCCTCCCCCAGCGCGTCTCTCTAAATGATATCGTGATAAATGGATGTTGCCAAATTAACAGCCGGTTGCTTCACTCCTAACCGTTTGTCTTATTTAAAACTCTCACTGTAGACGTATATTCGGGTATACCATTTTGAATCGTCAGTGAAGTATTAGCCTAGATCACCTTGGGAATCCCTATTATAAGACGCCACCAAATATAGAAAGCCAATAGTTTGTTTGGTCCTACACGCTGACAATTCAAACTGATTCCGACCTTAGTATCATATATTTTTGTTCGTTAGTAAAGTTTGAACCGTAACTGAAACTGTGGCGGATTGATAGGCGATGTTAAACCCGGTATGAAACGAAAGTAGGCTTAGCTAAATATAGTTTGTATATACGGAAGTAATTGCGGGATTGGGAATGAAGCCCGGGGTCCAAATGTGATGCCCGAGTCCTTTCGTGTCGATTTCGAGGGGCGATTTTCGTTGGAGCGTAAACAAAATAGTGGAGAGGGGGGAGCTGATCTCGAGGGAAATGAGTTTTAACATCAACGAGGGAGGAAATGATCTCATTATTTTGCCGAACTGGACATCCCGTGTATAGGAAACGGCTTTCACCCTCCAGGGGCCTCCTGTTTTTTATTTTTAAAATTATTTGACCCACCCCTTGATTCCAACCCCCCCCCCGCCTTGCGTATTCTGGCTTGGCATCGGGCATCTAAATCTTTTAAGAGCTACTAGCCTAGTTAAAATAATTAAACCCGAGTCCTAATCCCTCAAGCGTAAAGGTTTCAATTCCATTATTCCATCACGAGTTAATTATAATTCACTCACGATTCTTCGGCCGTAGTTAATTTCTACGAGTAGAACGAGTTATTGTTTTAACATTCTTGTCCCATTTTTAGATAACGGCGGTTTAAAAATGATAAGCTTGCTTGTGACGTCAGTTCCTTACGTTTTTACGCGCGCGTACTATATATATATCGGCTATTTTGATTTCCAACTCTCTGGAACTTAATAAGAACGGAAACTCACGCAATTTCATTCGATTCGTTACTCGTTAGCGGTATTGAAAGATGAATAGTTTGGTTCGAGTTATAAATTTAGAGTGAAATGGATTCTATAGCTATGTAGATTAATTCAACGCCAGATTTCAATGATGAACTATATATTGTCTCATTATCTAAATCGTATAAATTCAGAATCATTAGCTGCGTTCACACTACAGACTTTGAGCCCGTTTTTAAACGGTTTTGAAGGGTGAAATTATAAAATTTTGTGGTCACCCGTGTAGATCTTTGATCGAAAAACAAAATTAATGTCCTAAAAAGTCGATTTGATCATTCGAAATGGTTTGAAAACTGTTCCAAAGTGTCAAGTGTGAACGTAGCTATAAGTTCCACGGCTATAGTATGGAATCTAACGTAGCTAGCAAAATAGGCGCCCTCTTTTTTCAGTCAGAGAAACCTATTTTTACTTTGGCATCGTGGAAGAATGCTCTTATAACTCACGAAGTAATAACCTCTTGAATATCTCTTTCGGAAGAACGCCTCCTATTGGCTAAACACCGTTTTTCGGAGAACTAACATCAAGAGTAAAATTATGTTATTGTTTTAGAATCGAATGCCAAAAAGCGCCAAGGTGTGTCGCGTACCCGAATTCGGACGCGTAGAAAATTGCTGGCTACATAATAGCCACGTTCGCGCTACAATAAAAACTTTGAATTAATGTTTTGAAACGGGCCTTTTGAATCGGATGAAATCTATACTTTTCAATGTCATAATATCATTTTTTTGACAATTTAGGGTCTTTACCCTTGACCCCGTAATTTTACGATAGGTAAATATATATAAAAAAACGTTTTCGGGTCGTTTAACATGTTTTTAGTTTAGCGCAATCGCCACTGTAGTTTTTACGTAAGCAGTGACGTCAAAGAAACAAGTGGAGCGAGCCATTGTATCCATTTCCCTAACTGTTAAAACGGTTCAAAAGTCTCAAACGCGAACGTGCATGACTTATTTGAATATTCTTATGACGATTTAAGAATGAATGTCTTATAGTTGAATAGATTAGTAGGCGCATTGAAAAGACGAACTGAATTGAATGGATTAAGGCGATTAAATTCGAGACCAGTTTATTCGCTCTTCGCGCGCGCAGCCAAACTGGTTTCATTTTTCGTTCGTTCCATTGTTTGAAGTGTTTTCATTTTATCGGGGATTGAATGGGAAGCCTCGGAAATCGTCTAAAGAGATTCTGAAACTAAATGTATTCGCTTATATATTATCTCATTTTTTGAACTACAAATTTATCGACTTTAAAATTTAAAATGATCGAATCAGGCCAGGTGTGGTTTTCGTTTCGAATTTAAACTCCGCTAAGCCACTTAGACCAAATAGTCATGAAATAACTCGTAATTCGCGAGCGTCCGATATTAATTAGAAAATTGCTAAATATTTGGGTAACTCTAGGCAGAGTTCTGACCCCGCACACATCGCAAATTAATTGCCGCGTCTAAATGTTACATTTTAGGGAATCTGTGAGCTACATAGTGGGCTTTAACGAAGTAATATACATGTATAAGCTCCGTTTACACTTGAGACTTTGAAATTGTTTTCAAAACCGTTTTGGAATTTTCAAATCAATTTTTCAAGATAACAATTACATATTTTGAGACAATCTTTCCAGTTGAAACTAAAATTTTACAGTTGGACCTTTCTAAAATGTTTAAAATGCTTTCAAAGGCTCTAGTGTGAACGCGGCTATAGTCGAAATAGTTCTAAAAAAACGATGAAAATCCACTTGGGGTAATTTCCTTTATATCTTTTCAACTTCACTTTAATTTTCAATAGCGACGTAATTTCAAATTGATTTTGAACGCTATTCGAGCATTACGTTTGAACCGGGAGGGAGGCAGTCTGAGGTTTATATCGCGGCTGGCTTGTCGCGAAAGTCGATTTTCCCAAAACAAATGTGACGGTTTAGACTAAACCCTTTTAGCGGAAAACCGGCGAAAGAGAATCTCCTAATATCGTTTTACAAAACCGGCCAAAATGCGTGGGCAAAGACGGGAAGAAAGAAAAAACAAAAAACATCTAGGCATAGAGATTTAGATTTATTTCGCTTCGCGCCAGAGCGCTTCTAATTTCGTAATCGCGTTTCGTGTCGCCACCGAGACAACCAACGTACGCCACCTATAGACAACGTTACGCTAAATACGTCACTAAAATAGCTAGGAGGTTTTTTTACCATTCTTTTTCAACACTAAAAGTTATTTGATCCGAAGGCGAGCAGTCGGTTTTTTCAAATAAAAAGTGTTCGAATTTAAGTTCGACCGCGATTTTTGTAGAATGAATATCACTCTCCGTACACGTAGCCGTTCCTAGTACGATAATAAAGAGAGCAAACGAACGCGTACGCGTAACTACCTTTAATAGAACAAAATCCTGTAAAAATCCTGCAAAAATTATAAATCCACGACATGACTAAAAATAAAGCTCCTAATTCCTATAACTTTTGTTCATTGAATAAGACCATCGTGAATGTCAATCCGATATTATCCGTGAGCGAAAAACCTATTCATTTTTATTTCACAAGGGAAACGTTTTATTTGTACTCATTGTTATAGGGAATTTGTACGTTATTCGAGTTATTCAGTCGCCCATAGGAACAATTTGAAATTCGAGTTTCTTCGCGGATTTTAACCCAAAGTGAGATCTCAAAGCTAGAATGTAGTAATTTAGTCGCCGTTTCTTTCAATTTAGATTAAAATCTAATTAATATATTTCATTCTATCACGGATTACGAGAAACGTCGTATTTTTATCTTCGCGTTATCCGTTTGAAAAAACGCGTAATTTTATTTATTAATCAAGCTTAAAATATTATCTCCGGATAATTCGAATCCATTTGATACGTACGTCTGTTAATATAATTTTTGGGTTTTATATTAACAAACAATTTATCCGAGATTAAAAAAGCCAAGTATCAATGGATAGCCTAAGTTATTCCGAGCTCTAACTAAAAAGAAACAGACTGCGTCATTATGACGTCATTTTAGGGTCAAATTTTTCAAAACTGTTCGTCGTTTTGGGGGAAAACGATGTCGTACTATCTACCGAGAATTTTATTCCCTCAAACTGAGAAGAGTCGTGTCCTGGATTAATCATTTCTTGACCCGTGACGTATCCTGTAAGCGTATCGCGTTCTTCGTTCGATTTCTTTTTGAAGTCTCTGTGGCCCCAACCCCAATTATATTATATGACAATTAACGTAGTTAAAAATAAACCCTTGTAAGTTCTACAAAGTTAACGCGTTTAATTAAACGTCAGCTTCTCTCTCGCGCTTTGTAGGGAGTCCCTATCTCTTCGTGTATCACAAGTGTATACCTCAAAGTTTGAACTTTTCTAAAACTAATCACATATCCCTTTGGTGGTTCTTTCTTTCGAGCATAATTCGAGGCACTTGTCAAGTTGAGTTTGAATTTTGTTAAGGCCCCTTCAGAGAAAAATTCCGAAAAATTGGATTTTAACTAACATTTGAAAGCCCATTTAGGAATCGAAGGAGATTATACAGACACATGAAATTATTTATCAAAGAACGACTAGTTTCTGTCAATAATTTGACATATTTTTTACGTTCCTAGTTTAATAAAGTGCTGGTTAATTTTACATTAAAAATTACAATATTACGGCTGGTGGGGTCGAAGTCGCGGGAGTTGCATTTCTTCCAGAATGGGAATTTATCTAAATCTTTAGTGTCTAAATTTTCAGCATAAGCTAGGCCATCCAAAGATCTGTGTAAAAACTTAAACCGCGTTTCCATTAAATAAATATTGAGATTTAATTCATTTTCCGAAAAACTGCGGTTTCCTATTTTGAAGTGTGGAGCTGGAGTTTTTATCACACGTCTTTATAAAATAGTTTACAGTGTAAAGCACGTTTTTCCGCTTGTTTTGAAAATTATTCTGTATTTTTTTGATAAATATTCTGAGAAATTAACTCCATTTTAGATTTTCCCCCGTACATTTACATGCTTTGAATTCTGTCTATTTTGGTTAGATGGTTCTGTTTTTTCCCGCTGATGGCGCGCAATAAGTAGTTGCCATTTCAGGGGGATGACTCACAGAAATGAGCACCGAAAGCAAAGAATAGAGCCCATAAATAAAAATATATTGACAAGCGACACAAGGAAACCCTATAATGCGGCGTATTTCAAAGTATGAAATGCCGCTTCCTTATCTTATGGGCCCTAAAATAACACGTGTTCGGATCACCAGGCTGAATTTGCTTAACGGTTAATTAGAGGCGTTACTCTAACCCGGGAATAAGCGCAGAAGGCTGGGAAGTCAAGATAGTACAAAAGCGTCATGAATTTTAAGAATAACTTAAACTTTAGTATTATTACTAAAGCCGCGTTCGCAAAGAAGCGGGAAGCTGGAGATTTATGCTGGCGTGAATGCGCCACAAGACAGATTTCTGATGCCTTGCAAACCCGCTTTCCTTTCGAAGAAACAAGCTAACAGAATGCATTTAGAGATTCATTATTGGCGATAAATCTCGAAAGTAAAATCCAATTTTTGGAGAAAAGACATGAATTTTGATGCGGTGACCAAATATTTAATTGATCCTCAAAGGTGTGCCTGACGCGACAAAATTTTAAGTCGTCAAATAAAACTGTCAACGCGATTATCATATAGAAATAGGAAAGATTTAAACGCAATATTTATAGGATTTTTTTAAGATTTTCAAGTGCTCCCTTTTTAATTTGTAGAATTTTTAAAATTTGAGGAAATATAACATTTAAATTTTCAACAGCAATCGGAGATCAGTTTGAAATTACAACATGTTCATTACTACGATTCCTTTTTCCTGTACGCTTTACTTTAAAAGAGATAAGAAATAATTCCTTTTGTACGTGATGAAAGTTTAACCTCCGACTGCGTTAGTTGGTTTTGCAAGAACACTTTAGTCATAAATTTCTTTCCTATTCCACCCTGACCTGGGGGGTCGTAGGGGAAGGGAGACTCAAATATGTCGTGAAGTGACGGGAAGGGATAGAGACCGAGGCTGGTCATGTGGTTTAGAATATATCCCGCCGTCCCAGCGTCCATTGTTACTAATTACGGGGCTGGGTAATAGGTCTTTCAATATATTCCCCTCCAAAAAACTTTGTTGCAGTCGAATCCCGAATTCCCGATGCCCTTTGCTTCAAGAAAAAAGAAACCCCTTGGGGAAAGAGTAGTTTCCTTTGAGGGGTATAAGACGTTAAAGTTTTACGATACTAATTCCTATCCAAACCATGTTAACGAAAAAAGTGCCGCAGTCCAAGTTTCGAAAAGGCAAAAACTTGGAAAAAAAACACTATTGCAATTTTGCGCCTCTATCGGAGAAATTTCTAAACTTTATACTCTGGAGCAGCCTTAAGAATAATACGTAGAGGTTACCGTCCAGCGTGTATAATAATAATTCGGCTCACGGCTCGAGTCAAGGCATCGAGCTTCGAGAGAGAAGGATAGAGAATCTCAAGGCCGAAAGGACGGGTTAGTTCTATAACCAAAAACAAAAAAACTTAAGGCAACACACCCCGAGTGCGTGTGGAGAGAGAGAGAAAGATTCTAGATAAATAATGCTTGATAACGGAAAAAACGTAGGAAGGTTTCGTTCAAACACTGAACGATTTTGATATTTAAATATAACGAAATATTGTGGTTCGCCCGCGCACCGTTTAGTTTCTAATGCGAACTAGACCATCCAATTTTCCCAATTTACACGTATCGCTGCCTATACCGGTATAAAGAGCCAAGAACAATGCGATTCACTTAACGTCAGGGATTGGTGGGAGGGAGGGAACATTTCCCTAGTACTCCCGCAGTAAACAACATCCATCATAGCTAGAAACCGCGCGAATTAATAACTATATACCCTATAGTAAAATGCAGCAGTTCGTCTATTTTATGCTATATACATATAATGTTTCGATGAACTTATAAGATTCTAACTGAATCTATAACTATTACTAAACAATAATGGATTGAGTGGGTAAAAAAATTTAACTGAATGCATGTACGGGTGGGGAATTATGACGTCACGAAACTCTAGAAAGGCTTGTTCAAACAATAGAACGTTTTCGTCGAGCATCTAGCAGGGTTTGTACACGACCTGGAAAACGTGAAATTAGGCCCAAAAGGTCACGAACAAGTCAGGGAATTTGAAAATGAGCCCAAAATGTTCGTAGAAATTAAATATTTTGATACGTGTGAAGGAACTATTCACCAATTAATTGTAACATAATTGAAAATATTTGCCTAAATATTATTTTTTTTCTCAAATTTCCGATTGATTTATAAACTATGTCAAGAGCTCGCTAGTAAGAATACATTTAAATATTTAAATATTTAATTTAAATATTTAAATTGATCAGGGAAATTATTTAGAAATGGTCAGGGAAATTAACTTCCAAAATATTGTACGAACCCTGTCTAGGTAGTTTTAGTCAGCTGTAAGAAAAATCCTTGTTGAAATCGATAATATTGGCTAGAAAAAGCTTGTGAACATTTTTATCGAGTATTTGCGTCTGAACGAGACTTAAGCCGCGTTCATACTAGGCCTTGGAGTCGATTCAAACAGTTCACGAACGGGAAACCGTTTATCTCGAATAGATTTCTCGTGCCTGCTTCGGGAACCAACCAGTTTGAATTACCGATTCAGCTTCAACAACTTAAAGGGATGAATTAAACTATACAATAATTCGGTTTAAGGAGATGATATGTGAACAGATGGCGCTTAAAACTATTCCAAGCGATTTAAATATCGGTTTATAATAATTTTTTGGGTACGCTAGTGTGAACGTAGCTTTAATATACTTTATAAGAACAAACTCTCAATGAAACGAAATTCTAATAATAATAAAAAAAGAACCTTGAATTGCAGTCCTATTCAGTATTGCAACTAAGCGCGTAATTTTATACTGTATTAATTTTCGGATATTTTTTTACTATAAAAAACGAGAAATTTGGAGAGGCAGGAAATGGAGAAAATATTGTAAGAGATGATTCAATAACTTATTAAACGGAACTAGTTGTTTTGAGGCGGTGAACTTCAGCTAGGCATAGAAACTTTTTTTTTTCTTTTAAATATTGGGGCTGTATATTCATTCGAATGACAGAAGAATTTCCTTCAAATGGAATAATGATTTAGGTAGAGAAAGAATGCGTGTCTTTGGATATTAAAAAAATGTACATTTTTAAATTCATTTGGAATTAGAAACGTGTGATAAACTTCAATTCCCTTATATTTCTAAAGTTCTTTGATTAGAAATAAAAGCTAGCCTCGTTTCGTACTGGTTGAAGTCTAAAACTGATGGCAAAGTCTGAACCATCATAATATATTCAGCCTCGAAGGGATTATATATATATTTAGATGTCATGTCAGTTTATAATTCATCACTAAGCCGTAGGTTTACTCTATCTCTTCGTTTCCCATGCAAGAGTAGATAGGGAAGTCTAGCCTTTGTGGGTACTGAAATTTCAACCTGAATCGAACTTTTCTTGTATTTTGTACTCAAAGGAAGCGTGAAGTTGCGCGAAAAGCCATTGTTCCATAAAATAGTATTAAAATTAAATTTATTCCCTTAGAATCCACGCAAAAAGTTCTATTAAGTTACAATTAACTTAATATTGTTTGTTAACTTTCCCTATTCAATTAGTTATATTTTAACGATGAGGAATCAAATGTAAAATAATTTGAGCAGCTTCAATCCCCTTTAAAGGGAACTTGAAGGAAAAATCGAAAGCCCTATTTTGTTTATAATATAGTGAAAATAAAAGTCACTTCCTCGAGTGATATATTTTTACTCAGCTTAATTACTACAATTATTAAGATTTGAAGTCCCCTTCCTCGAACTTATTTAAATCGTCCACCATCTTGTTCCATGTAGAAAAGTGGATACCAGCCAATCAGAATTTTTATTTGAGAAAATCTTATGTTTTGTTAGATGGCGCCACAGTCTCCATACTTTTGTTCGAATTGATTTTAAAAGTTTATTGAAAATATGGCGCCACCTTTTGGTGGCTTGCCGCTTGTATATATAATATAGGTATAAAAAGACGAAATTTGATTGGCTCGTATCCCATTATCTCCAAGCAGGATACAAAATTGTGGTAGACCCTGTAAGTTCGAGATTTAAAAGCGAATGCCTTTTTTTCGCAATTTAACTTTTTTAGATACTTTGTTTTGTATTAAATACCATATTTTATGGTCTAAGAAATCTAAAAATTCAGTTATCGCGTATTACACGTGATTTCCTTCAGTCTCCCTTTAATAATAAGAAATTGGTACAAAAAGAGGGGATTTTGAAGAAGCGAGGATTGTGTAGTTCTAATATCTCTGGTTCGTCGCTCGGGGCCGAAAGCGAGATCACGACGCTCGATGGGTGCTGCCCTTTTCTTTAAATCGAGACTAGAATCCCCGTTCCATCTTTTCCCTCCCAGTTCCAGGTAGGGTTCAAGAATCCACCATTTTCGTCCTACCCGATTTACCATCCCCCTTCCTACCGCGTGGATCAGTTGGCCTTACCTCGAAACCACTATACAGCGCCACTAAGTTAAGGCGCCAATAATTGCTACCGGGCTACTGTTCCCTCTGAACAGAAAAACATAGAAACTAAGGGATAATCTCGTCATCATTGTGTCAAAATATATAATATTAATCCAAAAAAAATCAGAGCTATCATTTTCCCACCTAGATTAATAAATATTAGTAAAATTAGAGTTTGCGAAGAATATAATTGAGGATATGTGAATATATGAAATATATTTACAGAAAAAATATAATTATATTAAAATGGAACAGCGTTTGAATTTATTTTCGGAATCACCGAATGCCAAAAAACCTATTCGAGATTATGCCGGCGTTTGATACCCAAGACCTTGTACGTCAAACGCCGGCCAATTCTTTTAATGTCTCAACATTACAAGCGCTGTTGAAGGCTAAAATAATATGATTGGCCCGAATTTATATTTACTTACACTCAAACATTACATAACTTTAGAAATTAAGCACCAAAAATGTGTCTAAAAATACATGTTTTTGGCATCCAGTGATTCCGAAAATAAATTCAAAAGCTGTTACATTTTTAGCAGCTCCAAGTTTCCCTTTAAGGAATCCCTTTACATAATTATCATCTTATTAAGGTTAAATAATAATTATTCTTGAACAATCAGATTTAATAGCTGAATGCATTCTTCATTGCAAGAAAAAAATAATTAGACCTAAAAACCAGAAATTTTCCTCAAAAATTAAAATATATTGCAAGACTTTCTCTTTCAGAAAATAAAAAATCCTAAATTCCCCCATTTCCGACCAACAATATGACGTCATAGTTATTATAAATTATAATCTCAAAGTTTAAATTATAGGCCCGGGATATTTTTGGGGGGTATTTTAAATTCAGTATATCGAGACGGTGAGGTTTTGTTCCAACTATCCGTAAATGAAACCTCGAAAGCTAAAAGTCGAGTCCGTAATTGTTATTTATGTAGTATTATTATAGAATGCCGAGCTCGGGAGGGGGGGGGGGAGTGGCTAAGTCGTTTCCTGGTGGCACTGGATATAATGGTAGCTACCTTGCCGTGATTGTGACAGAGTTTTCAATAGGCTCGTTGTTAGACAAACCACACCCAATATCTCTTTGAAACTAAATTACGTTGATTCTAAGGAGTCATTACGTTTAACCATTGTGAAAATTCAAAACCAATATTTCTTTTACGTTTAATGAATATTATTTGTAAAAGTTGTTAGATAGAGACAATGGGGATCAAGGGCCGTTACTCCGGATGTACCAGATATTAAAACTACTTTTTTATCTTCCAATTTTTTTTGGTACTACCTGTTCACGAATTTCTAATTATAGTAATGTAAAACGAGAATATTATTGAATTATCGCTGGAAATGTCAAAAATATTTGAGTAATTGTTTTAAATGAAATACGTTAAATCTTCCGTAGAGGGGGTTAAAACTCTTGTCTATAAACCTTAATTTTTGGCGTATAATTAAGCGAAGTCATAAATATTTATATTTAACTGTAGAAAGGAACTTTTAATTACTTTCAACAAAATTCGGTATTTCATTTTTTCTTTAAACTCCTTTTAAAGGGAAAATGAAGTGTTTTTATTTTTTATTTTTTTTATCGATTCTTGTAGTAATTCTAAGACCTATCCGCCTAGTTAATCACTCGGGAAATATATCTCACTGATTTTAAAAATCAAAATAGATCCAGATTTCACTGTTCTTTTCAATTGATCCCTTCAACCAATCGTGTAACGCTCTGCCTTCCAGTGAACAAAATGCTCGTGGCAAGCGCTATGTCGAACGCGATTATAGCGCGAGATGTGATAAATAATGCCCACGATGTGACAAATGTGGCACGCGCGACATAGAACGTGTCACGAGTATTTTGTTCGCTTAAAGGCAGGGCGTTGCATGATTGGTTGGATATATTTTGATTTAGGATATATTTCCCTACTACGCGGATAGGTCTTATAATTAGTAGAAGAACCGATAAAAATTAACTTGATTTTTCTCTTCATCCTAACTTTAAAAAAATCCCGTTATTTTCTTTAAAACACAACTCTGTGTTCGACTGTTCGCCCAACTATATTCAAAATATTGTTCCTTTTTTCAATCAATTTTGGAAGTTAAGGTAGAAACATCAAGCTATTATTGTCTCTTACGGTTCCAGCATGGAAACTCGACTTTAAATTGATTTTTCGACCTCTTTCCCCTTTCTTTTTTAATAAATTAAGATAAATCAATATTATAAAAATACGCCTTCGATAACGGTCCAATGAATATAGCGAGCGACATATCTTTTTTATTACGAATTCAGCAGTCAATATCCACCATCGTAAACCGAATACTATTAAATAGAAAAATTCTTATCAAGCGGCTTTCTCGTTATACCCCATTTCTATTCAGTATTTCATAGAAACATTTGACACTGGCTCGTTTGAATCTTTCTTATTCGTAGGAGTTGGCTGTTTTTTTGACTTGTACCAATTTCATTATATATTGAATAGTAACTATACAGTTCGTGAAAAAAAAGGGAATTTTTCCGTCGATATAACGATATCCTTTGTTAAATAAGTATTAAATAGAAAAACACGTTTCCAATTCCAAACCGGTTTAATTTAAATACGTTCTCGCTTTGTTAACTTGTACGTTTTGTTCCTCTCCTCTAGTTTCTCTAGCTACGTTCACACTTGACACTTTGGAACCGTTTTCAAACCGTTTCGAACGTTCAAATCGACTTCTTAAGGTTTTCATTTTGTTTCTTGATCAAAGATCTACAAGGATGACCCCAAAAATTTTTTCATATGACCTTTCCAAAACGGCTGAAAACGGTTTCAAAGTCTGTAGTGTGAACGTAGCTTCTCTTTCTACTCGCGCCTATAAGAAATATCAATATATACCTCGAATGTTTATTTTGTTTAGAGAAATTAAAAACATTACCTTTCACGTATTGCAGTATACATACAGGTATATTACACACACACTTTTGCGAATGCCATATCTCGCGTGATACACGGTTTATCGCGTGACTTATACCCCCTTCCTTCCTTTTCCCGCATTCTTTTCGCTTCGAAATATGCTCTATATAAAGACCAAGGCTTAGACTCTAGATATACTCACTCTATTATTATTTATAACCAAGTTGAATAAATGATATTACACGAACAGCTGTTTTATACTTAGAAAATGACTTAAATTAACGTTAGAAAAAGGGTATTTATATGAAACTTTCTAACCTTTCCTAGGTTGGTTGAATGAAACGAAATTCTATTTACCCTTATGGTTTTTGTTTTTGGTAGTGGATGGTCACTATCGAAGCGCCACAACAGCTAGAGTTAGGGATTCGTATAATTTTTGTTAATTGAATAAGAGCATCGTGAATGTCAATCAGATGTTATCCGTGAGTGAAAACAATATCCATTTCTTATTCGAGTTAACGTATACCCAAATGTAACGGCAAACGTTTTATTCGTACTCATTGTTATAGGAAATTGAGAACAATTTGAAACTCGAGTTTCTTCGCCG
The DNA here is from genome assembly GCA_963920705.1 of Odiellus spinosus. Lineage (NCBI taxonomy): Eukaryota > Metazoa > Arthropoda > Arachnida > Opiliones > Phalangiidae > Odiellus > Odiellus spinosus. The sequence continues at coordinate 5,687,985 of OY987234.1, forward strand.
ATTTTAACCAAAATTGAGATATCGAAGCTAGAATGTAGTAATTTAGTCGCTGTTCCTTTCAATTTAGATTAAAATATAAATATTATATTTCATTCTACACGAATTTCGAGAAAACGCCGTATTTTTATCTTGGTGTTATCCGTTCGAATAAACGCGTAATTTTGTTTATTAATCGAGCTTAAAATTTTATCTCCGGATAATTCCTTATCCATTCGATGCAACGATGTTTATATAACAAACAAAACTTTATCCGAGATTAAAATATCTGAAAAAAGCCTAATTGTCAATGGGTATCCGAAGTAATTATCCGATTCCAAGCTCTAGCTATTAGCTGCCCATTGTCAATGCTACACGAAACGAATAGACATTTTAATGTTAATTTTTAGAACCATTCAGATACCCCCGAAGCTTTTCATTCTCCTCACTACGTGGCGTTAAGGTGCCCGAAGCAATAGAGGGGGGAAATAAAATAAAATAAAAAGCTTGAGAGATAATGAATGGGGTTCTTTCTGTGAAAGGTTGAACCAGGGCGGTCACTTCTATAGATACTGTTCTTTAGTCAAGGACCTCTCGATGGAAAGTGACCAGCCCTCACTCAACTCGAGGAACCAAAAGGGCTCCTTTTAAATTTAAACGAGCAATAAGGAAGGAATTCGTAAAGAAAATGTGTAAAGAAGTGTTTTGGAAAAGGAAATGATTCAGTTGGTAAAACTTTTGGCTTCGAGCCCAAACTTCTCTCGCTCGCGGCAGTCGTTTAAGTATACATATAGAGAGACGCAATATCCATAATAGTTTGCTTTTACAATACTCTCCTCTCCTCCTCCGAGCGTGGTGTCTATATGACGCCAAGATGAAGCTAGCTAGTCATTGAAAATATCAAGTTCCTCGTTAAGTTTGCCTCTAGATTGTTTCGAAACAAGCGTCGTTCGTATATTTAAGGCCTAACGAATTAAGACTGTTCTATTATAATTAAAAAAATATTTCCTTATTTACACAGCTTCTTAGGTTTGCAGACACCACTCGTTGGTATACAAATTATAATAAATTTTATTCGTGAAAAAAAGTTTGCAATCATGGAGAATATTTTCAAATATAAATTGGGGGCAATCATATTATTTCAGCCTTCAACAGCGCTTGTAATGTTCTATAACGTTAAAAAAATATGCCAGCGTGTAACTAAACTTTTGAAATTAATTTAAACACCAAATGTGTCTAGAAATTATTTGAAAATTGACGTTTTTTGGCATCCGGTGATTCCGAAAATAAATTCAAAAGCTATTCCATTTTTAGATCAAAGTTTCCCTTTAAGTAAATTTGAAATTTCAATTTTCCACCCTTATAAAACTATCAAATTCGTTGAAATGTTACAAAACCATTTTGTTTCTAAGCAAGATACGATTTATTTTACCTCCGTGACCAATAAAAGCGTTTTGATAATTGACGCGTGAATTATGAAAACGCCCTGATTGTTCACGGAGTTTAATCTCAAATTTCCCGAATAAAGATGAAATATGTGAAACGCGTGCTGCTGCGTATTATACAGAACTAAAATGATCACGTGATCTTAATCAGAAAACCAGAAAGGAGGGGTGGTACCGTTTATTGGTATTTTATCGAGGGAGAGGGTGGTCTGGGCTAAACGATCTGTACCATATGTTTCCCAGATTAAAACGCGGTGGTTCAGGCGCTCAAAGTTTATGGTTGTCGACGTAAAGTATGCTGGAAAGTGACATTTTTTCCCCTCTACTTTATCGAATTGCCCAAAAAACAACACGAAGGGTCGTGAGAGAGAAACTATACTAAAATCCAACCTTAAGAAAGAAAAAATTTAACCCGGAAAGAAGCGGTTTTCGAAGGCAATTTTTGTCTTGTTTCAAGGATGGATGCTTGTAGTTTTAGTTTCGTATATATATATTTTCACATCTCTTTTTTACGATCAAATTATTTTTTAGGAAACTCTGGCGAAGGTGGTTGGTTAAGGGGATATGTTCAAGGGGGGGGGGGGTTAAAATTGTAATGTACGGCTATTAACGAGGAGGCGAATAGCACCCCCTCGCGTGATAAGAAACGAAACAAAAAATTCCAATAAATTTTTCTCTATATATAATAGAATTCATCTCAGTTTGAATTTTCACTGGTCACAAATTGGAGACACCATACGCTTAGGTACGTTAGAATTTATCTTAAAAAGGCGTAGGTAATAGCCCCCTTTATGGCTCGAAGACTATAGGCGTCTTTCTTCGATTCGTTATATGGTTCCATTTATTTTTATCTCTTTTTGTTTTCATCTCTCCTTTCGAAAGACTTAATAACTCGGAAGCGATAATCTTCCGATATTGTCTCTGTACGTAATCTACAGAAATAAAGGATGATTGAAACTCGAAGACGCTTATAGACTCTCCTAAAGGGAGAGTGATACGCTCGGTCGACGATAGAATGTCCAGCTTTAAACCATTTTCTATATATTGTAACTAAATAACGAGAAACAAACGTTAGACAATGTAAAACAAATAAGGATGCGGTTTAAAACGTTAAAAATACGTTTTCATCAATATGATCAATTTTACCTAGCGTACATTTTTATTCAGTATTTAATTAAATGAGAAATATCATAAATTCTGTTGCGATATCCATTGATAATTAGACTTGTTTTTCAGCTATTTTAATCTCGGACAAATTAATATAAAACCGCAAATTATATAAACAGACGCGTAACAAATGGATACGAATTATAGCCGGTGATAAAATTTTAATCTTGATTAATAAACAAATTACGCGTTTATTCAAACGGATAACGCGAAGATAAAAATACGACGTTTCTCGAAATTCATTTAGAATGAAATATAATAATTATATTTTCATCTAAATTGAAAAGAACAGCGAATAAATTACTACATTCTGTCTTCGAGATATAAAAAGTATGCCGTTACATTCGGGTATACGTTAACTCGAATAAGAAATGGATATGTTTTCGCGAAGGTGTAATATCTGATTAACATTCACGATGGCCTTATTCAATTACCAAAAGTTTTACGATTTCCGAGCTCTATATGTTAATTACCATTGCAATTAACTGATTTTCATCAAGCCTTTATATCGTATCCTGACGACTGTTTATGACGGCATATACACCGTGAGTTTTTGTTGAAAACAAAGCCTATGGTCCGTAGGAGGTATCACTGTCTATTTTTGTTATATGGCAGACTCGTGGACGATGTAATGTCGCGTGTTTATAGTGTATTGGGAAGAAGGGGATTGGAGGGGAAAGGGGTTTTAGGGATATTCTGGAAACGACTTTAACAGCTTCCCATCTCTATTATCTTTTCTTTTCTTTCCTTTCTCCGAGTTTCTTTTCTTTTCACGATTCGATGGAGTCGTCGCGCGCGGCGACCACCAGATATAACAATTCTTGGATGACTTTTTCTATAGCTAGGACAAAACGACAAAAGCGATAGTAGGAGAAAAGACCGTATATAAACCCTAAGTTTGTTGACCATCTCGTACCAAACGGTGAAAAGACTCGGCAGATTTAATAAAAGGATTCGTTTTTAATTAGATAATATAAGGAGCGAGGGAACTCTAGACATAGTATAACTTCCAGAATGAACAGTTTTAACATTTCAAGGGGTCAGTCACTGACTGTACTAAAGCGATTACGAGTAATCTTTAATATCACCGGCTTTTTGACAGTGCTAAAATGATTACGCCTAATCCGTAATCGGTGTGCAGGGATTAATTCCGTCAGTGATTATCCCCTAGTAACATTTTGCCATAAGAATGAATGATAAAATAATAATTTCAAATTTTATTTCGGGTTAAATACTTATATAATGTTTAAATTAATTTAAGCATAATCAAGATTTGCTTGAAACCAAAGTTGAAGCGTAATTAATCAAGGATGATTTGTAACGGGGCTTTAGATTTTTCGGGCCTTTAATTGACTCAATATCATGTTTTGTCGAAATCGATCGGTTGAAATTATCGTCTTACCCAAATCAAAATATACCACGGCAATTATAGTTCGTTATATCAGGAGTATGTAATCGAACCCCCTTTAATGGAGGTTCAAATAAATCGCTTTCGAATAAATCAATGTTTCGCTGTTTAGATTGTTTTTGACCAAAATACGAAGTATATTACCATGTTCCCACGGACAATGTGGCCGAAATATCCAATTCTTGTCAGGTTCTATAGTTTCTCATTAAAAACCAAAAATCACTCTTAAAACGTTGTCAAAAGTTCGAAATATCGTATAAAATGTAGACAGAAGCCGATGAAACCCTCCTTTGAAGTCTATTACTCCCTGGTCTTGTCTACCCCTCTCTGTATGGGTTAGTTTCAAAAAGCGCGATTCGTACGCCTCCTAACGGTAGATATTTTCGGAGCGGGAGTTCGTCGAGCGAATATCTCTAGCTGCCTTGGAGTTCGTCAAAAAAACGTCGTCGTTTGTGGAGAGAGAATTTCCAATTTTCCGTAGACAGGGGGGTATGAAGTAGGACCCATCCGATCTCGTAAAATCGTGAATTTTACCCATACAGAGAGGAGCGCTATATCGAACATTGGGTAGTAGACTTCAAAGGAGGGTTTCATCTACTTCTGATGTAGATAAAGACTCCTTGACGAACTTGGCATCTTAAGATAAACTTTCAATAACTTCTAGTTTCTAGAATTTATAGCAATGATACAAAATTATATAAAATTGCCTCTAATCTAGAGCTTGGCGTGTGTTAATTATTAGATTAAATTTATTAATTAGAATTCCCTTACGAATGGGTGCTCCTCCGCGAAGTTAGGTCCCCGAATTTTGTCTTAGTAACCGCGCCAAAGCCAGTAATCTCAGCCCGCAGTCCAATTGGCCTCGCTAGAGTTATACATTCGAATGATGCAAAGTTTCTGAAACTAAACAACTTGGCCAACAAATTTAATGAAGAGGGACTTAGTTTGGTCGAAACAGTCGAAGAAGCTCTTATAGCGCGGAGCTGCGGCGTTAAGGGTACGGAGCCGTACATAGGATAAGCCGTAAAATGGCCTAAATCCACGAAATCCCTTTTACGGTCACTGATTTTAAGTCTCCGTATATAATGTAATAAAGCCTTTTAGTGCCGGCCCCGCAAACACTGCCTATAGACGCTACTACCTCGGTTTCATCCTTAGAAGGAGTTTTCACTATCGTCGGAGAAGCGCCTTTTCAATGAGATTTTCCTCCCCTTTTCAAGATTCTATTCGCGTCGGTATATTGAACGGGATTAAGTTCTGGCTGGGGCATTTGCCGGGCCACATTTTGGGGTGAAACCATTCGCTAATAAAGAGAGACCCCCACTTCGTTCTGTTGTGTACCGACGGTATATATATATTCTTCTTTTTCGTCATAACCGGTAACAATAAACGCTGACTCACTGCATGCATGCACCGCCTAGGTTTCGGTACAGTTCGAACAATATTTTTAGCTATAGAGTGCGTGAACTATTCTGTTAGTGCATGAATACATCCAGACAACTATTTCACTTTGGAATCGTATACTCAGTGTCAACGTTCGCACTGTAACCGTACAAAAATTTAAAAACTCACTTTTTTTTTTCTTGAGTGTTTTTAAGCGAGAAAAATTGTAAACCTATTAGTGAATTAAATTGGTTTTGGGGCAAAAACATTGAAAATATATCGGAGAAATTAGTTTCGGTCTAGAAACTCGCAAACAACTCTTATAAACTCGAGTAAATCAACAATTCTTATTTTTAAAATCAAGTTTAATCTTTGATTTATTTTATTCAATGGCTAATTCCAAAAGATAGAAAATATATCGGAGAAATTAATTTTGGTCTAGAAACTCTTATAAACTCGAGTCAATCAACAACAAATCTTATTTTAAAAATCAAATTCAATCTTTGATTTATTTTATTCAATTGAAAGGAAACCAAATCTTCTAGGAATCCTATCATAATTTTAACACCCAGTTGATCATTTAATTTCAAACGCATATTTAAAATCCCGTGCTAAGTGCTATACTAAAATTAGGAGTATCTGTATAATCAGCGTATACCAACACGTGTTCAATAAACGCCCGCACTCTATTGGGTGCGATCGAGGCTTAAAACCCAGGGGGCACCTGGCCCCCACTGGCTACGCTCTTTGTGGAGCGAGTGTCGGGGACCCTCGCTTATGTATTTGACCACGCTGGTTTATCTATAACGTATAGAAACTCTCCTTGGACAGGCCCAAACTCGAAATACCGCCTGTTTTGTGTCGACGCGATGAGGTGGCAATTTTTTACCCATACGAGGATATCAACAATATAATATTAGGACCCCGTCTTCGATATTTGGGGGTGATTTTTTTTTTTTTTTTTTTTACCGTCCAGGCTTATAGTTATATACCTCAAGTTTAGCCAAGCGTTCATATGTTGTAAAAACCTTTCAAATCGCTGGTACACTAGGGGAATTGTTATCATCCAAGTATCAGAGTCGGTACCAATAGTTCGACAGTAAACGTCGGGATTTAGTCTCCTACCCACTGAACTTTCAATTCGAAGTTGAGACCGACTGGTAACCGTACCAAAAAGCAATTGGTAGTACAGTCGGTTTCGTAGATAAAATTCAACAATGTTTTTTGGAGGGGGGGAGTTAAATATGTTATAATTCAATTTAAAGGTGGACAGACAGATTTTTAATTGTAACATCTTGGAAAATATTTAATTCCTTTTTCTCACGAGAACAGAAATTAAACTCTAGAAAATAAAAAAATTATTAGAAAGAGGCGTGGCCAAATTATCGCCAGCCGGTCTCTAGATACCATAAGGCGCCTAGCATAATTAATTTTTAATACAGGTAATTTAATCTTTCTTCAATCGGGAATGTTATTGTCATCAAATGTGTTTTAATTTCAAATCCCGTGAAGATATAATTCGCGTGATTTAAGAAATTCCATCAGCGAGCTAATCTCAAAATCGCACATTTTCGGTCTCCCTTTAAAAAGAAACGCGCGGCTTCTTACGAACTGAATTTTAAATCTGAGAAGTAACCTTATTGTTAAACTTATTAAAAAGCTAGGGGATGCGTTCGTACCACGCCGAACATTCTGTATTACTAGTATTTACGGTACGATGTTACTGTTAGGGGTTAACGAGAATCGCACTGCTTTATATATATAGTACCTTTCGTTTTGGTACCAACTATTTTCTAAAGGTAAATGCGGGCGCGCTCTAAATTCGCTATTGTGATTGTGACGTTTTCCAGCCCATTGCGATAGGATTAGGAAAAGTATACGGGACAGCCAAAATATATTGAAATTGGTTGAGGGGTCTAGACCTAAAATGACTCCGGCCCGTTCGATCTATTTTATCCCCTACGAGGTTTAATGTCGCGTAAGAATCCGCCGCACTTACCTTTAGAGTTAGCGAACTATCGCCAGATACATGAATTGAACAAAATATGGCAATAGATTCTCCAATACTAAAGATATTTTGCGGAATCTTTGACAAGGAAGGGATCCCCCCGAGCAAATTCTCGCGAGACGTTAAACCGAAGGAAAAATGGCGCCCTAATCCTAATAAATGATGTACCTCGGTTTTAGGTTTTAGCCATTTTATATCCAACTTTAAATGGATAACGAAAACGAGACCGCGGCCAATCAAAGCGAGCCTTTAAATAATTTACACGCGCAACAACCGAACTCTAAAAGAGGTTGATGCGCACAGACACATTTTTCGCGCGAGCTTGAAGCGCTGATAGTTAGTACTTCAATGAGCGCGCGAGCTTGAAGCGCTGATAGTTAGTATTTCAATGAGCGCGCGAGCTTGAAGCGCTAATGGTTAGTACTTCTATGAGCGCTTGAGCTTGAAACGCACGAAAATGTGTCTGTGTGCATCCGCCCTAATGGACAATTTTCGAGGCGAAAAACAATTATTTCCGCCAGCGAAACTAAATGTTTGTTTATGTATGGAAACGTTTTTTTCGCCAGCTCAGCTCGGCAATTTTTATTTTGCCTGGAAAAATACCTCTAAGCTCACCCGAGTTTTTAAAGTTTTTTTTTTTTTTGATAAGCCGGAGATTTTTCCGTCATTTTTGTCATATATAGTCTAAAAATGTATTTAGACCGATTTAGTCTTAGCGGTTACTCAAATAGCAGTCTTTGTTCATTCTTAATCCAGATTAAACGTAAGGGTGTTATACGAGGTTATCCGCTTTAGACGCTATTCGTCTAATTTGCCTGTATAATACTTTTTAACATAATAAGGGCTTCAATTCTTAGGAACTGGCTTTAATTCCTAGAACTTTTGTTAATTGCGTAAGACCATCGTGAATCGTTATGTCAATCAGATAATCTAATGTAAGACAATTTTTTTATTGTTGTAGGCATTCATTCGCCGATAAGAACCCAAATTGAGATCTCGAAACTAGAATGTAGTAATTTTGTCGCTGTTCCTTTCAATTTAGATTAAAATATAATTATTCTATACGTTATCCGTTTGAATAAACGCGTAATTTGTTTATGAATCGAGCTTAAACTTTTATCTCCGAATAATTCGTATCCATTTATCGTCTGTTTATATAATTTGTGATTTTATATTAACGAACAATTTATCCGAGATTAAAATATCTGAAAAACGTTTAGTTATCTAATGGATATCCGAAGTTATTATCCGATTTCGAGCTCTAACTAATAATTAAAACGAAATGTTTTAAAATCAACGAATTAAAATTAAAAGTCGCGACCTTTTCAACATTTCGCGTCTGAAAAGGGTATTACACTCGTCGCGTCTTAAAGAAGAAGATAAATTTTCTTTCGCAAAATATTATTGTTGTTTTTTTTGTGAAGGAGTGACGTACGAAGCGGTGGAGTGACGGGTCGTCTCACGTCAATCTACAAAGAAAACTACACGCACTTTTATTCTCATTTTTAATTTTTTTCTTTTCTTCGCTTCTTCGAGTGTCGCGATCGAGGCTAAGGGAGGGTAGATATCGCTATATGGTTGTTGAAAGAAAAAGTCTCGAGAAAAACGTCGCTCGCAGTTTGCGGGAGCGTGTCGAGAATATGTTTACGAATTTCTAACACTCTATACTCGAACCGCGAATATTGTCGCCTTTTTTTTTGGCGCTACCGCGAAAGTTCACGCCCTAACCACCGCCAATTTTTACAACGAATAAAGACGAATGAAATATAAGAAACAATATATTTATATTATAGGCTTAGAGAGGAGCTAGATAATCCCAATCTCAATTGTGGTTTTATCAAATTTGAAACAAACTATCAAAAACTCGTGAAGAATCACGTGATATTGATATATGTTAATTATTATACGTTGATGATGCCGTCAATAATATAAATTGGTGTTCAGGGATAAAGCCCAATCCATAGCACCTTTTTGGAAAAAGTTACGGACGTACAATGTAAATTAGTTAGCGCCTGTAAAAGTGTTCCAATCTCCGCGCTCCGGTGTTAAGGGTGAAGCCCAACCTATTGCACCTTCTTTGAAATATTCACGAACGTACGCACTGACATTGTAAATAATTAGTTGTTGATTTAGTTCGAAATACCTGAGATCTTTTTAGGCTATATTTTTAATTTGTCCGGATATAGGGAATGTTTGAAATGAAAAACTCGTTTGAAACGTGGAGATACTCCGAGAAAGTATCGTTAGCCGTGTCCACACTAAATTTAGGCTTTGAAATTGTTTTTAATCGTTTGGAAAAATCAAAATGGAAATTTTTGGGGTCAGAAAATGCAATTATTTGATTGAAAAATCGATTTAAACATTACAAACGGTTTAAAAATCTTTTCATAAGCTGTGTTCACACAAGAGACTCTAAAACTTTTTTTAATCGTTTTGGATAGGTCAAATTATTATATTTTGAGGTCACCCGTGTAGACCTTTGATCAAGAAACCAAATTAATATCTTAAAAAGTTGATTTGAACATGCTAAACGGTTTCAAAACGGTTCCAAAGTCATGTAAACTTAGCTTATTTGATATACAATATGGAGTTTTCTGTATATATTGTCGCATATTTTAAAAAGGCCACGCGGAGAAGCGCGATTTTAAATAGATTGTTTGATTATCTACAGAAATTAGGCGATAGCCGTCATCCCCGCGTAGAAGTCAAGATATTTCTGTTAATTTTATATTTATTCATAATTTGAAATTATCCATATGCAATCGAATTATTTAACTGTGCATTATTATTAATAATGAACTAATTATCCAAATATTTATGCATGAATATCTTGTCCAAACCCCGACCTCTTTCCCGCACTATTTGTTGATTGTTAGATTCTCAAAGCCGTAATGGTTTAAATCGTATTCATTCGAGCTTGTTGGATAAAAATCCGTCAAGCGTGTCCCCCTCCAAAACCGTGCGAAAAAGATTTTTTCATATCCCATAGTTTTCTTCGGTTACTTATGGTACCTTTACATTGAGAGCGCGAATGACATCTCGAAGTCGTTGTTGGAACGCAGTTTCAATTCGAAATTTCATCAAACACGATTCTATCCGACTTATACGGCCCTTTCGGTATTGAGAGAGCCTTGGCCTCGTATTTTGTGTCCCCACCCCCGCCAAAGTATATGGCGTTCACCTTTCGCGTCATTCTAGGCGTTTATCCATTGTCATTTTAAATATAAAAATTTTTGCTTCCCTTAAAATCACTTTTTCTCTCGTTATACTCGCTGCGGGCTGCGGTTACGGTCGTTCACGCGAATCAAGACACCGAAATCTTGTTTAATATTACATCGACTTTCGTAACGCGTCCCTCTGCCTTTCTCTCCCTTTTTACGTTGTACTCGAGAGATATGGTTATATTTTCCATATAGCCATAAAGGGAGATATCCGAGCCTTGTCTGTACTAAAGCGATTACTCGACTGAGTACTTGACATTACCAAAGGCGGGGATCAGTTACGTAATCGGCTTATCCGTGTGAAGGTTTTACGGCCAAGTGATTTGAATGACCTTAAACAATAAGAACTTATAAGCAAATATAATTATCAAAAATATTTTTCATTTCATTTTAAACCCCATAAACCCTCGATTAATTTAACGCTGATTAAATTCTTACTATATACCTTTTTTCCACAACGCGTGGATTAGATTAAATTAGATTTAATTAAGTTTTAATCCGATTAAACGTTTTCTGTTATTGACCTTTTTGGCCTAATTTTTAAATTCTTTGAAAGCCTTCGACCTTGATAAAGACTTCGTTACAATAAAAACGTAACTCCTTCCAACTCCACGCGTTTCTTCCGTTAATTTTTTTTTTTTTTTTTTTTTTTTTTTTTTAAATATTACTCTACCATTAATTCTAATTTTAGTAGAAAATTCGACGTTAATATTTTAAATACTACTTAATAATAATATTTTATTTCGCAGCAAAGTTACTTGTAACCGTAAAAGGCAAAGCCCGCGGGTAATTGTGGCGAATCGCGGTTAGCGAACGAAATACAAAATACGCGTAAATACAAATTAAGTTTGATTATTTAAGAAAGTTAAACGTTAAATTCGAAAATAACGAAAAGAATGAATTATCCGCGATAACTTCTAGCGTAATTCGGTTAAGATCTTGACGGGGGACCAATATTTGTTAGCAAATACCGCACAATATCTAACTTGTTTGTAAAACTCGAGGGGTGGATTTATTTTTCATGTTGATTCCTCGCGCTAAGACAAGTGTTGTAAGATTAGATTCGCTCATAATTTTCTTCTCCGTTTTATTTTCCGAGCTATAGGATGTTTTTTTTTCTCTCTCTCCTCTCTTGGGCAAGATTGCGTGGGAGTTTTTTCCCTTCAAACTCGAAGGGGGTAGGGTATTTTTTTTTTCATGAAGTATAAGAAAAACCCCAAGATACGAAGCTAACTTCGACAGGCTGGATCTTTAGCCCAAAATTTACCGATCCAATGGGCACTTTTTTACCCTGTTGGAAAGATTTTTTTCCCCTCATTCCATCCTGTGGACTGTTCCCTCCAGAATACTAGCGAGGCTTAGCTATAAGGCTGAAAAATAATCTGGATCTCTCTTTTTTTCTTTATTTTTCCCCGACGCGTCGTCTTGTCATTTGAAGCTAAACTGCGCCCAGCCAGTCGGATTCCACTCCTAAGTTTCATCTCGTTTCAAACGTAATAATACCCGTAAAATCTGTAGCCACGAATACGAACCTATAACTTTGAGCTCAATGAAAACCAACTCGTTCTAACATCACCGCCATTCTCGTTAAAACTGTTTTTATTCCCTATGAAATTTAACATGGCGTATAAGTCCGCCTTAGCTCTCTGTACAATATACTTCATTTTTGTATCGGTAACTTCGACAGCGACTCTAATATATAGCGTGGAAAGGACATTTATCAACCTACGCTGAACGTATAGCGACGGCGACGATTTTCTAAGCAACTTCCCCCATGGAAACGCTTGTCAGTTTTAGAGACTGTTATTTAAGGTTTTAGAGACCGTCGTAAAACACTTCTTTTAGTCTAAGGTTACGTTGAATGACCCCGCGGTGGGAACTATATCAGTATCAAATCTGTAAAACGACACGTATCCTACATACCATTTCACTTATTTCCCCCACCAACATAAACCAAGCTTCAACTTTTTTATTCCAATTTTAAGTTCATAAGATTACGTGGGATCTCTTGAGCAACTTTTAATCAAATTAATCTCGTACTTTTTCGAGTGAAGAATTTTAATCCAACACTCTCAAAATATTAGGATTGAATCTTTTGTAGGAAGGATTAATATTTGTGATGTTAAGCTCGAACTAGGGCCATATAGTGTAGACTAATTTTCGGTACATTTAATTTCAATCTTAATTAAAATTAAATTTGTTTTAAATTTAAATTTGCTAGAACTGGCTTCTTTTTTATTCCAATTTTAAGTTTATAAGTTTACGTGGGATCTCTTGAGCAATTTTTAATCAACTTAATCTCCTACTTTTTTGAACGAAAAATTTTAATCCAATGCTCTCAAAATTATGCAATTAAATATTTTGTAGACAGGTTTAATGTTGTTGATGTTAAGCTCGAATTAGCGCCATATAGTTTAGACTATTTTTTGATATTTGATTTAATTTCAATCTAAATTAAAATTAATTTGCTTGAACTGGCTTCGAATTAGGCTTTTTTATTCCAATTTTAAGATTATAAGTTTACGTTTGATCTCTTAAGCGACTTTTAATCGAATTAATCTAGTACTTTATTTTTGATCCAGCAGTCTCAAAATAGTAAAATTGAACTAGCGCTAAATACTTTAGACTAATTTTTCGTATTTGATTTAATTTCAATCTAAATTAAAATTAAATTTAAATTTACTGGCTAATATTTAAAAATCAAGTTAATAATTATAATTTCGTTCAGAATATTTTTAGAGTGACGTAGCCATTGGTTCATAATTTTCATGTAGCCTTTTTTTATGAGTCTTTGGAATACACAAATATCTTGCCAAGGATGGTAGGGAAGATTTGCCCCTACTCCATTGTATTTAAAATTAAATTTTCTTTCTACCCAGATTACTCAATCAACAAACTATTACAAAATTTCAAACCGTTAATAAACAAAATGTGATACAGTAAAATACTTTAAGTCGTAAGTTTAAATACGAAACTTACTTTTGTAAAGGCGTTCCAACGATTTCTCGTTGTTCGATTATTAATTTTTGATTTTAATTTCACCGTCGATTGAGGTAAACACGATGTTATACGTTAATTTACCACGAGAAAGATTTGCGAGTTATTTTACCAACAAGTATTAAACTGTATCCAGATATTGAGATTGTAAAACAAACACCGAAAATACGAAACAAACGCGTTTTTATACCGTTCCTGAAACAATTGTCGATTTTTTCCCACGCTTTTTATTTCGGAGGGGATTTGAACGCGCTGGTTAGAACTCGAATCGAACTACAACCGTTATTCTCGCTTAAAGAGAACTGACGACGTTTAACGCGAAATATTTGGACGTTCGAACGTGACCGTCCGACGTAGAAACAGACCGAATGCGATGTGAGCGCTCCCGCGGCGGGCGCTTATTTCGGACTACGAATCCGGATCGATAAGCCGCCCTCTCTCATTGGTCCTTTTCTCTTTCGTAGAACTAGGGAACCTTTCTTCAAAGAGCAGGCTCCACCTCGCGGATAAAGACCAAACTAAAAAATCGTTAAATCTAATTTTTCAAGTACGAAACGAAGAACAGCGACGCTTTTATTTTTCAGGCTATTCCGGAGATCCTTTTTCCGACAGTCTTATAAGATGAATCTTAAGAATAGTCAAGTCGCTGACATAAGCGCCCTTAAACCCTTACCTATTTTCGAGAAATTTTGAAAGAATTTGTTTTCTATACTTGACGCCCGCGCGACACTTTCTCTCATTTACTTTTGTTAAATCGCTACGAATCAACGTCGTGTTTTAAAGGGAGTAAGCAACTAACAACACATTTTTCTTAATTGACTTCCTTCTCGTTTAAATAAGGTATTACGCAGCCTTGGAACTGCGCCTAAACTAATCTACTGACAGCCACTCAAATTGAGTATCCCCCTACTTAAAATATAGTTTTGTAGCCGCAAATGAATGTTTCTCGCGTAGCCTGCGGGTGGCCAAGCTGGAGGCCTGACGCGTCAATTCTCCTGTAAAATTTTTACAAACAAATAGTAAATTATAAATGTAAATATAGGCTTAGCTGGATTCATGGAGATCTGCTTTGTTGGTTAGAAAAAATACTTTTTAGCGATCAATTATATTTTAATCGAACTCATTTAGGTATATAATCGAGTTTAAAAGGTCGTGTGAACGAGGCTTAAGCCTAATCTGTTCGAGAGTGGCCCTCTCTCCCGCCTTTCCTCGCTTTAGCGGAATGTCGTTACATCGACCGTAATTTCAATAATAAACAAAAAGCGGTAATTGTTCTATATATTCGTTCAGACCAAATTGTAAGCGCGCGCGGCTTGTAGGAACCGCGAAGTGAAAGCGAGCCACCCCCTCCCACTCTCGCCTAATTACTCCTCTCCATTCCTCCGTGGCATCATCCCGAACATAAAGTCCCTTCTTTCTTCTTCGTACTTGAACTAAACAATTTTTTTATCAAGTTGGAGAATTCGCGGCTGAATTTTTCCTAAATACAACACTCGAGTCTGAATCAAATTTATTTTCCCACAAAATACCGTTTTTCAACGTCGGTGCTTCTTAGAAATTAATTTAAAAAAAAATCTTAGTTGAAAATGAGATCTGGTGTTGCGATACCGACGAATTTGGTTAGTTTTTTCTGGTGGGTAATATTAATCATTTGTATTATAATTTAAAATGATTGTGGAAGCGTTAATAAGTTTAATATGAATTTTGAAGTAGAGGTAGACCTAAAAAGTCGTTCACTATATGGTCCATGATCACGTATCATTCCGCGTTACATAATTTTCATCGTGACAACGCCTCTCGAACGAATGACGTTATTATTTGTTTTGAACTCGGGGTTCGTCGTATTTCTTATAGTAACTCTCCTCGTATCAATAAGGGGCGCTTTTCAGGGTTTACATCCTACCGTGTAGTAGTAAGTTTGATGATTTTCTCGGCGGTGGTCACGCTCTGAACGACCTCTAAAGTAGGCGCTCACGCGGCTTGCCGCGATATCCAAATTGGTCATCACGAAACCCCCGACAATCCTGCACGATTTCTTCCCTCAACCCAACATTTCGTTTCGAGTTTGAGGCTATCATTTTTGATAAGAAATGGCCCCTCCTCGCGAGCCCTCTCCCCGTCCTTTTCGTGACTCGATCACGAATTTGGACGCCATCGGGATACCGAGAAAAAAAGATGTGATCCGCGGGCGCTTCCGCGCAGCGCGCGCCACTCAAACACGTTGCGAGTTTTTGAGACGAAATTAGACGGAGAAACCTATAAATCCCAGCTCTCGGCCTCCCACTTACCCCTGGCAGTCACAGACCATTTGCTCCCGCGATCCAAATGATCAAATTCGCGCGAGAAAAAAACAAGAGTGAAAATTAATTTTCATGGTAAATAGTGTAGATGTTTAAGTTAATATGGCAGATCGAAATTCCGCTAAGCTGCCAGGAAGACAGCGAAGGAAGTAACAGATATTGAAACCCTAGCTTCTACAGGCATCCCATAGAAAATCCATTAGCTCTCGTTTGTCCCTGAAAGCGAGCTTTGCCTTGGACACGGTTGTACGAAAGTTGAAACACTTCTACAGGCGTCCCGTAGAAAATACATTATTTATCTCTCGTTCGAATCGTCTACTTTTTAAAATCAAATGAAGGGGTATTCCAGTGAAGAGTATTGGGTCGAACAGCGCGTGCCTCTATACCCCGGTTTTCGCTTCGCTGTTTCAAAAACTTTAAATAAAAAGGGTAATGGCAGCACCGCCCCTTTGATTGTATTATGCAAATAACACGGTGTGCCGCTTTTGCCAATTTGGCGTTCCACCAATCCCAGATTAACACAAACGAGGCTATAGGCCTAAGAATTAGTGAGATTTACAGCTACACTATTTATTTAAAAAAGGGATTTTAAAGTGAAATTTTTACAAAAATATAGCGGATAGGTGCCCGAATTAATCTAGTTCAGCCTCGTCGCGGGTTAGAAAAAGACTAATAATTAAAGGGAGGGCCCAGAGAGGTAATTATCATTGATTAAAAAATAATCTGGTTTTCATTATATCCGCTCGCTTTAGTTTCCCTTTAGAAAACTTTTTAGTTTCGCTCGTGTGAATCGAAATCGTGATCTCAATTCCAATTATTTCCCCATACTCGCGCGATACGGAAAAAAAATACTAAAACACGAGAGAGAAATGGATGAAGAGAAATTTAAGATGGATACATTTTTTTCAGCTCGAGTCGTATTAATGCGGTCATCTACTGAATTCGAAACGTCCTTAGAAAATTATATCAATTCGAAGGTGAAAGTTATTCTATCGAAACTCGAAGATTCTATTATTTATTGTTATTTTTTTAATTACAATGTTGCCTTTTCAATTAATTCCTCCGTTTGATTTATTTCGGCTCGTGTCATAAGGGCATCTTAATTTTCAATATGTTTCTAGTTCCGTTAAACGTATGTTTAAGTGTTCCAACCTCAGTACACCGGAGTACGTCGAGCAGCCCGCACTTAAGGGGTTTTCGGGCAAACTTATTTCTTCCCATTTTCAACTTGATGAATTATTCCTTATGTGTTGATTTTTTTTCCCCTTACTCACGAAGCCTATTCCCGATTCGCTAGGAAAAGCTTTTAGATTACTTGGGTTAATTAAATTTAAAGATTAAGTGGTTAATGTTTACGCCCAAGGCTACAACCCGCTAATTTCAAACTAATGAATTATTAAATCAGGCATTTTTATTTTCAGTAATAATTTTAAATTTTACTTAAGATTAAGTTCAGCCAATGGAATCTGGATAAACAAATCTAGAAATAAATTTAAAACTTATCCGGAAGTTAGGCTTAGCTGGATTGACGTGGATATCATGAATTCTTCCCATTAAGGGCGATCGACCAATTGAATGTTATTGGAAGTCTCACGGAGATCTCGTCTTAACGACGGGCCTTTGCTCATTGGTCGCTGACCCTTATATGCGAAGAAATTTAACTGATCTCCATAAATCCGGCTAAGCCTTTCTTCGGGTAAGTTTTAAATTTATTTCTAGTTTAATAAATTTGTTTGTAAATTATTTACCAGTGGATTAGTCCTACTGCAACAATAAGGAATCGATAAAAAAATCACTTCTTAGATTGCATTCTCAGTTTAAGTAAAAAGCTATCTTCCAATTCCATTTACTCTATATTTTTATGGGTTCATGTTAGAAGTGAAAGGTCATTTATTTATCCATTCTGTCTTTTCTTTTTTCTTTGTCAGATATCGTTTGATCGTGACAATTATAACGCTTCACAGCCGCTATGATCGTGTCTATAAAACCCTTCGTCATCTTTAGCTCTCGGAGTATCGGGTAAGATATCACCTTTTATTAAACCAATAGTTTTTCTTATTTTTCCGATGCCACGAAAGACGCCCCTGCGACCTAAAATTGATGATATTGCCCCGCGTGTCTTGTATATAGGGAGCTAACAATCCTCATCTTAAAACGTCACACTATCTCTTATCCCCCACGCTGGGTACACTACAATATCTACAAGTACCCAGAGGGGATGCGTGACGTTTCACTGTCGTCCCCTCCCGCAGAACTGTTAGCTCCCTATATAAAGAATAACAATCATTTGGTCATCGTTGATTAAATTGGCGGATACGATTACTACTTACTAGTAATCTATTTTTTTCCAATATAATCGCTAAAATCTGTTAATCGTTCCTTGATGACCTCCAACCATTACTCCTTCCAATCTATTCGAAACAAAATGCGCGTTTGAAATAGAAAAATACGTTAACAGTTTCAAATAATCGTTGAAAGTAATCGAGTAATCGATTACTTCACCCAGGATTCGTAATCGTTACTTTGTAAGTAATCGGATTCAACCTGAAGTAACGGCGGAATACAACTAAACTTGGGCGTGATTAGGTACAACTTCCAGCGCCCCTTTAAATTTGCTTCCCTTTATACCTGGTTCAGCCAGCGGGTTCCAAAGTCGGACACCAGGGTATTTGATCTCCGCAAATTTTAGCGCTGCCTAGTTTAGTACTCCTGCAGGTCGGAGTCATGTTCCATTAAAACAAAAAAAGCCAGAGATGAGATTATTTGACACACCTTGTTATTATTTCAGCCAAGGCCCGCGTAGTTGCCGCGCTACCATACCTTTAATTTCTAATGGAAATTAGTTTAGAAATTAGTTATTTCGGGAAATGGAACTAAAACAACGTGTACGCGTATACATCCTTTAATAGAACGAAATGATATTGTAAAATTAAGCTGCTGTTCTTCGTTTAATTTAACTGCAAAACTTTAATATATATAATATATTCCAACGGCTATATTATTAATAGCTCGATGAAGAATAAGATTTGGATACTGTAAATCTTTTAGAGGCCAAAAACACGGTCTTCGTGTTAAAAAACACGTATCGTATGCACTCACCCAACTCCTATGATTTCATACAATAGATATTATATAGGAACTAAATTGATCTTAAAAAACGATGCCGAGCTCCTAAACACGGAATATCTTTAACCATCTCGTTTCCATTTTTATTTTAAAGGGAGGTTAGGGTGTATGCACGAAGGAAGATGATAGAAATTTAATTTTATCATTATAAACAATAAACATGAGCCCCTTTTATCGGAGGCATTTTAACAATCTCGTGGTTGAATTAAAGTAAAGAAATATTTAAAAGCCCTAACATTACTGAGTTCAGTTCGCTTCGCTGTTTACCATCAAATCGGAGACGGAACTGAGATAGTTTCATCCGCCCTTAATTTAGGGATGGTATTATTATTATTTTTATTTTTTGATGCTGTTTTTTTATCTTGTCGATTGAAAACTCGTTTGTTTCGTGAGTTTATCTCGGCTCGTTTTTATTTTTATCGATGCACGAATTTAAAAGGTAGTAGCAAAATAATAAATAGATCATCATCATCATCGTAGGCCCTTTTATACCTTTAAACGTCAATTTTTAAGATGTCCGTACCTTTAAAGAAGTTAGGCTTAACTTTATATTCTTCTGTCAGTCGCCTTTCAGACTATTTTTAATTGAACTTCGTACCAAAGTGTAATTAACGTCGCTAATACGTGTGGTGAAACAATGTTCAGGTCCTTTCACACGAGCCAATTTTTCCCTCCAACTATAGTTGGCCCAATTAATTGTAGTAATTAGTTTGCCCAACTCCACTGCGTTCCCTTAATCAAAACTAATAAATTCCTTCTTGCAATTTGCACACAGTAACTTTTTAAGAGATATATATGGAATGAATTGAAACGAATGTTTTATAGAAAAATTGTTCGTTATGTTTCCTTAAAAATCGAATGAATGTTTCACGTTTTACAAAATATATTTGGGAAGGGAGTTAGCGAGGGTTATGGTAAAAGTAATTAACCCCTGGTTGATATTAGAAGTTAGCTGCCGCTTACGTGTATAGTTCTTAAAGGCGCCCGGAGGCACGTTCGCGCCTATAATGCAAAAACACGATTCTGACTAACCACCCTTTTTTTTCTCTCTACGAGTATTGAATTATATCTATAAATTAAACGCGCTTTCTTAAAACACAACCACCTTTAATTTCACCAACCACGATTGATTTTAACCCTCCCCCCTCTCCAGGGTCTCTCCATGCTTATGGTTTTTGAATAGTGTTCGGTAGAATTTCACCCTCCTAAATATCTCGGTTTGAAGCGTGCTTTGGAATTTTAAATCCACGTTCCCTGACTTTTGTGGCACCCGCCAAACAACGCGCTACCCTCGGACGTGCCAATCGGTTTCAGTTATAGAAAAAAATTCCCGCGCGGAATTCAATATATATTAGCTTTGAATTGGAGGTCAGTTTTTTTCAAATTTGTCGACTACATAAATAAATCTGTCTCCGAATAAATGTAAACCACGAGGTTCTTGAGGCTTTCTACAGCTTCTTTTACGTATTAGGTTCATCCACGTAAGGTTTGGGTCAGTTTCAATTTTAGTATTTCGCGGGAAAATATTGAAATTTGAGTATAAATTTCAGAGATCTCGTTATAAAACATATTAAATAATAACGCGACAAACATTGAATGCTACCGTTAATGGTTGGTTTCTCAATCTTACTGACGAGTCCCCCGTCACTTTGATAGCTATGTAGCTTTTTACTTAAAGGGACAATGCAACCTAACAACAAGTAATTTTTAATCGATTCCTTATAGACCTAATCCACCAGTTAAAAAAATTACAAACGAATATTAAAAAGAAATCAATTTAAAAATAAACCCCGAAAATAGGCTTAGCTCGATTCGCAGAGATTCCGATTTTCTTGAAGGGTCAGCGCTCAACGAGCAAAAGGTCCGTAGATAAGGCGAAATCTCTATGAAACTACTAATAACATTCAATTGGTCGTTGATCTTTCAATGCGAAAAAATCCAGAATCTCCACGAATCCAGCTAAGTATAAGTTTCCAATTTATAATCCAGTTTTGTTTGTAAATCTTTTTTACTGGTGGATTAGTATTTAAATTATAAGGAATCTATAAAAAATCACTTGTTGTTACGTTGCACTCTCCCTTTAACAGTAAGGTGTGACCTAACGTAAGATTGACCTTTGTCCAATATTTTGCCCCCAGCACTGAGAGCCCGGACGTCTTGAAATCCTTATAACCAAATTAAAGCCGGCAATCGAGAAAGTCCAAAAGGGGACGGAGATCCGATTTAAAATCACTCTGAATTTGCGTCACGAACTAGTTTTCAATACGTTTTCTTCAAAGGGGGAAAAAGTGGATACCGTATTTTCAGGCGCGTTGCGACCTCGACCTGATACTTCATTCCTATAGGATTTCTTTCTCTTTTTCCAACCGGAGTTGAATCTCTCCACTTTTGACGCGTAACGCGTGTGGGTTGAAGGGATTCGTATATAGCTCGTAAAGTTGGATTCAGTCTCAAGTTTCAGCGCGTAATGGTCGACGAATTATTAAAGCTTTGAAACGTACCTACGGGACTTTCATTTGGTTCTCTGATTCAAATCCGAGTTATAATAACGAAATGATCTTCGGGGAATAAGAAACCCACGGCCCTGTACCCTTTAGTATCTACGTATACTCGAATCAGTTCCAACCAATGGAACAATATTCGCTGGATATTTTTACTTTCACGTAGTAATGAATAAGAAAATATAAATTAGATAAAATAACCTTTCAATAGTAATAAAGTATTAAAAGATTATTAATCCACTCTTAATTATTCCTTTATTATTTCTTGTCCTAAAAAATCAACGCTGTTTTCCATCGGGAAACTTTTATCGTGTTATTGTAAAGAATTCTCGACCTTCCAATCTTATTACAAAAGCTCGGAATTTCTAAAACTTTTGTTAATTGAATCGTGAATGTCAATCAGATATTATCCGTTCGCGAAAGCAATATCCATTTCTTATTCCATTTAACGTATACCCGAATATAATTGTTATAGGAAATAAGAGTCATTCATTCGCCCGTAAGAAAATTTGAAACTCGAGTTTCTTCGCGGATTTTAACCCAAATTGAGATCTCGAAGTTAGAATTTAGTAATTTAGTCGCTGTTTCTTTCAATTTAGATTAAAATATAATTATTATATTTCATTCTACACGAATTTCGAGAAACGTCGTATTTTTATCTCGGCGTTATCCGTTCGAATGAACGCGTAATTTGTTTATTAATCTAGCTTAAAATTTCATCTCCGGATAATTCGTATCCATTTGATACGCATCATAATTTGCGGGTTTATCAAGGGTTTTATATTAACTTGAACAATTTATCCGAGATTAAAATATCTGAAAAGGCCAAGTTATCAATCGATATCCTAAGTATCCAATTCCGAGTTCTACCAGAAGCCGATGAAACCCTCCTTTGAAGTCTATTACTCCCGGGTCTTGTCTACCCCTCTCTGTATGGGTTAGTTTCAAAAAGCGCGATTCGTACGCCTCCTAACGGTAGATATTTTCGGAGCGGGAGTTCGTCGTGCGAATATCTCTAGCAGCCTTGGAGTTCGTCAAAAAAACGTCGTCGTTTGTGGAGAGAGAGAATTTCCAATTTTGCGTAGACAGGGGGGTATGAAGTAGGACCCCTCCGATCTCGTAAAATTGAGAATTTTACCCATACAGAGAGGAGCGCAATGTCGAACATTAGAGTAGTAGACTTCAAAGGAGGGTTTCATCGGCTTCTGGTTCTACTTATTACGTCAGGGTTTAAAAATAATTCCCAATGGAAAACGGCATCGACGAATTGCCTAGCTTGAAAGTAACCGAAATTTCATTATAAAACTCGTTTTCCAATTGAAAATTGAACCCTCGTAAGGTTCCTACCACGTTGAATGGATTAAAGCTATATAGCTTGGAATTAACTGACATTTGGGAGAGAATCTTATCGTAATGAGTATTTCATCCTGTAAAAACTAGTTCCTACAAAGGTTTACGCCTTCTCTTTTATATCATTCTTTAATTCCAATTGGGGGAGAAGCTATACCCTATAGGTTTCGTACGTGGTACTAAATCGAGTTTAAATTCCATGTCGTCTGGCGTGGGATTCTCGACACCTGGTCTCTAAAAAAAAAAGGATAAGGTCTTTCTCTATAGTTGTATAGCCGTAGCGGCCGGGCCAACAAATTAAATAAAAGTCACGAGTTGACGTTTTCTGGCCGCTCTCTCCGCACGCCCCGCTTCTCCTATAAGCCTCGAATTCGTGACCATCGTGCGGGAGCGAATTGCGCGCTAGTCATCTAAGAACGCGCCTATCCCCCCGAAGCCACCTATATACGTGTCGCCCCTATTATTACGTATATATATCCCAAAGCCGAAACCAGTGTCAGTAGTGAACTGGTCCAGGCTCGCGATTCGTGAAGGAATTTTGTCGCGCGATTGCCTCGCACTTCCCCTTCCCTTGGCACTTTATTTATCCCGTTTTCGAATAAAAGCAGTTGCGCGGGGTGAAAGGGTGCTAGGTAGGAGGCAGCCCGGGGTTTAATTATCTTCTCTTTCAATCTGTAGCTTCTTAAATTCTAAAACTCATGTTTCTTCATTAAATAAAAATTAAGACTCGCGCATCGAGTGAAAAATAACAATGTCAGTCACCAGGAACAATAATAGGAAGTAATGGATTTACAAAATAATTAGGATGGATTAAAATTGGATAAGGTTTGAGGATTTGCAAAAATGTAAGGCAAAACTAAAGTTGCGCGGATGAAAAATAACATTTGAAGTCAGTCACCAAGAACAATAATCCGAAGTAATGGATAATTTATAAAATGAGTAGGATGAATAAAAGTTGGATAAGGTTTGCGGATTATCTCTAAAAGTCTTAATTCAGAGATATATTTGATTAATAATTAGGTCCTATAGGTTAATTTACGTACAAAAATAGAATAACTTCGTAATTTAATTTTCGTATCTGTAGATTCGATTGATTACATTATCCTTCGTTATATTATTATTATTGTTTGACTCGGACTAGAAATATATTGTTTGTACGCCGAGTACGAAACTGACCGGGGTTTAAACGAGTTAATCTTATTGAAAAGCTAGTTCCGTCTTTGTTTTGGCGTGTTTGAATGCGATTTGAATTACTTATTCGATTATCAAAGAACGAGCGCGTGTTCGAAATATACTTCTTAAGCGCGAACTTTGCCTTCCTTATATAATTCTAATCTGATAAAACTGATGGCTTTAATTGCCTTCGATAAATTAACCCCCCGAGTAACGACCTTAGAAGTTACCTAATTTCCCCTTGTAAAACCGCTTTTAACTTCTAGTTATTTCGAGTCCTTCTTGGCTCGTTACTCGATCTTCTGGTCGTATTTGCGTGGCAAAAGTTGTCTAGCCGCCGAATAATCTAATCATCTAAGACGGAACCTCGAACGAAATCGTGGAAACAATTTGATCAATTTTGCTCAACTTAATTATCTCCTAGTCGATAGATAAACAGGCGAGATGAAAGGGGGGGGGGGGGTACTGTATATGTCCCGCCATTACCAGTCCTACTAAGAACCCCTTCCCCCGCTTCCACCCCCTTATATACGCCCCCTTACAAACGCAAGCGGTTGATAATAACTTCTGGCCATGTCTCTTTTCCCTAGATCAACCGCCGTACGTGTAAAACCCAAAACTGGTCTATCACCGTGGTATAGTTGGTTTCAGTTACGGTTTTCAGCGTCCGTGAAGCTAACGCTAGCTTTCTTGTTCAATAATAAAGTTGTATTACATAGCAATACGTAGTAAACCTCGCTTTGAATAGCGACGAAAATTCAAATTGAGACTGAATCGCCGAGTTGTGTTAAGTTAAAAGGGGCGTTTTCACGCCCGATTTATTGTAAGTCAGCGCTCAAAATTTAAATTTATCGCTATTATAGTTTTTTAAATAACGTATTGCTTGAAACGTGTTATTAACCGCGTTCATACTAAGCCTTGGAATCATTTTAAATCATTTCAAAACGTTTCTCTAGAGTCGTGGGAAGGTATCGATTTTATTCGATTTCGCGAAACTGCTTCGGGAACCAGTTTCGAACCGATTCGGTTTCAACAACCGATAGATGAAGCTACAATAAATCGATTTATAAAGATAATGAGTGAATCGGTTTGATTTTACCGTTTCAAGTCGATTAAGAAATGATAGTGTGACCTTAGCTATTGATATTAGTTCTGTCAAAGTCATATCTTCCATAACCGGTATAGACTATTATTTTATCCCGAAATGTCAATTATTTTAAAGGACGAGCCTGTAAACGCGACTTTGAACATAACGTAGATCTAATGGAGGGAAGGTTTACATTTGGGGATTGGAATATATTTGGGGGCTCCTTTGGGGGAGGGGGAGGAAAGAATATCTCGTGTTCGTGACAAGCGAACGTCGAAGCGAAGGGGTCTTAAACCCCCTATAGCTGTCCTGGCAGTGATATTCGCGCTCGGTGCTTAGTAAAGTTGATCCTTGGCTTCCCTGGCAAGCACTAGGGCGCGCGTTGCCACGAAACTTTCCTTCACTCTCTCTCGTTTTCCAACGTGGATTTTCTCTTGGATTTAGCTTCCCTTTTCCGATCCGCCAATCGGGATATGCCCGCAGTTTTCTCCCACGTTCTAAGCTCATCTATATTTGGAAGAGCGCGTCGTTTTACCGTATTACCATATGGTTTCGACTCGCCCCGGCTAGGATTATCTACGTATTTGCCCTCTATAGCCGAGCTCACTCCCTTCCTTATAGCTTATATTATTGTTATTTCCAGCAAACCGATATGCCTCGATTTCCCCTAGAGCTATAGCTGCGTTCACACTAGAGACTTTGAAATAATTTTTCAACGTTTTGGAAGGATCAAATTATAAAATTTTGAGATCAAACATGTAGATCGTTGATAGTGTAACCAAATATATATCTTGGAAAGTCGATTTGAACATTCGAATCGGTTTGAAAACGGTTTCAAAGTGTCAAGTGTGAACGTAGCTTAAAAATTTCTTTTTTTAAAAACTCTTAACTCTCTGAAAGTCGAACCTTAGGCGCGGAGTAATACAAGATGCAAAATCTCGTAGATGATAAAAATAGTACTTCAAACTAAATACGAAGCGAGCGGAGCGGATAATAGATCTATTTGTTTTTATTTCTACGAAAATATTCTAAATTGATCGGGTTGTCGATCAAGTCTTTAAACAATTTTCTTTAAACTGGATACAATGTATCGAGGTTTTGAATTATAGACTGGCTTATAAAGAAACGCCTACGTCTACGCGAAGATATCCTTCAATATAGTATAGTTTGATGAGCTAGCTATAGGAACCCTTCACCGAGATCTCAGTTACATGGTCGAAGAACGCCGGGCAAAGCTAATAGGTATTCAAAACCCTTTCTTGCCCAGCTGATCTATCTCTTCACGACATCACGTAATTGCAGTATTCAATCCTGTAGCTATATGGATGTACTGATGTGATTACGTAACAATAATAATAATATTAATTTCGCAACTACGTTGCCGTCAACCACGGAGTTTTAAACTATAACATGTGGTTGCCAGTAAAATACACAGTACATAAAAATTAAAATATTAAATCGTAATGATTCAAAATAAGGAACATATTAGTTAAATTTTGATAGGGATTAGGGAAGTCGGTTTTATGAAATAATTTTATAACGTGGAAGCTAATTCGTAATTCGTAGAGTAATTGACAAGACAATAAGAACCTGGACCTACGAAGAATTCTAGTATAGTTCGTGGAGTCGAGTAATTGGGCTTTGAATTCTTCAGAATATCCTTGTATACTTCTGGTCAAAGAATTAGGAATTGGTCCCTTTATCCATGGACCAGATTTTTTGTGATCATAAAACGAAGTACTTAGTCGATGGAACTTCAGTATTCCGTGAATTTTAGATAATTTGGGCATCTGAATACGTATTAATGATATTACCAAAGTCGGCGTTAATCCCTCGACCCTGCAGGTGTACTTATTATAGATCCGCGAAAAATCGTGAATAATTAAGTCCGAAACTGCTACTACTTAAGAATGAAAGGTCAGAGCGCGATCTGGTATACTTTTTAGAGGCGAGCTTGGAAAAGCAGAAATAGCTGACGAATTTTGCTACAAATTAAACGCGAGAATTCCTCGTTCCATAGGTTTACCCCGTATACATAGTTTTCAATAAATTGGGTAAATGCCGTTCCCCCAGTGTTACCAACCACATGCGAGCGCAAACTGTAGCAGAGAGAAAGGCTAGTAGTTCAGTTTTGCAATTGATTTGCTCTGAACTGAGCTCAAAAGCTCCTGGCAATCCTGAAATGAAAGAAAGCTGGGAAAGAGGGGTAGAATTTTCTTTTCCAACGTTCTTAGATACCTAAATAAGTTCTTGATTTTTACTAACATTATTTAGTATATTTCCACGCCCTTCGAAATTCTCGATAAATTTGAATTATGTATTTTGAAAGGTAACTAAATAGCGAATATAAATTCCCTTATTTCATAACGCGAGCCTAATAATACTAAATTTGAATAAATTACGCGGAAGGAAGAAATTCGAAATAGGTAATATTTTTTGAGCCGGTATAGGTCATTGAATCGTATTGATTATGAATTCGTGTCGCGCGATATTTAAAGTTTACCATTAAAATTCGTGCCCGTTTCGTTCTCGAAATGCAGTATGGAATTGCCATTTTTATCGCCATCATCCCAAAGATAAACGGCGAATAATAAATATTTTTTTATTTCATTTTACGGACCATAATATAAATGGGCCCTCTCTCTCTGACGCAGTCGCCAAGATGAGAAAGTCCGCTCGCGGTTGGTAGTTTTTTCATTCCCGTAATCGTTTCTCTATAGGTATATACCATCGTGGTGGTACCACCCGCCGCGTACCAACTTAAGAACCTCGACTCTTAACGCGTGTTTCAAAGAAATTTTACAAAATATTTAAAGCGATACTGACACGCTACAACCTGCACTTTCAGTTTTATTATTATTATTATTATCACGGGTAAATCACGCTTCAAGTTTAAAACAATGCATATTACCAGAGGTATATAATAACCCCCTTCGGGGGAAAGTATGAAAGCCCCTATACTACCAATGCTAAAAATCACGAACAACAAGAGCCCGCTGCTGACTATCTAGGCCACTAGCTCGCACTGGACTTCTCAATGTCGCTACTCTAGTAAATGGTCTTTGTATAAACAAGACGGCTCGATTTGTGTTTAGAACTTCCTGTCTCAGGAGTCAGGCTGTCTGTTAAAATGGAGTCGAAGGTTGACTTCATTTCGCAAGTTCCGGAAGTGTGCGTAGGGAAAATTTAGTGAGGTTCAAAATGGTGTAACTATTTTTTGGGAGTAAAGCGGTGTGTCGATCCGCCGCGATTTACGCCGGGCACTTGTTGTTCGTCGATTTTGCCCCCCTTTCATACTACCCCCCAAAGGGGGTTATTATATACCTCTGATATTATGATTTGTATGTGGTTCTGAAAGTTTCGTCGTCAGAGCTTTCGCTCCGAGGAGAGAGGAAAAAATACAAAAACTCTAAACGGTCGAGAATTCGAAATTGCCCTCTCTAGCGGTTGAGATTGGAACTAAGTAGGCGGTGCTAATATCGCGCCGAACTTTCTAGACGTTTAGGGGGGTGAAAATGTATCGACGGATAACCACTCTCTCTCGCGAAACGAAGGAGCGCGTCTCGCCCGGCCGTCGGGCCAGTCCGATTTACTCTAGAAAGAACATACTCGGCCCGGCCGCCTTTCTATACAAATTTTGGAATACTTATGGTGAAACCATGGACTGAGAAAATCGGACTCGCTTCGTTGTCACCCGCAGTATGCCGTCTTATAAACTTGAAGGATGATATACTTGTGTTATTAGTATTATTAGGAGCTCAAGCGCCAATGTATCTCATCCCTCTCATCCCTCTCGCGAAATATTTGACGCGGCAGGCCTCCAGGTCGGCCACCCGCAGGCTACACGAGAAACATTCATTGGAACTATAGACTAGGTGCTGTTCCAAGGCTGCGAAATACTTTAAATATTTAGAAATATACAGCGTACAATTTAAAAATTTATATTTTCCCGCGAAGGGATGGACACTTTTCCATTCTATACCAAAGTTCATCGAGTTCGGCTTTGACAGCCTATTCGATTCAATAAAATATTTAAATTTCTTATTTACCCTCCAATTCAAAGGTGTAGAATTTTGACTATAGGTTTTAAAGGAAGAATTCAACCTAACAAGTTATTTTTATTTATTCTTTATCGTTTAAAAATGCAGTAAAATAATTTACAAAGACATTCATTAAACAAGAAATCAATTTAAATCTTACTCGAAAAATAGGCTTAGCAGGGTTCATGTAGATCCGGAAATCTTCGCGTATAAGGGTCATCATCCAATGAGCGAAGGCACGTCGTTGAGGCGAGATCTCCATGATACTTCCAATATCAATGGATTGGTCGCTGACCCGTCAATACTAAGACATTCAGGATCTCCATAAATACTGCTAAGCCTATTTTTCGTGGAAGTTTTGATTTCTACTACAGTATTTGTTTGTAATTTTGTTACTAGTGGATTAGACATATTTAAACGATAAGGAATCGATAAAAATCAACTTTTGTTAGGTAATAGTATAAAAAACTTAGAAATACGCCTTCTAAAACAATGGTGATAGAATCCCTTTTATTCTTTTGTGATATATTTGGTATAATTCATATCCCGTTTCACCCGAATTACGAAAATAAAAAACCCTCGTTGAGAGGGTTTCAGTATCCCTTTGGGGTTATCTTATTTGTAAAAGAGGGTCACGGAACCCCTATTATATAATTCATCCCCCAATTGAAGCGGAATATTTAAATTTCAGTTCTAGATATTAGTTTCCCGTAGAGACGGTCGAATGGAGGAGAATTATGGCCGCGATGCGACGTAATAGCTATAGAACCCGGACTAACCACCCGTCGCTAAGACACTGAACCGACACGTGGAATTCTGTGGACGAGATATTCGCCCTCTCAACGCGCTATATATATTATATTATCGACCAATCGCAGTTGAGTTTTCAACACCAGCAATCCTATAATATATCGGTATATATATAACCGAGATAGAGACTGATGAGGCTATAGGGTTCGCTCCCATTGAGAAATCGGATGGGATGAACTATTAGCCACGGCGATTCTAGTACAATGGACAATATGTAATAGCGAGGGAAATTTCCACCACCCGCACCCACCCCCGCAATTCAAATAGACAGCGCGTATAAAAAGTGAACACGGGGTCATCACTTTGAAGTATTAGAGGCGCCATTGAGTTACGTATTATTTGAAACGTTAGAAAGAAACGAAACCCTCGTTACAAAACCGGATTTATAATCGTATATTTAACGCCATCTTAGAATGAAATATTTTATTGACTCGTTGTTTGAGGTTTTGATACATTTTAAGGTACGCGAAATCAAGTTGAATAAATATAACCCTCGGAATATGATACTGACTTACGGATATCGCGGGATTGCGAGGCATTCGGCTTATATACATGGATAGACGACCTAATGTTTTCAACTATATTTGGTAGCGTAGTTTAAGGATAGGCGGATTAATATTCAATGTTAATCCTCGTTGATAAAAGTAGTTTATCTAGAAGAGGGAGTATTTAAAGGGCGCGCAGCTGAAACGCGTTCGTAAATTCGAAAGTTCTTATTATTTTTGCTCGGAAAGCGAATTTCGCGAATTTTTAGTTGTCGCAGCTGTAAAAACAGCGGGTTGGTTGCGAGATTCCCCTTAGGTTGGTCAGTAATTCGGATTTTAAGAGCTATAGGCTTAGTCGTCAAGAATAAAAAGATAACAGAACTGTTTTCCGAAAGAGGCATATTCAGCTTTGGCAGATGCTTTATTTTCAATATCTCTTATTCGTCCGTGGTGTGGTGTAGCCATCTATTATTGAGTGGAATGTCACGCTGAAAGATTACCCACGGAGAGCTTAAGAAATACCCACTTTTGAAAAGAGAACTCCCGTAGCGTAATTTAAACTATCATTTTTGAATCTCGAAAGAAGAACAATTATCCGCCTCTTCCTTTTTTTTTTTTATTTATTTTTTTTTAATTCCTTCTTTTTTGTCGCAAAATGGATCCGTAACGGACGCGTCTAATTTTACAAAAAGGAAATGGTATTATAGTTTATATCGACATATTTCCGGTCGAAGTAAATTGAGAATAAAAAAGTCATATATAAGAAGTTCAATTATAAATTGCAGTGCTCACAGAGTACGTATAATACCTATAAATACCTAAAATTACCAGGTGGTCCTGTAAAAACCTTTAGTTCGTAAATTCATCCTATAAATACAAAAAAAAAACCTATTTATATTAATTTTGGTTCATGAAAGCTCGGTTAAAACGTTAAACATAAGTTTTTGAAGTTTAAAAAGAAACTCCATCTGGATAAATTCTCTACAGGTCATGGAATTTTAATATTGTCCGTTAGACGCATTTGATCATTGTATTTCCGATTAATAAATGACCGTTATTTTAACAAAGAAAATTAAACTAGAAATTAGTCTTAATTTGATATCTCGCGTTAACTAACGAGTCTCCGAGCAACCATTAAAGTAGTTTAAAACTGGCAAATTGAAAGAGTGTGATTTGCGAACGACTCGATAATGACGACATAACGCTCCTTTAAAGGGTGAATGAAACTTAATAAGTGATTTTTTATCGAATTCATTAATGTTTAAATATGCTTAATCCAAGAATAAAAAAAATACAAACAGATATTAAACTAGAATTAAATTTTAAATTTACCCGGAAAAAGGGTTAGCTGGATTTATGGAGATTCTAAATTCTTCGCATTGATGGGTCAGCGACCAATGAGAAAAGGCCGGTCGATAAAGGCGTTGAATTTTTTTTTGCCTGTCACCTGCAGGGACGGAAATAAGGAATTTTTCTTATTGGACAAATGTCCAGTAACCCCCCTTAAAAATTCAAAAGTTATCGGACATTTAACAAAATTACCGGACAATGCTACATTTCTTGTATTGAAATGTACTTTTTTTTTATCGGACATTTGTCCAGTGACCCCCTCTTAAAAATAAAAAGTTATCGGACATTTGGAAAATTTATCGGACAATGACCAGTGACTTGTGCTTATTTCCGTCCCTGGTCACCTGCCTGTTTCACTGGAAGTGGGCTCACATTCTGAGCTTCCCCTTTTGTAGCGAGGCAAGAGAAAGCCTGGAGGATGAGTTTGTTTACAGGGTGACAGGCAGAAGTAATCCTAGGCCTTTAAGGCGAGATTTCAACGAGACTTCCAATAACATTAGATTGGTCGCTGACTCATCAATGCGAAAAAATGCAGGATTTCCAGTTAAGCCTATTTTACTGGTAAGTTTTAAATTAGTTTCTAGTTTAATATTGGTTTGTAATTTTTTTTTATTGGTGGACTAGGCCTATTTAAACGATAAGGAACCACTTGTTGTTAGGTTTCATTCTCCTTTTAAGCTTATACTTTAATTTTTAGCTTAATATTGTTTTGTATATTATTTTTCAATAGTGAATTGCGGCTGTATTATCCGGTTGCATTTTCTCTTTAAAAACTAGAACGTTATTTTATTCGCTTAATATAAGTTTCCATTCATTTTGCTTTCAGTCTCGCGATTAAGCACGCGATATTAAAGTCTACCGGTGTCGTTTTGTAATTAAATAATTTTCTAAGTTTAACAGCACGACGAAATTGCGTTTAACAACGCAATCCGACACTTTTTTTTAAAACGCAAATATCGTAAATAATGTTATTAAGAGTTAATAGGATAATAAAATTAGCGCGATCGTGCCACCTTCCGTTTCCAGTGAATTAAATTCAAAGCCCGCTACTACGGGTGGGTGATGTGCATAGGGATGAGTGTTACTCCGTAATTTTTTAATTATTCATTGGCCGTCGCTAAGAGAGATGAAGCAATGAATCTCGATTTTCGTTGATGACGTCGACTTTTCTATTAATGTTTTATGTTAAAGTTGGAGATTTTGGGGTCGATGAAATGGAAACTGGGAAGCTGTAATTCCTTAGCCGAAAAACAAGGATATAAGACAGTTCGTAATATAGGTAATTACTGAAACTAATCGGGAAAAGAAACGACCGTTATTGGCTTAAACGTATTATAAAGAAGTTCGCGAGATTTATGGTAGGAGTCCCCTAACTTGGGAAAATTCTAATTGGTTAAACTTTTCTATAAAAATTCATAACTTTACTTTGAATTGCTCGAATTAAAGTTTCGAGAGCTCGTTTTGTAGACAGACTATCGGACTATTGGGTAAAAATATCTTCGACACTCTTGGGAAATATCCGGGGAAGATACGACGCTAATTAAGCCCCACCCCCAAAGACTAATAATTTAAAAAAGGGAATTTTAGGGAAAGCTTTCTTTTTGGGCCAGAGAAATAAGGATTTACTGACTTTATAAAAATCCCACATTTACGCAAAAGGCTTCAACGGAAAGATGGAGTTTTCCGCTACAAAATGCTCGTCTCTAATCAAAAATTGGCTCAGAATTTTTGGAAAATAAACTAAATTTTAAATTAGGTACCGACTTCTAACTTGTCACAGCGCGAAATACGCATCCTAGGGCCTCATTATTAACGGTTTTGACTGACGTTTTATTTGGTTAGGCGTTACTGTAGTTAAGAAACTTTAAACGAAAAAGTTCAATTTTCTCGTTGGACATTTCCAAAAAAATCTTCATTTGTAATTTTCTCGAGTATATTTAGTCAAAATATTTACGAATTAATCATCTCAGTGTTATTAATTAATATTAATTAAGTCGAACATCCCGGTAACTAATAACGTAATACAGTTAGTTCGTTGATTCGCATTCCCTTTCGTAATTAAACCTCCGGTTAAGCTCATTGACTCTTGTTAACCACGCAATTTCTCGTCATGTTGTCGTAATACAAACGCTTCATTATACCGAGGCCTAACCGCTCGATGAGACCTAGACGCCGAGGAAAAGAAAATGAGTGGACGTTTCTTTTCTAATTAACATCACCAATTAGGTTTTGGTTGGTCTGAGGATGCGATGGAAGGGGAGGGGGACAAAGGTCGAAAAGGTGGAAGGGGGAGGGGTGCGTCGCACTCCGTAGGCAAACATCCCACGTAATCGTATTAAGAATATCTGGGTGGGCGCGCTGCCCTTCTCGCGTGGGGGGTCAATGTGTCTTTCCCCGAAATTAGTTCCCTTTTTCGCTTTTCCTAGAGCTCTCCTTCGCTAGCGCACGCGCCTATAGAAAAATGATTGCGTGCTAGTAATTAGATATTAGTGTTTTCCTTCCGGAAAGAACGGCGGTGGCTACGTGACTTTGGATCACCAAGGCGCCCGCTCGGTAACCCGAGCGCCGCGCTGCCCCCTTCTCCTCCCCCGAAGAGAAGCGAGCTTCTCCTAACTGCCCGCGCTACCATTCCAAAGTCCAAAATCCCCTTTCGCCACGCCTCTGTATATAATAAAGGGGATATAAAATGTTTCCTAAGATGAACAACTTCATTCTTTATTAATTATTAATTTTCAACAAGGAATCTGCACTACTTTTTAAATAACTATATTTTATTTATTTCCACAACGTTCCGAAGTTTTAAAATTAAAACTTCATCATCAGGTCTTATTCTTTCTTATTCGATTCGTGTAATTATTACCTTTTAATCGGGGTTAATTGAGTAGTATTAATATTAAAAAATTCTAAACATTGTCTCGCGTTTTCATAATTTTACATCAATCGGGTATCATTTCTTAAAATAAAAATAAAATAAGCCGATGTTTTTTGTAAATTAACGTTCGCTGACCCCTGATTTATATGATGACCTAATCAATTTTGATCGCGTGATCCATATAGTCGCTTGTATCAATTTCTTAAATCCGTAATCAATAGCGCGCGGAATTTTTAGTTTCATTTGGGTTTCATCAATTTTCAATTTCTAAAATTGTTAAAAAATATTATATTACTTTCATTATCTCTTTAACAATATTTCTTCTCATCCATACTCCATAGTGGGTTCTTTTATTTCGGGAGGGGAGGGGGTTAGGTAGAATTTCCCCCGAATACCCTCTCGACCCCTTATGGCCAAAAAAAAAGGGATCGGTATCTGGCGAGCGCGGGGCGAACCCGAAATTATATAGCAGAGACGTTTCGAATGGTGGCACTGAGCATGGTGGCGAGGTTGTCTTAAGAGGGATTTCTCGGTTTCCCTGGGCAACGTTGGCTGTCTGGGCAGATTTGGCCGCCCTGTCAGCCCTTAATAGCTTTTTCTCCCCCCCCCCTTCTCGAACTCTGGCCTCTCCAGGCAATATAAAGCTTCTTTTCGAGGCCATTCTCGGACCCACGCGGGATAACTTTTTACTCTGGCAATTCTCCCTCCCGGCAAAGCCTTCTCGTTCTCCATTGTGGGCCGACTTCTCTGATAGATGCGCCTTCCTCGCTTTTCTGGACCATCCACGCGCGGACTCCTCTTTTTGGCGGAAAGGTGAATTCGGAAATATAGCTTTTATAGAGAATCTTTTTTCGCTCGAGAAGGTGCGAGGGCGTTAGGTGTATGCGGGAGGGTGGGGGAGTGGATGACGTGTAGGTTACGGAGGGGGCGAGTGCTGGCCTCGCGATACCCACCTGACCAGGCACGCTTTCGCTTTAAGCTTAGTCATTCTTTTTTCGCGCGAAACGAGATTTTATTCTTATCGTGATTTTTCGAAATTGGAATTCGGTTGAAATATTACTTAATGTATCAATAGGCACATATTATAAAATATGTTAATTATTATAGAAGTAACAAATAGTTAATTTATTAGTCTCGAATAGGAATATAGTTAAACGTTGTTAAATTAATACCATGAAATTCTGAAAAGACCGGGTATTTTATCTATCCCCTGGTAGTCGGCTCTGCCACGAACACCGAAGCACAGCTGTTGGAACACTTTTACAGGGGCGAAACTCCAATTTAAATGCAAATTTAAAGAACAACAGCAACTCCCCATAAGAGTCTGGGTCCACGTAATGTTAAAAATTTTCGTCTCTTTTATGATAAATTCGTATTATATTATTAAAATAGGGTAGTTGGGGGATAATTTAAAGCTAAAATTCGAGCTCACAACTGTAAATTTTGGGAATTACAACGAATGGAAGGTTTCTTCCATAATGTAAAGAATAGGAAGAATCTATGACTTCCGTGCCGGATATGAAAGCCTTCCCCCACACGAAAATCTTGAACGGTTATTATTTTAGATTCATAATTATGTTAGGAAAATATTAGGAAAGAATTATTTTGTAACTGCCACGGGTATAGTGCTGGCGGCAAAATGAAATTCGTATATTTTTGGTCTACTATGCCTCGAAATCCTCGAAAACGCCTGTAGAAGTGTTCCACTTGTCAAGCATTCATGCAGTAGGCTTTTGCTAGCTTTACAGGGGCCGTGCAAAGACTATATAGCTTACTTGAATAGTCTTTGGTGTATAAGAAACTCGAAAAATAAATAGAGAAATCATACCAATTAGAAGATACTGGAGTAGTATCTTTAATTTTTATTTCATATTAAACAAAACACACTTGTATAAAACGGACAAATTATTCATTTAACGCTAAGGTTTTCTACGTTTAACGTATGTCTGGTAGTTCAAGCTCAGTGGCATCTTCACACACTACACGCAATTTTGACTGGTACCAACTGCCTCGATCTTCATGGCGACGATAACCAAGATACCAGATTACGCTGCTAACGTGAACACAAGTACCTATCGTCAAACTACCACCTTTGCAATTGCAATACCAGCCTTTAATGTAATTTGCACCTGTCCCGTTCGGTACATAACGAATTAGAGCTTGGTGAACAGCTGAGGTGGAAAATTGACCAGGCACGCGTATACGAATTAAGTCATGTTCAACTTTGGACACTTCGACGCTGAAAGAGCCGGATTTCTCTATAGTCAACGCCACATAAGATTCAGCGCGTTTCGTTTTAAAGTCGCTCATTACCACCTCACGTACATCACTTTCACGAAGTACAGGGAAGTCTTGAAATTTACTATCC
The DNA here is from genome assembly GCA_963920705.1 of Odiellus spinosus. NCBI lineage: Eukaryota > Metazoa > Arthropoda > Arachnida > Opiliones > Phalangiidae > Odiellus > Odiellus spinosus. The sequence goes on from OY987234.1 coordinate 5,725,052, forward strand.
TCAATTCGTTGCCATTTAGACGGTTTGCGAAGCAGATTATCGCGCTCAACTACTTCCTTAAGAGTATTTTCTTTCGTAGAGACTGCCAGCATTTTTTCGACGGAGTCTTCCCAGGAACCTTTAAGATGTAACTCCGGGTGGTAGGCGTTCAACAGCGCAGCAGCAATTTGAAGAAGTTCCGGAACTAATGGTAACATATGCACAGGTATACGGTTTTGAAAAAAACGATACACCGTCTGCAAATGCCCATTCCTAACTTCAACCGGCCACCTGAGGTACGTTACTTGTCGGGAACGATTAACTTCTTGCGTGTTTACTTGCTTCTCGCCTTTAGACAAGAACGAAGGCATTTGTAAATCCACACCCAGTTCAGTCAGTACGCTGTTGGAGTCTCGAAAACCGCGGTCTGCCAGTACAACGTCACCAACTTGAAAGAAAGACTGGAGTTCTTCTCTCTTTTTGATAGAATGGTTTAAAATGCGCGCGTCGTTATTGCGGCCATTAGCAAAGTAGGGTCCGATTATATCTATTATGTAACCCGTAGTTGTTACCATTAACATTGGCTTGAGGATATGCTGGCCTTTGTGCACACAGAAGGATTTGTGAAGAACGGTATAGTCCTTGGATCTTCCAACCTTGATATAGGTGCCATCTACAATGGTAATAAGACAATTAGGCTTGTTGTTAGCAAAGAGTTTTACTGCTGCTCCAGATTGATGGTTTGTTATCAGATTGTCACGTGATAAGTGTTGCAGGCCAAAATGATGTGGCACGAAATGCTCCGATAAAGCCATAATAACCGCTTTTACCGTGTTTGATACCGATCTTTCAGTTAAATGAAATAAAGTTGATAAAGATGTCTTTAATATTTTTTGCCAGCCAGGTTGGCGAAAAATATTAAAGACGTCTTTAATATTTTTTGCCAGCCAGGTTGGCGAAAAATAATTAAACCTGTTTTTATAAACATTAAAAAAATTGTAATATCTGGTTTGAACCATGATCTTAAGAACTTTCCTTATCAATAACATCAATGTGAGAGTCACTTGGAATTTGGAGATGGCTCCAAATACATGTTACGCGTGCAATCGGAAAGTTACCAATAGTACAAGTAGAGGTATAGGCACTCACGTAAAGGCTGGCTTTCTTCGTTTTAGTAAAGGGTTATTACCACTTGTAATTAATAGCAAAACAACGAAGATTTGTTTAAAGTGCTCGGGTCTGTCACGAGAGTTTCAAACGTTCTTAAATGCTAGCAAATCGTCCTTCAGTAGTGATCATGGCTCTTCAACGTCATCGTCTTCACCACAAAAACGAAGACAAATGACGCAAGTATCTAATCCATCAACGTCAACAGTACCTGAGCCATCAACGTCCACAGTACCTGAACCAACAAAGTCCACAGTATCTAATCCATCACCGTCACCAATACCTCAGCCATCAACGTCGCAATTACCACGAAAGCGTACGTCATCAAACACTATTGCCATAAAGCACAGTTGTGTTCGGCCCCTGCCAAAGACTTGCTTCATTTGCGGTGTTAGTACACGAACCAGGGTAAAAGCCGAAGTGAGAACAAGTATATTTGTGGAAAGAGCCATATTTATTCATCGGGACAACCGAATGTGCTCCACGCATCTCGTTAACGGAGAGCTTCCCACCGAAATAATTGCTGGAATTCAGGTTTCCGCTAGATCAACAGCTCTAGCAGTATTATTGGTGAAATTACGATTGGGTATCTCCAATAAGGTGTTATCAACTTTATTTCATTTAACTGAAAGATCGGTATCAAACACGGTAAAAGCGGTTATTATGGCTTTATCGGAGCATTTCGTGCCACATCATTTTGGCCTGCAACACTTATCACGTGACAATCTGATAACAAACCATCAATCTGGAAAAGCAGTAAAACTCTTTGCTAACAACAAGCCTAATTGTCTTATTACCATTGTAGATGGCACCTATATCAAGGTTGGAAGATCCAAGGACTATACCGTTCTTCACAAATCCTTCTGTGTGCACAAAGGCCAGCATATCCTCAAGCCAATGTTAATGGTAACAACTACGGGTTACATAATAGATATAATCGGACCCTACTTTGCTAATGGCCGCAATAACGACGCGCGCATTTTAAACCATTCTATCAAAAAGAGAGAAGAACTCCAGTCTTTCTTTCAAGTTGGTGACGTTGTACTGGCAGACCGCGGTTTTCGAGACTCCAACAGCGTACTGACTGAACTGGGTGTGGATTTACAAATGCCTTCGTTCTTGTCTAAAGGCGAGAAGCAAGTAAACACGCAAGAAGTTAATCGTTCCCGACAAGTAACGTACCTCAGGTGGCCGGTTGAAGTTAGGAATGGGCATTTGCAGACGGTGTATCGTTTTTTTCAAAACCGTATACCTGTGCATATGTTACCATTAGTTCCGGAACTTCTTCAAATTGCTGCTGCGCTGTTGAACGCCTACCACCCGGAGTTACATCTTAAAGGTTCCTGGGAAGACTCCGTCGAAAAAATGCTGGCAGTCTCTACGAAAGAAAATACTCTTAAGGAAGTAGTTGAGCGCGATAATCTGCTTCGCAAACCGTCTAAATGGCAACGAATTGAGGATAGTAAATTTCAAGACTTCCCTGTACTTCGTGAAAGTGATGTACGTGAGGTGGTAATGAGCGACTTTAAAACGAAACGCGCTGAATCTTATGTGGCGTTGACTATAGAGAAATCCGGCTCTTTCAGCGTCGAAGTGTCCAAAGTTGAACATGACTTAATTCGTATACGCGTGCCTGGTCAATTTTCCACCTCAGCTGTTCACCAAGCTCTAATTCGTTATGTACCGAACGGGACAGGTGCAAATTACATTAAAGGCTGGTATTGCAATTGCAAAGGTGGTAGTTTGACGATAGGTACTTGTGTTCACGTTAGCAGCGTAATCTGGTATCTTGGTTATCGTCGCCATGAAGATCGAGGCAGTTGGTACCAGTCAAAATTGCGTGTAGTGTGTGAAGATGCCACTGAGCTTGAACTACCAGACATACGTTAAACGTAGAAAACCTTAGCGTTAAATGAATAATTTGTCCGTTTTATACAAGTGTGTTTTGTTTAATATGAAATAAAAATTAAAGATACTACTCCAGTATCTTCTAATTGGTATGATTTCTCTATTTATTTTTCGAGTTTCTTATACACCAAAGACTATTCAAGTAAGCTATATAGTCTTTGCACGGCCCCTGTAAAGCTAGCAAAAGCCTACTGCATGAATGCTTGACAAGTGGAACACTTCTACAGGCGTTTTCGAGGATTTCGAGGCATAGTAGACCAAAAATATACGAATTTCATTTTGCCGCCAGCACTATACCCGTGGCAGTTACAAAATAATTCTTTCCTAATATTTTCCTAACATAATTATGAATCTAAAATAATAACCGTTCAAGATTTTCGTGTGGGGGAAGGCTTTCATATCCGGCACGGAAGTCATAGATTCTTCCTATTCTTTACATTATGGAAGAAACCTTCCATTCGTTGTAATTCCCAAAATTTACAGTTGTGAGCTCGAATTTTAGCTTTAAATTATCCCCCAACTACCCTATTTTAATAATATAATACGAATTTATCATAAAAGAGACGAAAATTTTTAACATTACGTGGACCCAGACTCTTATGGGGAGTTGCTGTTGTTCTTTAAATTTTAGTTTTACACGAAACTTAATTGAATATGGTGTGATGAAATTAAAATTTTATTAAAATAAATTCTTAAAGAGACTGCCAAGTACTAAGTGGTTATAAAAATAGTTTATTAAATAAGCGTTCTTTACGGAGCTCAATATTGTACAAGTTTCTGTTCAGAGGTTTTAAGGGGAACTCTTATTATTCTTGATTTATTTTAATAATATTTTAATCTATACTATCTTAGGCAGCTCAAAAGTATTTATTTTAAACCTTTCCAAAATTAACTTTCAGATTTTTGAACACAGTTATATATATATTAATTTTGGTGAATTAAATCTGGTAAAATAGTTTGAGAATTTAACAACGAAGGTGCGTACATGAAGTTATATTAACTATTACAGTTCATCGGTAACGCGGCAATAATCCTTTTATATAAAAGGTAGCTACGCGTTCTTCATTCAATTTCTCAGACTCTGGGTCTTCAAAAATACAAATCGAATACCGAGACGCGTATTTCACGGAGCCAGTCTGCCCAGTATTAGAAAAGTTTCATAATTCGCGTTGAATGGCGGGCGAGTGAACCTTATCTCGTGGCGGGGCCCCCGCCGGATGGGCTTTACTCGCGAAGCCGTAGCGTCACGGACTTATACGCTGATATTAGGAGCGGCTTATCCGGGGGTTCTCCTCGCGGAATTTGGGCTTTAGGTAGAACGTCTCAGACTCGTATAGATTTTTTTCCCGTCTGCCGTCGCTTATATTCCGTAACAATCTCGGATGAAACGCGCGTTTCCCCATAAATACGAAATTTGGTCCCTTGTCAGATTGGAACGGAGTCTGCAGTTTACCGGGATTTAGAAAGACTGCCTGATATATTTCGAGCGCCAAGTTGGAAAAGAAACCTGTGAATACTACTTCTTTTACTACGGAGTTTAACACGCCGTATTCTTCCGCCTTAGTATCGGCAGCTTCGCGTTTTCCGACTGAAAGAGTGATAGTGTTGGGCGCTCTAGTATAACTGGCCATCCGAATGAAACACGAAGGATTTGAAAAGGGAATAATATAATCAGTTCGACCTGGAATGGTAGCGCGGGCGAAGCTTCGAGATACTAGTTCTATTTCGAGATTATACGTATACAACATAGCTTCTTTCGCGCTGCCAATTCGAATCGGAACTGACCTCTTATATATACAGCGTCAGACAGTTTGAGATTTGCCTCACATTTTTAATACTATAAGTTTGATTTCTTAAAGGGAGAATGCAACCTAGCAACAAGTAATTTATCGTTTAAATATGCCTAACCCACCACTTCGAGGCGTGCCCTTAAATTAATAAACTATTTTGCTAAAAATAAGGGAAATAAAATGCCGAACTGACCGGTTTTTGCGTTTTTACAACCGAGTTTAACTTTAAGCTCGTCTCTAATTGAGACCGTAAAATAACATTAGAACTCCTAAGACTAAAATCGAGCTTTCCCTAAACCGCGGATGCGGGGTTATAGAAATAACGTTAGAACTCTTTAGACTAAAATGATGTTGCCGGAATATTATCCCAATATAGAAAACGACACTATGCCTATAGTTACGTTATTTCGTCTAAGATTTATGGTTACGACAGTTAAATTTATTTCCAAAAAGGTGTGTTATTAATCCAGATCCAAATTGTTACATCCACTCCATTCGGAATTATCGGTATAGCGTGAACGAGCAGTCTTGGGCGCCGCTTTCACCCTCGAATTGGTCTGTTCCTACATACGTAGTCAATATTCCTCCTCCGAATCGGGAACGATTTGAAAAGTTGGAGGGGAAACGAAGTATGGGGTCTTGTCCGCGAGCGAATTTAAGCCTGGATCTGCTGCGGGGAAGGGAAGAACCCCGTCGAAATTGAAATTCTTGGTCGATTACGCGCCATAGATTTCTTTCGCTGCTTTTAACAGTCGTAAAAGGTATAACCGTTAAAAATACCGCGTAGTTATACAATTTGTTAAATTCAAAAGAAAATAAGTAGTACGAGTAGAATCCCGACCCCTTATAGTACGAAGGTAATACGTATAATCAGTCGCGACCTTAAAAGGGTCCTAAATTCTTATTGAAAAACGGGTTTATAAACCGTTATTAGTTTTCATTCTTTCGCTGTAAAGGCGTATGACTTGTCGGATCGCTGTCTCCTTTTTCTACAGCGTATACGTCTTTATATTTCTCGGCGTACTGGTCGGTGTATATTGGCTCCAATCCGATATATTGTCGAACGCCTCTTTTAAGTGGCCTTTTTTTCTAAAAGAAATATTTCTTTCGTAGATCGGCGCGTGTTGCGAGGGGTTTTGTAATACGTCCGCTAACGTCTACCCCACCCTCCTGTAGTGGATCGCCTTTATCGCTTTCTCGAAATGCAATTTGTTAGTCCAGACTTTTCTTCTTCCACTTCTTTTTTTCTATCATCGGCTCGGTATTTTTTTTATTCGCCCTCAAGGTGTTGACTTTTCACTCGGGCGCACCAACTCCGTTTTTGATACCAACCCACCCATCCTACAGCTATCTCTGATCGGATTTCTTTTCTAAAGGTCTCGAATCAAATCTGGACCGCTTCTCTCTCTCTCTCTCTCTCTCTCTCTCTCTCTCTCTCTCTCTCTCTCTCTCTCTCTCTCTCTCTCTCTCTCTCTCTCTCTCTCTCTCTCTCTCTCTCTCTCTCTCTCTCTCTCTCTCTCTCTCTCTCTCTCTCTCTCTCTCTCTCTCTCTTTCTTTCTCGAGAGGAGAGAGAGAAAAAATAAATCTCCAGACACGAGAATTAGGGACCCTTTTATAATAAACCTCTTTTCAAATTGAATTAAGTTTCGGTTTCTTAATAGAGCTCGGAATTGGATTATGAATAACTTACGATATCCATTGATAACTAAGCTTATTCAGATATTTTAATCTCCGATAAATTGTTAATATAAAACTTCAAATTATAACTTTTCTTTGCAACCACCTAGGCATAAACCGATTGCACCATTAGAAAGTAGACATTCCGTATATTATTTTTAGATCATAAAATATTGCTTCGCCACTCATAAAAGTTGTTTCGCCACTCGATACAAATCGAGCAAAATTCCAAATATGAGCTCTGTATTAAAATGCAAAAAGCCTTAACTTTTTTTAACAACCACCTAGGCATAAACCGATTGCACCATTAGAAAGTAGACATTCCGCATATTATTTTAAGATCATAAAATATTGCTTCGCCACTCTTAAAAGTTGTTTCGCCACTCGATACAAATCGAGCAAAATTCCAAATATGAGCCCTATATTAAAATGCAAAAAGCCATAACTTTTCTTTGCAACCACCTAGGCATAAACCGATTGCACCATTAGAAAGTAGACATTCCGTATATTATTTTAAGTTCATAAAATATTGCTTCGCCACTCATAAAAGTTGTTTCGCCACTCGATACAAATCGAGCAAAATTCCAAATATGAGCCCTATATTAAAATGCAAAAAGCCATAACTTTTCTTTGCAACCACCTAGGCATAAACCGATTGCACCATTAGAAAGTAGACTTTCCGTATATTATTTTAAGTTCATAAAATATTGCTTCGCCACTCATAAAAGTTGTTTCGCCACTCGATACAAATCGAGCAAAATTCCAAATATGAGCCCTATATTAAAATGCAAAAAGCCATAACTACTCTTTGCAACCACCTAGGCATAAACCGATTGCACCATTAGAAAGTAGACATTCCGTATATTATATTAAGATCATAAAATATTGCTTCGCCACTCATAAAAGTTGTTTGGCCACTCGATACAAATCGAGCAAAATTCCAAATATGAGCCCTATATTAAAATGTAAAAAGCCATAACTTTTCTTTGCAACCACCTAGGCATAAACCGATTGCGCCATTAGAAAGTAGACATTCCGTATATTATTTTATGATCATAAAATATTGCTTCGCCACTCATAAAAGTTGTTTCGCCACTCGATACAAATCGAGCAAAATTCCAAATACGAGCCCTATATTAAAATGCAAAAAGCCATAACTTTTCTTTGCAACCACCTAGGCATAAACCGATTGCACCATTAGAAAGTAGATATTCCGTATATTATTTTAAGATCATAAAATATTGCTTCGCCACTCATAAAAGTTGTTTCGCCACTCGATACAAATCGAGCAAAATTCCAAATATGAGCCTATATTAAAATGAAAAAGCCATAACTTTTCTTTGCAACCACCTAGGCATATACCGATTGCACCATTAGAAAGTACACATTCCGTATATTATTTTATGATCATAAAATATTGCTTCGCCACTCATAAAAGTTGTTTCGCCACTCGATACAAATCGAGCAAAATTCCAAATACGAGCCCTATATTAAAATGCAAAAAGCCATAACTTTTCTTTGCAACCACCTAGGCATAAACCGATTGCACCATTAGAAAGTAGATATTCCGTATATTATTTTAAAATCATAAAATATTGCTTTGCCACTCATAAAAGTTGTTTCGCCACTCGATACAAATCTAGCAAAATTCCAAATATGAGCCCTATATTAAAATGCAAAAAGCCATAACTTTTCTTTGCAACCACCTAGGCATAAACCGATTGCACCATTAGAAAGTAGACATTCCGTATATTATTTTAAGATCATAAAATATTGCTTTGCCACTCATAAAAGTTGTTTCGCCACTCGATACAAATCTAGCAAAATTCCAAATATGAGCCCTATATTAAAATGCAAAAAGCCATAACTTTTCTTTGCAACCACCTAGGCATAAACCGATTGCACCATTAGAAAGTAGACATTCCGTATATTATTTTAAGACCATAAAATATTGCTTCGCCACTCATAAAAGTTGTTTCGCCACTCGATACAAATCGAGCAAAATTCCAAATACGAGCCCTATATTAAAATGCAAAAAGCCATAACTTTTCTTTGCAACCACCTAGGCATAAACCGATTGCACCATTAGAAAGTAGACATTCCGTATATTATTTTAAGATCATAAAATATTGCTTTGCCACTCATAAAAGTTGTTTCGCCACTCGATACAAATCGAGCAAAATTCCAAATACGAGCCCTATATTTTTTTTTTTTTTTTTTTTTTTTTTTTTTTTTTTTTAATTTTATATCAACAATTCCAAATTACATTGCATATCTCGCCCACCCACTAAGCTTAGCTTGTTTCGGGTGAGCGGCTTATTTTACATCCTAACAATTAATATTTGTTTTAGTAGTAAGATTAGAAAGATTACCAGGTTATAATCACTTGTCAAAAAATATAAATTTACATATGATTACGTAAAGAGAAAAAACAAAAAACAAAAAAATATTACGATAAACGACGCATTATGTTATCGATTCCTATATTCTTAATACTTGAGTTAACTATTTTTTTAAATTGGCTGGTTGATTTACTTTTAGTAGAGTTTAACTGCAAAATATTAAAAAGTTTTGGTCCAATATATTGAATGTGCCCTTTACCAATTTCTTTAAATACGCGTGGTACCTTTAAATCACATCGCGCTACTGATCTGGTATATGGGGGATTTATGGGTAATTCGATAGGATTAATAAACAAAATTGTTTTACGATACTCCAACGCCACACTTAGCACAAAGAGCTCCTTAATATTTAAAACCTTAAAGTCAGTGTAAGCGAGATTAGTTGGATAGTGGTAATTTTGTTTTAGGCATGTTCTAACTATTCGATTTTGTGTCCTTCCAATTTTATTTAGTAATGACTTGGTACAGTTCCCCCAACACGTAATACCATAAGATAGTACAGATTGTACCAACGCGCAATAAACGATCCTCAAAGTACTTTTGTTCAAAAAATTTTTCAAAAGACTAAATTTATATAATAAGTACCGTAATGTTTTAACCATATTATCAAGGTGAAAATTCCACCTCATATGCTGATCAAAGTGAACACCCAAATATTTAATACTCTGCACTCGAGTAATAAGATCAGTACAGTCACAATTTTCAGTCACAAAATCAGTGACGTTGCATTGTTTTTTGTGTACCTTTAAAGTAAACAAAGTGGGTTGTCCTACTTTTGTTGCTGAAAAAGTAATTGCTTTGGTTTTATTCGAGTTTAGACTTAATAAATCCATATCCAGTAACTGCTTAGCCCTTTTCAAACCCAGATTAGTTTTTTGAGTAACCAAATTCCAATTTTCATCAATAAACACTAGGACAGTATCATCTGCGAAAGATATTAGAAAATCAGCGCAGTTAGCCTCGCAAAAATTATTTATGTATATCAAAAACAATATGGGACCTAATACTGTCCCTTGTGGCACACCGCATTTAACTAATTCTTCCGTGCTTAATTGTCCATCAAGTTTGACATATTGCGTTCTGTTTTTTAAGTAATCTGTGAACCAGTCTAGTGCCAAGCCTCTAATCCCGATATTTTTCAATTTGTTAAAGAGAATTTCATGACTGATTGTATCGAAAGCTTTCGCGAGATCTAAAAATACAGCCCCAACCTTTTTATTTTTATCTAAGTTTTCTATGATTATGGAATTAAGGAGCGAGATAGCGTTCGCAGTCGAGGAATTCTCTTGAAATCCAAACTGGGTTTTACAAATTATTCGATATGAATAATTAATATATATAATTATAAATCTACAGGATTATTTGCTTCTGACGTTGACAACTCCTTAAAAAAAGAGCGAATTTTTATTAATGAAAAACTTACACCCATTAATAAAAAATTATTATACGAAGCAAAGATGTTCTCTAAAAATAATGGTGTAAAATTTGTATGGGTTCAAAATGGGCATATTTATTTGAGGGTTAAAGAGGGATCCCAAGCTATTCATGTAAGAGGTATGGATGATTTGACCTTGAACCCTAAAGTAATATAATTCAGATAAGTTATGGCAAAAAGCCATAACTTTTCTTTGCAACCACCTAGGCATAAACCGATTGCACCATTAGAAAGTAGACATTCCGTATATTATTTTAAGATCATAAAATATTGCTTTGCCACTCATAAAAGTTGTTTCGCCACTCGATACAAATCGAGCAAAATTCCAAATATGAGCCCTATATTAAAATGCAAAAAGCCATAACTTTTCTTTGCAACCACCTAGGCATAAACCGATTGCACCATTAGAAAGTAGACATTCCGTATATTATTTTAAGATCATAAAATATTGCTTCGCCACTCATAAAAGTTGTTTCGCCACGGATAATTAACAAAAATTTTAGGAACTCCTAGCTCTATTTATAAAATGAAACCTTTTGGGCTAAACCGTTAATTGTAGTTAAACTTAATTGAAAGCAAATTAATATATTAAAAACAATGATAAGAAATGATTATAATAATTATAATATCGAAGAAACCAAAGTTTACGTCTAAAAAGTAGTTCTCTCTTTTTATTTTTCAGATCCTTTTTTGATGCCGAAATCATTGATCATTTGAAACATCATTGACCAAAAGTAAGTTACGTTTTTTAATTTATTTTCACGATTGGGTTTTTGATTATTTCGCGTGGTCAATATTACACAATATATATTGACCTTTTTAGCCTCTTTAACCTTCTCTTCAACTCTTATACGATATAATTCGGGTTGGTTACGATGAAGTTTCCAGGGAATTTTGGCAACGTTTACGCGTGTATTACGTATAGTTTTGACGTGGCCATTAGGCTTAGCTATTTTGGATTACGACCGACGTTTGGGTTGAGGGTTGGAGGGGAAAGAGGTCCCTCGCGAAGAGTGAAGGTGAACCGAAACACCTTTGACACTAAGTGCCCTTAGCTCGATGGCTTTCCCACCACGCGCGCTACCCGATTCATCTAGACTTTATTGGGCCTCGTAACTATTATAACTATAATATTATCGCCCTTGAGGCTCTTTCACCGACGCGATATATAGTCCGCTATCACTATGTAAGGCGGGCTTTTGCTGGCCCGCCTTCTGATAGGTTACGCGCTGTCTTAGAGACACTATAATGGAGTAAATGTCAACTTCGAAAATATACGCGTAATACATAATCAGCGGAAGTTTTCATTGCGGAATATTTTTAATATCCGAGAGGTCGAGTCTTGCCACGATATCAAAGTGATAAGAATTTCTATTTTATAAACTATTTTTCAATGTTTTCCTGTAAATTCTTATAATTTGGACTATTTCCCCATAAATTTCTATAATTTGGACTATTTTCCCATAAATTACTATAATTTGGATTATTTTTTCCCATAAATTTCTATAATATGGACTATTTTCCCATAAATTTCTATAATTTATATTTAAATGTAATCCCATCTCTGTTGAAACATAAATTACTAAATTTAGGTATAATTACCCTATAATTTGAAGGATTAGACTCCTATATTTTCCTATAATTTGAAAGATTAGACTCCTATATTTTCCTATAATTTGAAAGATTAGACTCCTATATTTTCCTATAATTTGAAAGATTAGACTCCTATATTTTCCTATAATTTGAAAGATTAGACTCCTATATTTTCCTATAATTTGAAAGATTAGACTCCTATATTTCCCTATAATTTGAAAGATTAGACTCTTATATTTTCCTGTAATTTGAAAGATTAGATTCATATATTTTCCTATAATTCATCTTTAAATCTTCCTTTTTTTTTTTTTTTTTTTTTTTTTTTTTTTTTTTTTTGCTGTTAGTTGTTCAACTCGTGAAAACGCGACTTGATTGTTGACTGTTTTGGGGAAACATATTTGTCCCCAGATGAAAGGGTTGGCGCGTGTCATTTTGTCAAAATCCGGCGAAACCCGATTAATATCTCGGATATAAAGGAAGCGAAACCCCCAAAACCACCTTTGACTGTTTTTCTTAGTACCTTCCCAATAGAATTGAATATAAGGGTCGTTATATAAGCTTGGCCTTTTGAGCCAAAAGTACACGCGTATTACGGCTAGCGGTAAAATTAATTGATCCTTCAGTTTAATTCGTTTTCTTGTTTACGTTGAAAAATATTTTGAACATATGGTTATTTGGAAAAACCTTTCTGAGTCTTCGCGAGAGTTGGGTGCCGCGCGCGGGCTTGGAAGTACAACAGGTTTTATCGTGTCTATCTATCATCAGGGGATGTATACTCGCGGGGGTAGAACCGAGCTCGGCCGCGCGTCGTAAAAATCTAATCATTATACCCCGAAGAAGCACGTTCAATCTAAAACAAAAATGCTAGAGCGTAATTCTGAACCTAGACCGTCCCTCTAGACTCTTCCGCTAAAATAATCGTCTATCCGATAGCGCGAGGTTCGTCTGTCCGAAATTCGACCAATTGTAGACAGGTTGGATAAGGGACGCGAACTTTAAAGAGAGACTGTAGGAAATATTAAAAGCCCTATTGTGATGATTAAATGGTGATGCGGTATCTAAATAACTCTTTCCTGCCTTTGGAATAATTTTATTTTACTTAATTTCATTGAAATTTACGTTTTTAATTATTATTTTACCCCCTGTCAAAACTGTCCGCCATCTTTGTTAATATACCAAACGGGAGGCCAGCCAATCAGAACTTTTCGTTGGGAAAGTCTAAGCATTATGTTAGTTTGCGCCACAGTTTCCGAATACTTTTTCTCGAACTGATACTGATTTTTTGGAGGTTTAATTCGTCCATTGAACATTGTTGAATAAATCAATATAATACTTTCTATAAAAACCGAGAGTGCTTACATAGACGAAAATGATAGAAAACTCTCCAATTAATTCATTATGGCTTAATTAATAAGCCCATTGAGTCTCGAATATATTTAAATTTAGAGTTCATTTTTCATTTTCATATAATTTAATCTCAAAGTCCAACTTTTAAATAGTAATAATAATAATAATATTTATTTTGCAACAAGGTTGAATGCAAAATTTCAGAAGCCTATAGCCTATTCGGGGTGGTTTCCAAAATACGTATACAAACAACACATAAAACTTAAAATTAATTGTATTCACTACCGGTAAATACAAATTATTAATTATAATTAAGGTTAGAGAAAACATCACGGGTAAATCAAGCTTTAGTTCTAATCTCAACCGCTATAGAGAGGGATATTTCTTGGTCGTTGTTGTGTTTTTCCTCTCTCCTCGGGCGCGAAAGCTATGACCTCTCAACAGAGTCAATTGTAATATGCCCTGTTGTAAACTTGAAGTATTACAGTTACAGTATACTTTATCACGTAGTGTAAATTGTTAAAGATGTATGTTTATCCAGTATATTCAAAATATGGTTCACGAACTGAAAATCTAAATGGATTTCTAGAAGAAAATATATTCCCGACTCAATGCTATCGGAATATTCGGCGTATATAGCAAGCTTTACTGTATAAATAAAGGTAAATGGCCCGCTCCATGATAAAATTTGGTGCGCGTGATAAGATGTACTTCCGGGTCTCGTATTTTTTATTTTTTTTTTATTTAGAAATGGTTCCCGCGCTTATAATCTAAACGTAACTCTACAGAAAAGCACCCATTCGCCTATTTGCTGAACGCTTTCTGCGAGCGAACACTCGGTACATCTCGTTTTTGGTTGGTTTTTAATATATCGCGTGTCGAGTTAACGTAATAGTCTTAAAACAACGTGTTGCGTTTTTCCGAGGTTCAACCTCGTTTTCCCCTCTTATAGCCAGCCCCGCACGTCGTTCAAACAATAAAGCCCTTGCCCGTTAATATATATGGCCGCATCACGGGTAATTTCAACTATACGAGTTCGCCGTACGTTTATAGATATACGTGTATATATATAGGCCAAAAAATGAAAGAGAAAGCTAGCTATATGTCTAATAAGCTTCGCTCGGGCGAAATCGTTAGCCAGACACGAATGGGAACGAATAATAAAAATAAAAACCTTATGTAGTCGTGGGATGAGTTTGATAAAGTCGTTATAATATAGGAAAACAAAGGAAATATAATCACCGATTTGATGATCGCCCAGAACGTATTATCAGAGGAAAATAATTGGGAAAGGGTGCCACTATAAACCGCCACGCGGGTAATTGCTAGAGATTGGAATTCGCGCAAACTTTTGTTAATTGAATAAAACCATCGTGAATGTCAATCGGATATTATTCGTTCGCGAAAACAATATGCATTTCTTATTCGAGTTAACGTATACCCGAATGTATACCGCAAACTTTTTATTAGTGCTCTTTATTATAGGATATTGCTACATTATAAACGAGTAATTCATTCGCTGATAAGAAAAATTTGAAACTCGAGTTTCTTCGCGGATTTTAACCCTTAAATTGGGTACTAGTTAAGCTAAAATGTAGTAATTTAGTCGCTGTTCCTTTCAATTTAGATTAAAATCTAATTATACGCGGATTTCGAGAAACTTCGTATTTCTCGTCCTTATCGTTTATATGTCGAATTTACGCGTAAAAAATTACAAACCCATTTTAGACTAGAAATAAATATAGTTCACCCGGAAAATAGGCTTAGCTGGATTCAACGCGAAGAAATTCAGGATATCCATGAATCCAGCTAAGCCTATTTCAATTTATTTCTAGTTTAATATTTGTGTGTAATTTTTCTACTGGTGGATTAGGCCTATTTAAACGATAAGAAATCGATAAAAAAATCATTTAGTTAGGTTGCATTCTCCCTTTAAGTTTAAAACTTTTAATTTATTCCGTCTATTCGATGAATATTCCTTCCTAATGGACAAGTTTTCTCTCCGAAATTTTAAATTTTGGTTAAAATCAAATCTTTTTCCAGTCGACGTAAATTTACGCTTTTAAATTTCATGGAAACTCGTTCCGCAAAATTAAACTTTTCAAACTTTTAAGAGATAAAAAAAGTAGTTCCCATCTAACTACGAAGGAATAGTATCGAGAATATTAAAGTTTTTCATTTTACGTAACGGTAACGAAATTAATTGGTTAAGGTCAGTATGAATATAACAAATATATCAAAGAATATTTCAAAAATTAATAACACTCGCATTAATTAAATTTAAAAAGTTTCTGGTATTTTTTAATTTGTTTAAAGGGAGAATGCAACCTAACAAGTGATTTTTATCGATTCCTTATTGTTTAAATAAGTCTAATCCACTAGCGAAAAAATAACGAACAAATATTAAACTAGAAATAAATTTAAAACTTACCCGGAAATAGGCTTAGCGGGATTGATGGAGATCCTGATTTCCTCGTGTATAAGGTCTAGCGACCAATCAAATGCGTGTAGATCTCGCGTGAACGACGGGCCTTTGCTCATTGGTCTCTAGACCTTACACGGAGGCAATTCAGCTGATGCCCATAAATCCCGCTAAGCCTATTTTCCGGGTAAGTTTTAAATTTATCTCTAGTTTAATATTTGTTTTGTAAACTTTTTATTGGTGGATTAGGCCTAATTAAACGATAAGGAATCGATACAAAATCACTCGTTATTAGGTTGCATTCGCCCTTTAAAGCACGCCGAACATGTAAGCGAATTAATATTTTTCAAAGATTCGCATTATCGTTTAGACTCGCTCTTGAAGTTTATATGGAAAAGTTTCGAGAGTTGATCCGTTTTGAAGTACGCTTTTAAAATTTCGTATTTTAAAAGACGTATTTTTTTCGGTACGTCGAAAAATGACTAATTTCATTCATCCCGGCGAATTCGGGCTCAAAAACCTTTTAAGCATTTCCATTAGTATTCTACGAATCTAAGAGAGACGAGAATTTTGGCGAGTTCGAGTGTTTTCTTATAACGATCATCGGCCTCTTGTCAGACTTAAAAGCCAAATCCACATTTTTAAATATAAAATTTGAACGCGATATTCCGTATACGAATTCGAGACGACGAAATTTAATCGGTGCAGGGAAGCCCCGAAAAAAGTTGTTATTTAACCCCCGAAGGTTTCGTCATCGAGGAGAAAATCTAGTCGCTAACGTGATTCGTTTCTAAAGGGGGGTGTGCACAGGTTTATTTTCACGCGTTTCACGCTCGTGCGCTCATAGAAGTGTGCGAGCGTCAATGGCGTCAAAATAGATCTGTGTGACTCCGGCTTTAGAGTTTTAATTAAACTCGCCATAATTAATTATTATTAGAATATCTGGAGTGTAATACGCGATAACTTCATTTCTTATTAAATATCAAAACACCTAATTCGATTTACCCATCGTAAAATCTGATTGGTTAGTATCCCGTTTTATACAAGAAACAAAATGGACCATGAAGACTTTTTACCGCGCCTTATGAAGGGGGCTACCATTTTGCCCGTTCCCCTTAGTTCCGCCCCCCAATCCGCCATTTTTGTCACCAAGAAACGAGGTGATAGTTTTTTAGTATATACTTTAGTAGAGTCACTGTGGTGGAAAGATCCTATTCCGGAGATATTTCATACTGTCGAACGACTCCCTCACTCCTCTGGAAGCCTCTAGTTTCCACAACAGAATCTATATAGTTGCCGAAACTCTATCTATAGTAGTTTTAACCCTAACATTATGAATAGTACCTGCTGCGTCGAAAAACACTTCCCGAGTGCGGGGTTACCAATCTTTCGTTTAAGATGGCGACCTTCAATTTAAGGCGCCGCAAAAAGTCTATAAGGAAATCGAGCTTTGTAATTAAGGATTTTCAACTTTAATTTTGACGAAATTAAGCGGACCAAATAATATTTGACTCAAGGAAGGAATCAAATAATATTACAATGAAATTAGGTATTTTTTTTTATTAAAGTTTTATCAACAAAATAGGGTTTTTTTTATTTTCCCTTTAAACTTACTTTCAACGCTTTATAATTCCTAAAATCTATCGATTTGAGAAAAAAAGGTATTAAATTCGACTTGGATAAGCTTCGTTGGTAAAACAATAGTAGAGAAATATTACGTAACACGCTATTTTAAAGTCGTCAATCGATTCGAAGCGAGTTAATATTCAAATGTCAATATTTCGTCCTAGCTCCGGCCTTTTCTATATTTTCCCGATATAACGCGTAGGGTCAACGAGATAATTCGCTTTTCGCGGGCTATAGGCGTATGGCTAGAAGCTTTATCGTAATGGATCTAGCCGCTCGTTGCTTCGACGCCAAAGAAACAAAGAAAATTGTTTTGGGGTAAACACGACTCAACTACAGGCAAACTCAAATTTAGAACTATATACCGCGGTGACTTTTAATATATTCAGAACATCGAAATTAGCCCTGAGAGAGCTTAACGACAAATCGTTATTATTAACTTATTTCTAGGCACAATGCGGCTGACTGACTATACAATGACCACAATGACGGGTCCGGTCGACGCGTGTTCGCCTTTTCATTTCTATTTTAGCTGATATTAAACACGAAATTTATGGAAAACGTTTTTTCCGTAATATCATAAATGTCACGAAACTTCGCTATAGTTTATTTTAGTTTTTCGAGGAAATAGTTGAGTACGAAAGATATAGCCATTATTATTTAATCGAGGTTCTTTTTTCGTCCAAAGAGAAATCGAAACTCGAACGGATACGCGTAGCTAACTCTAGTAGAAAAAAATCTTATCGACGTGACCTATGACTTAAAAGGAAACTTGGACCTAAAAATGGAACACCGGATGCCAAAACATTCGACAATTTCAGGGTTGCCACAGGTCAGGGAAAACAGGGAAAACAGGGAAAGTCAGGGAATTTGAAAATGAACCAAAAAGCTAGGTCAGGGAAAAGTCAGAGAATTTGAAAATGAACCAAAAAGGTCAGGGAAAAGTCAGGGAATTTGAAAATGAACCAAAAAGGTCAGGGAAAAGTCAGGGAATTTGAAAATGAACCAAAAAGGTCAGGGAAAAGTCAGGGAATTTGAAAATGAACCAAAAAGGTCAGGGAATTTGAAAATGAACCAAAAAGGTCAGGGAATTTGAAAATGAACCAAAAAGGTCAGGGAATTTGAAAATGAACCAAAAAGGTCAGGGAATTTGAAAATGAACCAAAAAGGTCAGGGAATTTGAAAATGAACCAAAAAGGTCAGGGAAAAGTCAGGGAATTTGAAAATGAACCAAAAAGGTCAGGGAAAAGTCAGGGAATTTGAAAATGAACCAAAAAGGTCAGGGAAAAGTCAGGGAATTTGAAAATGAACCAAAAAGGTCAGGGAAAAGTCAGGGAATTTGAAAATGAACCAAAAAGGTCAGGGAAAAGTCAGGGAATTTGAAAATGAACCAAAAAGGTCAGGGAAAAGTCAGGGAATTTAAAGATCTGTCAATAAGCCAGGATATTACAATCATTATCTTGATTTGAAGCAAAGGCTTAAAACAACCTAAATGATTACCATGTTATTTAAAATATTTATTTTTATTTAATATAAAAGATAAAAGGTTAACAATTGGGTAGTGTTAGCTCAAACGGTCAGGGAAAATCGTTGGAAAAGGTCAGGGAAAAACCTGGAAAAGTCAGGGAATTTGAATCTGATAAAAATGTGGCAACCCTGAATTTTCAAAACTATTAACAGATAGGCTTTGGTGTTTAAATTAATTTGTGAAGTTTGGTAAAATTTCTAAAAATGTAAATATAAATTCGGGGCCAATCATATTTATTTCATCCTTCAACAGCGCTTGTAATGTACTAACATTAAGAAAATAGGCCAGCGTTTGATATAGCCAAGACCTTGGCCTATTCTTTTGATGTTAGGGTTGAAGGATGAAGTAATGATTTGTCGGAATTTATTCTTACATTCAAACTTAACCAAAATTAATAAATTAATTTAAGCACCAAAAACGTGTCTAAATATTGATTGAAAATTCCATAATTGTTTTTATTGTTCCATTTTTAGCTCAAAGTTTTCCTTTAATAGCTGGCATCCACGCTCGTCCTCTAACGGCAAATGGAAAATAACTCGTCAGCTGTTGCAGTCTCCCTTCAAATTTGTGGCAGCCAATGAAATACTGGGACGATTTAACTTTTTTCTAAATGATATATAATTTTCTCGTATATGATCATCTAAGGTCCAAAAATGTATTTATTCTCTCATTGATTCGAATAGATACGTTCTTGGCAATGTAAAACGGGAAAAATCTAATAACACCTTTACATTTGTCAAACTTATTACAATCGCTAGGCTTTTCCGGAACGCGCGCAGTTTTAAGAGTTGCCTCGGAGTGTAGTTGGAATTGCGTGGTTGCGCGCGGGCCTAAGCTCAATACGCTATGATTTATTAATATACTCGTCGAGAACATTAAGTCAAAATCTTCGATCGACTCTCCGCGCAACTAGCAACTTATATTCCTTTTTTCTTTTTCTCTCTTTGCGCGTGTGTCTCTGTTTTTCCACCTGTTGTATTTCAACGCGTATTTCCCTTGCCTCGCTTCCAAAACAGAGAGGAGAGAATATTAAAGACTGACTGCCGTTTTTAATAACTCGAAACGAACGCCCCAAAAAACTGACTGCCGTTTTTAATAACTCGAAACGAACGCCCCAAAAAACTGGAGTTTGCAACTCCCTCGGAGACTATAAAATCTCGATTAATCCGTAGTGTTTTCGGTTTTTTCCGAAATAGATAGAGAGGGAACTTAGCTTCGTACTCGCTGAAAATTTAAATCGACTTAACTATATATTTTGACGACTCGGAAACGTACAAATGCAATTCGGCAGAAAATCGAAAGCGTGTTAAATGTTGAATCACGATTGATTTGTCCGTCCGTCGCTCATCGTCAAACAATCCCCCACCCCCTTTCCGGGAATATTCGTTTTTGAGTCTTATGGAAGGAACTTTCGATTACCCAGGGAAATGTGTTTTTCATTGGCGGATTTATTCCAATTATATTGCAGGGTTTATACAAACCTGGAAAATCTGGAAATCTCAGGGAAACATATTATTGGCTTAAATATCAGGGTAATAAATTAATGGCTTAAATATCAAGGTAATAAATTAATGGCTTAAATGTCAAGGTAATAAATTAATGGCTTAAATGTCAGGGAAATAGATTAATGGCATAAATGGAAATTTAAATACATTAGTGATATTCTGGGAAACTTGAGGTTTGGACATATCTGGTCTAAATGGAATGCTTTACGAATTCTAAAAACCCCACTCCAGGGTCTCCCAATGTTTTTACTCCATTTTATTGACAGAATTTGGTAGTTTTGTATTGAAGATAAAAATTTCAGGAAATATTTGTGGAAATTTAAACCTAGAAATTTCAGGGAAATATTTGTGGAAATTTAAACCTCGAAATTTCAGGGAAATATTTGTGGAAATCGGTTTTGCAAAAGCTGTATGATAATTTTGATTTTTAATTTATTGGAATTATAAGCCCGTAGAAACCTACGTTGGACGGATACCATGAACTAATTCTCGTATATAAAAAGTAGTTAATGAAACTTGGAGTCGGTTATTATTGAGTATAAAATAAGACGGTTGTAGTTTCAAATTTGAGTTTGAAATGTACTATTTTCCTTCACGGTATTTAACACGACGCGTTATTCCGCCACATTTCTAACCATTTAGTAAAGTTATCTCGTCGGAGATTTGTTTATTACAATAGCTATTATCGCCGCCCCGATTTGGACTTTATTTAAAATCAATATTTTGGATATTAAGTTCGCCGAGCTAGGTGAAGGTTCTGCATAGACTTTGATTTGACATAATCGCCATAATTCGCGAAACTTTTCATTCCCTATATATTTGGTTTAAAGGGAGACTGAAGAAAAAATAGAAAGCCCTATTTAGTTGATAAAACAGTAATACAGTACTTAATTATAAGATCCTTTCCTCCAGACATATTTTTTACTCCAAATTTAAGGTTTAAAGTCAGTGTTTTACCCCCTTATTTAAATCGTCCACCATATAAGGAGAGCCCAGCCGATCAGAATTTTTTTTTAGAAAGTTTCGTTAGATTTCGTCGCAGTGTCCGAATACGTTTGCTCGTATTGACATCGATTTTTGTGAACTTGCCGCTTATATATATATATATAGTAATGGAATAAAAAGACGTGCTTTGATTGGCTCGTTTCCCCTTATCTCTAGAGTGGGATTCAAAAAGGTGGTCGACCTGTAAGTTTTTTTGCAATTTAACTATTTTAGATATTTTAGAATTCATTTTTGTACTAACTAATATATTTTATGGTCTAAGTAATCTAAAAATTAAGTTATCGCGTATTACAAACGATTTCCTTCAGTCTCCCTTTAAAGTTACGTATAAATTCACCCCAGCGTTGGCTACATCACGAACTCTTACTGACCGGTACTATATATGTTATATAGACTTCTTTGTAGGGTTTTTTAACGCGTGGAGTTTCGATAATATGATATTGACGTTTGGAAAGAAATAGGTGATTTCCTTTCGCCCCTTTGTACGTCTCTCCCTGTCCCTTTTTATTCTCCTCGTTTCGAGATTATTTTCATCGAATAACGTACGTGTACGTGTTACGCTATCGTTAATGTTTTGTTTGAGAATAATAATTAATGAAAAAAAAAGATCGAAGTTTCATAATGGTTGTCAGAAACGCAATCTCCAAAGTGCATTAAAATACGTTTTTGGTACGATCGCAAGATAAATTTGAATCATTAAGAAGTTTTAAAATATATATTACTGTTTGAATTTAGAATACTTAATAGCCGCGTTCATAATAGGCCTTGAAATCGATTTAAACCGTTTCAAAACGTTTCACTTGGATCGTGTGAACGGGAAACCGTCTTTTTTCGAATCGATTTGATTTGATTTCTTGAAACTGCTTCCCCAGTGCTTCGGGAACCAGTTTCGAACCGATTCGGTTTCAACAACCGGTAGATGAAGCTACAATAAATCAATTTATAAAGATAATGCGTGAACACTTGACGCTTAAAAAGATTCCTGGCGATTTGAATAAATGCTAGTGTGACTGTGTCTTATGATATTTGATAAGCGTTTCTGACGACACGCGCGCCAGACGAAGCTCGCTTACGGGGTGAACGATTTAGTACTGTTCTTAGCTAGTCCCCTGTAAAAGTGTTCTACTTGCGAAGCTTCAAAGTCCTTAGGGAAGCCTCATTACCAGGGGTTAAAATGAGATTTCAACCCTACAATAAATGATGTTCTATATCGTATTATAGATTCCTTATAAATTTATTTTATATAAATTTATTTAAATAAGTGACTAATCCATTAGAAAATAAAATACAAATTAATATTACGAGAGAAAACAATTTAACTAAGGAATTATTTTATTCAAAATGTATTGACCATGGTGATTTTTTTAGGCGTAAACCGATTGCAACATTAGAAAGTAAACATTCCCTAGATTATTTTAAAACAATAAAATTCTGTTTCGCCACTAGCAAAATTTGTTTCGCCACTCGATAGAAATCGAGCAAAAGTCCAAAAATAGCACCTATCTTAAAATGGCGATAAATTTTCTCCACAATCTCCTAGACCCAACCGATTGCACCAATAGAAAGAAGACATTCCCTTTATCATATATAGATCATATTCGCCTAAAACCTGATTACATCCTTTAATAATGTTAAATACGTAGTCAGTTACATAATCGCTTTTAATTCGGACGAAGCTACAGTCTCGTTCACGATATACAACGAATACAACGTCGTCTTAACTTTTATGATCTTTCACTTTTTATGGCGAAATAATTCTTTGTAATATTAGGTAACCGTTGATACTTTTTTCAATATAATCCGTCTGAGTGGCTCGTAAATATATCGATTTCCCGATCATAAGCCTTATTCGAAAAAAAAAACGTCGAATAAGAGTGGAGGGAGGGGGAGAGCGGCGGGTTTTCTTCGAGTTTGTATACGTTGTACGTATTTTTATTCTTCGGGCGGGCGAGTGTAAAATTCTAACATAAAGGATCTCCTTATTTCGCCCGAGCCCATTTCCTTTGTTCCGCGGATAAATTCCTTCTCCCCTTCCCTTTCTCACCACCCCAGCATCTTTTCTTTTCTTCTTCTTCTTTCTGTTCGGTCGCGGCTCGAGGGCAAACATCCGAGAAACAAAAGAATATTTTTTCTCAAACTCCGCGCGCGTCTTAATACGCCAGCGCCGAGAATCTTCGAGCCAAAAACTAACAACGCCCCTCGAGTATAACCATACCTAGCGTATATTTCGTATACGGTTTGTTCGTTGACTTACAACCGATCGAGGGAAGTCTATACGCAAATAGGATTTTGTACTACGTCTCTCTTTCCCTTCCTTATTTTCGCTGTATTGTTTCTAAACCCAGACGCCGAAGAAACGGAGAAAAAGGTTTTAAAGAACGAGGACTGAAGAGACGATAGTCGTTTCATTATTTTACCAGAAAACTCTCCGAGAGATAGCGTATAAAAATGTAACTTTTACCCCTAAAAAGTTTTCACCTTCACGCGGACACCAAAATTTATTTGTAAATACGACATGGGGGACTTGGTGCGGGAATCAAAGACGATGCCAGCGAAAATGATAGCAGAGAAGATTCTCAGCGACCGTCGGTTTAAAGTGAAACTATCATACTGACTAAAAAAACAGGGTTCATCGTACACGACCTGGAAAACCTCGTGGGAAAGTCATGGAATTTGGAAATTGACCCAAAAGGTCAGGGTAAAAGTCAGAGAATTTGTAAATGGGCCAAAAGATCAGGGAAAAGTCAGGGAATTTGGAAATAGGCCAAAAGGTCAGGGAAAAGTCAGGGAATTTGGAAATTGACCCAAAATGTCAGGGAATTTGGAATTGGCCCAAAAGGGCAGGGAAATGTCAGGGAATTTGTAAATTGGCCCAAAAGGTCAGGGAAAAGTCAGGGAATTTGGAAATTGGCCCAAAAGGTCAGGGAAAAGTCAGACAATTTGGAAATTGGTCCAAAAGGTCAGGGAAAAGTCAGGGAATTTGGAAATTGGCCCAAAAGGTCAGGGAAAAGTCAGGAAATTTGAGAATGTGTCCAAATGGTCAGTGAAATTAAATATTTGGTACGTGTCAAGGAACTGTTTGTGATTGGTTGACCAATTCCTAAAAAGTAATTTTTCCCTCATATTCCGAGTAAACTATCGACCCTGATTTATAAAGTATGTAACGTAAACAGTAGGAACTGCTCGTAAGAATAAATTCGCGAAAATAGATTAAAATTGGTCAGAGTAATTATTTAGAAAATTTGGTCAAGGAAAACCTGGAAAAGAAAGGGAAATTAACTTCAAAACTCTGAAATTCAATCGTATACTTCGATTTTATTATTTTTAATCGCGATTGGGAACACGGCGTTTTACCATTGGGAGAAATTCATCAAGTTAAGCGGTGGAGGAATTAAAACTGGAGACTAAGCTTAAAATTTCATATAAATTACCGTTTAACAACATTAACCTTCCTTAATTGACATTAATTATCGCTCGACGGTTGGGCGAATTTAAATATAAAACACGATATTAGTCGCGAATGTTATTGGCTACAACTGTTCAATTTTCCATAGATAATTCTATATCCTTTCGTTTTCTAGAAGAATTGTTAAACTAGTCAATTTCTAACCATTTTCGTATCGCGTTTGTTTGGAAAGAAATGTTAATTTTCGCTTTAAAGGAGGCCGCGAGTGTCTTGTTTTGTTCGGCGTACGCGTATACGTCCTATAATGTATGGTTTTTGGTCCGTCGAGACTATTCGAGGTTTTAGTATACGAACGGCGGGTCATGTTTGCCAAAAAGAAAGCGAGACCTCGCACTGTACCTCAGTCTAGTCTGTGAGAGCTATAGTTTCTTCTTTGGCTTTGTACTCTTCCCCCGAGACTACCTATTACGTTGAACAATATTTTCTCTACTTCCTCTTTTTTTTTTCCTCCAAAATCATTCCTCCTCGTACGGATATTAAAGGGAGAATGAAACCGAAACAAATCCTTTAAAATTTTTATATTATTCTATAATCTATATATCGAAACTTTAAAGGACTATAATATCCTCTGCCTATCACCAGCCTGTTTCACTGGAAGTGGGCTCAATTTCTGGGCTTCTCGTTGGGAAGCGAGTCGAAGAGAAGGTGACTTTGTTTCCAGGGTGACAGGCAGAAGAAATTCTAGGTCTTAAAACATTTATTGAAATAAAATAATATTTTTAATTCGATTAATTTTAATATTGATATTTTTGAGATAAATCAACGCGAGTACAATTCAGGCTATACCACGCGGTGTGAACGAATAAAAATTACAGTAGGATATAAGTGGTCTATTGCAACCAATAAAACGGAATTTGGTAACAAATTTGAGGAGTGCCGCTGCCGCCGTCCAATTTTTATTCGTCCATGTACGGAGGTCATTTTGATTTAGGCTATAATCATAAATACACTTATAAATTAATTATTTTTAAATTTTACGAGCAGTTTCAATTATAAGCTTGTCTTTTGCTCCTTCTCCTCCTTAAAGGGAGAATGCAGCCTCACAAGTGATTTTTTTTTTACCGATTCCTTATCGTTTAAATAGACCTAATCCAACAGTAAAAAATACGAACAAATATTAAACTAGAAATAAGCATGAAAACAGGCTTAGCTGAATTCCTGGAGTTCATGCATTCCCCCATATAAGAGCCTTCGTTCAATGTCCTTATATGAGAAGTTCAGGTGACTCCGTGAATCCAGCTAAGCCTATTTTCATAGTAAGTTTTAAACTAATTTCAAGATTAATATTTGTTTGTAAATTATTTTATTTTTGGATTAGGCCTATTGAAACGATAAGGAATCGATGAAAAATCACTTGTTGTTAGGTTGCATTCTCCCTTTAATCCAGAATTGTCATAATCATGAGCTTCATTAGAATCTGAATAAAAACCTACCAAAGTTGACCTCGTAATAAATTATAGAAATTTGATTTAATGTCTCGTTTCATTTTCCCTTTAAAATTCTTTATTTTTTTTCCCTTGATCTCCTCTTTTATTCGGTTTCTCTCTTTCGCCATTTGAAAAACTCTCAAAATTCAAATAGTTTTTTGAAATAATATAAACGCTATATAAATTCCGTATCCCTGATCGACTGTTTTCTTCCGCCGTATTAGACCGCGAGCGAAAAATTCATTTTTTATATTCGCTTCTATGCCTAATAATTTATTTCAATCTTTATTGGAGCCGCGCCTCGTCTCCACGCTACCCTTTATTTATTTCTTTTTTTCTCGACATTTCTCCGAGGAATTGGCTAGTTTTTCTTTCCCAATATCGAGCCAAAACTATGAACGTAATATTAGGTATAACATGTGTTTTTTATACCAATATTTTCCCCACATAAGAATATCTTAAAATATACAGCGTGTAAATTTATTTAAAACTGTACTTAAATTGTTATTTTTTAATTTTAGAGGGGAACTAAAAATGGAACAGCTTTTGAATTTATTTTCGGATGCCAAAAAACTTATTCGAGAAATTTCAAATAATTATTAGACACGTTTTATGTGTTTAAATTAATTTCCTTAAGACCTTGGGTGTCAAACGATGGGGTATTATTTTAATGTTAGAACATTACAAGCGCTGTTGAAGGCTGAAATAATATGATTGGCCCAAATTTATACTTACATTCAAACTTAACCAATTTTTTGATATTAAAATACGTTTTTTGTCATCCGGTGATTACGAAAATAAATTCAAAAGCTGAAATTCCAATTTTTAACTCCAAGTTTCCGTTTAACTCTAAACGTACCTAGTGCTCGAACGACTA
This sequence comes from Odiellus spinosus, assembly GCA_963920705.1. Classification (NCBI taxonomy): domain Eukaryota; kingdom Metazoa; phylum Arthropoda; class Arachnida; order Opiliones; family Phalangiidae; genus Odiellus; species Odiellus spinosus. The sequence goes on from OY987234.1 coordinate 5,752,206, forward strand.
TAATTTGAGTATCTCGAGCTCAAATTTAAAACGTGATACGGAAATTTTACGTATTTACTCGACACCATTGATAATAATAAGTTTTCCATATTCCTTTAAAATTTAGTTAAATTCTATTATGTTTATTACATTTTTATTTTCGGGAAGTGTTTATAATTTATTTAAATTTTGAAACCGCTCCAGGCTGGAAACCGAATAATTACAAAGATTCCTCTTTAAATACATCGTAATCTTCTCTAAATATAAGGGTGGGTCGGATATTAAACCTTGTTTAAATAAAAGTAGTATTTGAAAACTTAAACCTTATTAAATACGTTTCTTATATTCTATTATTAGCATTTACAGCCTCGTTAATATTTAAATGTTTATTCGCGTATAAAAATGTTGAAAGGAGGGAAAATTTGACTTCTGGGTTTCTTAATTTCGTGCCTAGAAGTTACTTTCACGGGGTTTACAGGTTTATTTCGGTGCCGTACCCTTTGGTATACTCTCTTGAATCAGGGCGGCTCCCTAGAGGGAAGCTCGGCAAAATTTAAATAAAATGACTAAAATAAGTTAGCGCATTGTTCAATCGTTCTGGGTTCTCCGTTATTCCTATAATGTCAGTGGTCCACGTGGTCAGAATGCGTACGTCTAACCATATACAAGTGTGGGGCGTGGTTGTCAGACCTCGGACCTCGGCCAACGGACTGTTAAAAGTTCTGATCCCAACTTCCCACCGGTCTAAAACAGCGGAGTCCCGTCCCGTTGTAACGGGTTTTAATTGTACGCCAGTAGATGCGTTTCATCCGTCGCGCTTTGGAGCTCGGGATAAAGACACCGACCAGGGGCCAAAAATTTAGAAACAAGCCATCTTTAATAATAGATATGATAATCAAGTGTTATCCGAGCCCAGGTTTTCGTTTGAAATCCCTCGAGCAATAGGAGGCGGGCATCGATTTGATGCGATTGCGATTTTTGCTTAATTCGCGTTCACACTAGGGACTTTAAAACCAATTTGAGCCAGTTTGTAAAGGTTAAATAATAAAATATATAACAATAATTTATCAAGAAATATGAGTATAGTAGATTTGATCCTTCAAAGCTGTTGAAAAAGTGTCAAATATGAACGTAGCTTTAGTGTATTTTAATTAAGAGTAGCGCGATTATAAGTTTCTTGGATAGTTTGGAGAGCTGCTCGATCTTTTAGGCTCAAATTCTATGATTTAATTGTAATGATTCCTTTAATTTATTTCGAAGCACGTACTTTTCTTTCTATTTTTTTTAATACGAGATAATTTTCTTTATTTAAATACCTCTATTATGTAGTATTTGACCTTGCAAGATTTTGTCAATAGCATAGCGTCGCCCGCTGATGGAAATTCATTTCTATCGTTCTAACATTGGAATTGGAAGAGTATATATTGAATAGAGAATTATTTCGTTTAAAAGAGAGGATTAGTGTAAAGTTTAAAGGTCGCTAGACGGAACGATCGATGTTCAAATAAACTCGGCTTGGGTTTTAAAACTCTCTTAAATCTAATATTATATTTAAATTATTAAATAAATACGGTATTTACGGATTTAGAACTTAAAACGTTAACTTTCTGTTAAAATATAACTTTGTCTAGAACTAAAGTCTAACATTTAGTCAAGCCCTCCCTTTAAAGGTCGTGAGTTATTTTTCTATTCAAATTTATATTTAATTTTCTTCGGTGTCAAGAATTTTTCCCTCGAGTGAAATGAACAACGAACAACTTACTGTAGGTAGTTTTTGTTATATGTTCTAGACGTGGATAAAAAACATTCTAATGAAAAGAAGGTTTTTTTATGTAACTAAAGAGAGGAGGTCTAAGGGGCGGCTTAGAATAATTTATAAATACAAGAAACAAACGCCTTGTAGAGTTAGTCCTTTTATCACATCGTATCTCTCCAGACCCCCAGTTATAATAGTTTTAAGTTAATGATTTTATTTTATTTTCGTTTATCTTTTTTTCTCTGTAAATCGACTACTTTTTCAGAGCCTTCTCTCCAAGATTATATTCTTTCCCCTTGGCATACCGATGTCCGAGTGTAAATGACCCACGTGCCGAACTGGAGGTTTTTATACGTTAAAACAACCTTTCCATAAGCATATAAATCCTTGTAGTATAAACTATTTCTCCATGGACAGTGGCGGAAAATTGCAGGATTTTTTCACATGTACGCTGATAATATTTAGAAGCCCCATTTACGTCGTAGCTGAAATTTTCGCTGGTCGACAGTAATTAGAGGCCCATTTTGAGAGGATTTGGAAACCCTTTCGTTTGTTTTGAAGGCCCATTTGAGTGGATTTTGAGACTTTGGGAGCTCCTTTGAAATTTACTCGTTGGCTATAGCGTACTCCTGGCGCTACTGGACTTTGAATAAGTTTTTACACATATTTCTACAGTCCAAAACGATTCAAAAAGCCAATTTCTAGAAACTAGTATCCCTTTATAACTAATCCATTGCAGACATAATAATTGGAAAATATGTCGGCCGAGACTCTAAAGATTTGCAAATTTATAAAGTTGGGAATAGCTACGATTTATACAGGAATTCACTCCATAAATTCATTCTCCATGTCACTAAAGTTCAGGTCCTGGTCTTACCGAAGCGTTTTATGCATTTCCTATGGATGCGATATTTCCGATACTGGTCACTGAATAGTAATGAAAAAATTTGAAAAGAGGCTCTGAAATCAATTGTAGATCTAAATACCGTCGCGAGTCTAGCGGACGTAGCCACCAGTTTACGAGACACGGCAATGCCTGTCGACTGTCGTATAGGTAGTCTCCTTTTGCGTCGTATTTCAGTTTCAACTTTCGTAAACCTAATTGCCAAGGTAAATGACAGTAATTGTCAGGCGTAGGGTAGCATAATGTGTATAAAACTTTAATTTGTGCTTGTTACAAGATACGGTAATGCATATTTACGGTTGCATAGTCTCCTTTGTAACGGGATGGTTTATTTTGATGAGGATTGCGTTTTCAATAGTAATAATGATTCATTCTTCAAGTCTAAGAGGTATTTTTGTTTATTTGTTAATCTAATCCTTATAAATAATCCCAAAAATACTTTCCGAGTGTGCTGTGAGCATGTGTGAAAGACCAAGACCAAGGCCTAGACACAGTGAATTCGTCCGCGGGCGTAACGTGTATATTATTAGTATGGAGTTCGAGACGCATTTGGTTTTTTAATGTTAGTATATAGGACAAGGTTAAAGCTTCCTTAATGTACGTTAGTAGGTCTCTAGATTTATCTTAGATTTAATAATCTGAGAAAAAACAATTGTTTGTATATTACCAGAAATACGCTATTTATGTTTTACAAAGTATACATTTTTAGTTGTCACAACCTGGTTTTAAAATAGTTTAAAAAGGCATTAATTATTTTAAATATTTCATAGGTAAACGAACGATGAAATAATGCTGAGTTATCCAGCATCAACGTGATGAGCCCGCGAGTGGCCGTCGCCGACGAAACAAGCTAAAACGCGCCCGAAAGACCAGTCGCGTAAAAATATTCAACCCGTACACTGATCTGAAAGTTCGGCTAAGTTTTTCAACGAACTGGAGTACTTTCGAAGGCCTGACGGGTGTGTTCATTCGCGTTTGTGAAATTTTCGCGATGTGCGCGTGTAATTTGTTCGGAATCTCGTCAAGTGTGAACCTCTGTGACCTACGAGTTATTATGGATATCATAAATTCAAACAGCACTCATCGTAGACCTTCAAACTGGTAAATTTTTATATAAATTCCATGTTTGTGTTCTTTTGGTTTTTGTGGGGATATTAGTTTTATCGTGGTTATTTACGATATTGAAATGGATTGAGAATTGAGCGTAATTTTTGGCCGGGTTCCTTCTACTTCCTTCGCGTAACTTTGTCTACTTTACAATTAATCCGAAGATATAATATTAATACTAAGTGAGACGTTAATTTGAATCTGAAATTTCTTCTATTCTGATATCCCAATTGTGATAATTAATACGAGACTTTTGGAGAGTTGGAACCAGAATGTTTTTACCCGTATAGTCTGATAACATTTAGTGGTCTCCATTTTCATCGTAGCTTTTCTTGGTCGACAGTATATAGGCCCCTTTTGAGAAGATTTTGAGGCCCCTTCCTTTCGTTTTCTAAGCCCCTTCGAGTGGATTTTTGGGCCCCTTTCGTTTGTTTTCTAAGCCCGTCCGAGTGAATTTTGGGACCCCTTTCGTTTGATTTCTAAGGCCCTTCGAGTGGATTTTAAGGCCCTTTTCGTTCCGTTTTTAAGCCCCTTCGAGTGTATTTTAGGGTCCCTTTCGTTTGCTTTCTAAGCCCGTCCGAGTGGATTTTAGGACCCCTTTCGTTTGCTTTCTAAGCCCCTTTCGTTTGATTTCTAAGGCCCTTCGAGTGGATTTTAGGGCCCCTTTCGTTCGCTTTCTAAGCCCTCTCGAGTGGATTTTAGGACCCCTTCCGTTTGCTTTCTAAGCTCCTTCGAGTGGATTTTATAGTGTCCCTTTCGGTTTCTTTCTAAGCCCCTTTCGAGTAGATTTTGGGACCCCTTTTAAAATTACACGTAGACTACTCAGCCTACCTCTATAGCGCCGCCAGTGTTCATATATAACAGCATAGTTAAACAATCTTGTATTTATAACTTTTCTAACACCGAGACTTGACTTGACGCGATTTTATTATTTTTATTAAAAATATGGAATGCGTACGTTTCTCAGGGCGCAAACGGTATTTATTAGGTCTGACGCCTAAGTTATTTATACACATAAATAAATATAAATTGACATAAAGGTAATAATTAAATCCGTAGTATCGCGAAATATAGTAATTATATTCGCGTTCATGTATTTGTAAAATGGGATTCGAATTAATTAATCTTGGACCAGTTAATTTTATAATTTTCAAGATTACTTGTCAGGATTAAATTGATTATAAAAAAACGAGAAAATTTGGAAGAAATCAACAATTTAAATATATATTATACGAACTTAGTTTTTTCAAATATTTTTGGGTTTTGCTAATAATGAAAAATGATTAAATTAGTTAAAGAAGATTTAAAATTCCATTAAATGTTAATTTTCGAGGATAAATAATCAGGATTTAAAATTCCTTCCTGAAAAGAGGTAGAGTTAACTACATTGTCGAATCTTAAATCGCTTTTATCTCGCCTGCTTTTTTGGGGAGCTGATTTTTCATTTAGTTTTAAATTCGATCTAACGTTATTTTTCTCGCCGCGCTTGAAATTGAAACCGCGCCTTTAGACTAACTTTTTTTTTTTTTTTGTTTTTTAATTAATTTCTAACGGTTCTTTTAAAGATTCTCCGAATTTCTGTACTCCTCCGGTTTGGAATTCGCTATAGGGGCTGTTTTAGAAATTCAACTTTGTATCGAAATTGGTTTTCCTCCTCGGAAATTTGCGTACAAATGGTGACATTGTCGAAATGTCGCTCGCGAATAGAAAAGTCTCTGGTTGTCGCGCCAAGTATTGTCTGTTTCGGCAAACAAAAGTGTAGGAGGCGGAAGAGGAATAGATCATCCGCCGCCCAACCTACTTCCGCTTCTTTCTCTTGTTTATGTTTCTCTCTCACGCCGATTCTCTTGGCTTTACAGTTTTGCGAAACAAATTGCGACGTCCGCGAATATAAAACTAATAACGCGATCTCTTCTCTATATAACTGAAGAGACCAAAAATTCTAAAGGGAAAATCAAGTTAAACGAAAGTTTCATTTAATTTATTCAAGTAATAAATGCAAATTAACGGAATATCTTATAATTTATAAATTATTTTAATACGAAAGAAAGAGTTGTCTGTTTACTGGATAATAGGGGCGTAATTTTTAGCTTAAATCCCCAATCAAAAATTATTTTAAAAATCACGCTGAAAAGTTTGATTATTAATTTAGTCATGGTTCACTTAGAATTCGAATATCCAAAAATGGGGGCAAAGGTCAGAAATATGTTAAAATTTTTAAAACACTATGATATTTTATTTTCTTATTTTTATTTTGTTCTTTCGCTTAAAATATCAAAAAGTGGTCAGAGATAATAGCAAAAAATTTTTTTTCATCCAAACATTTTATTCTAAGCCCCTTTTACATTCCATCAGAAGCCGATGAAACCCTCCTTTGAAGTCTATTACTCCCGGGTCTTGTCTACCCCTCTCTGTATTAGTTATTCTCAGAAGGCGCGATTCGTACGCCTCCTTACGGTAGATGTTTTCGGAGCGGGAGCTCTTCGAGCGAATATCTCTAGCAGCATTGGAGTTCCTCCAAAAAACGTCGTTGTTTGTGGAGAGAGAGAATTTCCAATTTTCCGTAGACAGGGGGGATGAAGTAGGACCCCTTCTAACTCGTAAAATTGGGAATTTTACCCATACAGAGAGGAGCGCTATATGAAACATTGGAGTAGTAGACTTCAAAAGAGGGTTTCATCGGCTTCTGATTCCATTGACGCTCATTCCATCACTTCATCGCCCCTTTAAATTTGGAGTGTATAGTTTTGTATATCGCTGGACTAGAGGCTACTCGTCTGTCCACTGTAAGTTTCCCACCCAATAGCTGGCTCCACGCACGGATTTGTCCAAGTTTTCCTTTGTCTTTGGCGCGATGGCTTCGTTTTCAATTCGCAATTTCCTCTTCTTTGTTTAGACTCCGGATACAAGCCGCTCTTTGTCATTCTAGTCCGACGATTTATTTTACTTAATGAATTCCGATCTCGAAAGAGCGAAGGACCTTAGTAACGTACCGCGCCATCCCGTTTCGTACGAGTTGGCTTCGTTTTGGTTCAAGTTTGAACTCAATTTTGCCTCGACAAGCCTTTGGCTAACTCGTGTATATTGTTTCCAACTATTGTTCGGACTACTAACGACTTAATAAATCAGTCTTGGAAGATTCCTTTTCCTTTGGTAACGAAGAACGGATTCTATGTACGAAAGAGTCATTTTAACATCTCGCCGACAAATATAGTTCTGGTCCCCGTTCCCCCCCCCCCCCTGATTTGTTTTAGAATTTAACCCAGGGCAGAACGCGTTTCAATTTTGAATAGATTAATATCTAACTCTGACATCGTCTGCATATTTTTTCCAAATTCTTCTAAATAAATAGGCGCAAATTAACGGCGAGTATGACTTCGTAAATAATTATTTATTTTTAACTAGCTTGAAAATGATAGATCATGGAAAATAGTCTAATCTTAAAAACTAAGTGATTTTTAACAAAACGTCCAACACGAAGATTCAAATTTGTTCTTCGTTAACTCGTAGTTACAATGTCGTATATTCAAATTCTATGTCAGTTGAACCGGGGTAATCCGGTCACTAATTTAATTGGAAAATCAAGACGCGTAGTTAAATGAAGATTGAAATTGCATTCTATATTATTATAATGTCGCTAGAGCTCGGAATTTGTAAAACCTTTTGTTAATTGAATTAGATCATCGTAAATGTCTATCAGATTTTATTTTTATTCTTGCGCAATTGTTGTAGGAAATTGATACGTTATACGAGTTATTCATTCACCGATCAATTTGAAACTGGAGTTTCTACGGGAATTTTAACTCAAATTGAGATCTCGAAGCTATAATGTAGTAATTTAGTCGATTCCTTTCGATTTAGATTAAAATATAATTATTATATTCCATTCTACACGGATTTTCGAGACACGTCGGATTTTTATCTTCACGTTATCCGTTCGAATAAACGCGTAATTTGTTTATTAATCGAGCTTAAAATTTTAATTCGTATCCATTTCATACGCGTATGTTTAAAGAATTTGTAGTTTTATACCTATATTAACAATTTATCCGAGATTAAAATATCCAAAAAAAGGCCTAGTTATTAATAGATATCCTAAGTTATTCATTATCCAATTCCGAGAAATTTATGTCTCGACTCTGAAACCTCAAATGGAAACAATATCTTAATAAAGTTTTGGATTGAGAATCAATAGATATTGGTTTAAAATACGGATGGCAAACCCCGACTACTTCTTTACTTAACCACGGGTTTAAATGCGAAATCTTTCTCGAGAGTAAACGCGAAATTATTTAGAGGGCCTTCAAAAAATTAATATAAGTTATATAGAATGTGTTTTCGGGGAAAAAGTGTGGCGGGCCCGTAACTTAGTCAAATAGAAATTGCTCGAAAAAGTGGTAGACCAAAATTAATAGTTCCGTTCGAGCGGCCGTGCTGGGAGCCTTGGTCAATATTTACCGCGTTGGAAAAGTTCCTGGTGTTTGTTTAAAGTTATATCTGCAGCGCTCTCGCGATGGACATTTATTAGAAAACCTTTACCGCCTGCAGGATGGCCTCATTTTTTTTTTTTTTTTCTCTCCATGCAGGGTCGTTTTTTCTCCCTTCCTCTTGTCCCGTCCCGAATTTACTTTCGAGTTTCGAGAAACATCTAGATTGACGCAGAAATATAGAACGTGTCGGAATCACTTTTCATGGAGACGGGTGACAAAATCGAAAAATAGATTTAGACCTTGATATTTTCAAGTGATTTTGATTCTACGGATTTAATAGAATGATGAAGGAAATAAAATTTCCTATTAAAGAAATATACTTGAAAGCTTCAACAAGTTGAGCTCATGATCTGATAATGAATAACTTCGGGTATCCATTGATAGGCCTTTTTCAAATATTTTAATATAATATATTATTAATAAAATAATAAGTTTGCCTTATATTCAGATGAGTTAACTCGAATAGGAAAAGGATATACATTCACGATAGTCTTATTCAATAAGTATACGAGATTGAATTCGTTGACCAATCAGGACGTTTTGATAATTGACGCCCGTTATAGAATCTCGTGATAAATTCTCCCATGTGCGCTCGTTGTCTTAATAGCAATTCGTCGGAACGTCTTTCTCGTGTCCGCTCCTCGAATCAAAAAAGAGATAGGCGGCGATATAGGAGAGAAATATAAAGAAAGTGATATTTGCGGAATGGATTCATTTTTGTTGGGACGGGCGGCAAAGCGCATTCAAGTATAAGCGAGACATTTTGACAGTCGACGCGGCCACCGAGATACTTGGACCAGAGTATGTTTTTTATTATTTTTTCTCTTCTATGCCGTGAGCCGCGTGGTGGAGCTATAGGATAGTAAACGCGGGGTATCGGTAGTAGTTGAGTTTGGCTCTCAGTCGAGCGCGCTGTGACCATTTCTCATCGCTGGAGATTCGTACGTGACCGTGACACGGGGCCCATCTTTCATCCATTCCTTACTTAGCGAACGGGTTTCTCTCCCCCTACCAAACTCTTTGGCTTATATCGAAACGTATAAACGAACGCTTCTTCACGGTCACAAATCAAAGAAAGCCCATTCCAATCCTATATCCTACAACGCGTATACGTTAAGCGAAAATCTAGAAATCCAGGCTTCGCTTCGCTTGATATTGTATATACGTATTACTTTTTCGTTAATACGATTGTTTCTGGCCAAAATGAAACGATCACTCGGTCGCGTGTTCCAAGACCTATATTGCACCCGATTTTTTCTCATTCTTTACTACGTATATTGCAATGCAGCGCGCCATAACTCTGACGAATGAAATAGTTCTCCATTAAGGTAATGTTCCAAATTCGCAGTTCCCATAAGCTCATTTGCACTTCCGTAGTTTTTCAGTTCCGCATATTTTCTGTTCCGCATATTTTCTGTTCCGCATATTTTCTGTTCCGCATATTTTCTGTTCCGCAGTTTTTCTGTTCCGCAATTTTTCTGTTCCGCAGTTTTTCTGTTCCGCAATTTTTCTGTTCCGCAGTTTTTCTGTTCCGCAGTTTTTCTGTTCCGCAGTTTTTCTGTTCCGCAGTTTTTCTGTTCCGCAGTTTTTCAGTTCCGCAGTTTTTCAGGTCCGCAGTTTTTCAGGTCCGCAGTTTTCCTTTAAGTTAGTTTAGGTTAGTGCCTATCAATGAATTAATGATAAACTGCTTAAATGAAAATGAGCATATGGAGAACTGCGCATGTGCATGAACCCAAATCTTACCTAAGTACGCTTTACTTTCACGAAAAATAAATTTACACTGTAAATGAAAAAGGTTTATTTCTAAAAGAACATCAGGTTCGACAGTAATTAATATTAAACGGTTTCTAAAGATTCAACTTCGAAGCAAATAAGGCGCTCCCACTCGAGGACCTTTGAATCTTCAAGGATTCAAACCTTTTCATTTAGAGCGCATAATCGCCGTGCCGGACCATTGTAGGGAATATGATTTCTTTATTGCAATAATTCCAAAGATGCCGAATATAAAATATATCATTTAATTTTAAAGTGTAACTCGTTTATATTTTGATATTTAAATCTTTTTGAAATTTTGAAGTAGGGTATTTGGCGCGAAATCAATAAGAAGGCGCGCAGCTTCTCCTTATGTTATACTATAAAACAATCGATGGTTTTATTTTACGGTTCTTCTATCGAATTAAGTTTTAATTTTCTGCCCGAAGTTGCTCGAGTTCCTTAGTTGTTTATTTATCAAATGAAACTCCAGTCGCCGCTGTGTTAAGCTCTCCTATATATTTTCAGTTTATTTCCTAGTAATTTAATTATAACTCTAGTCTTCGATATATATATCAATCTCGTTATATAGACCTGATATTTGAATTGTTTCCGTCAAATCTTCAATCAGGCATCAGCCCCAGTCCGCGCGTATAGTAAGACCAGAAATTAGTTCAACCGAGTCATCTTTAATGTATCTATAGGGAGCCAGCAAGGGAGCCATTGATACGTCAGAGGTTTCTATCTCTCTCCTCGGTGTCATCCCCCTTAGTAAAGGAGCTACGGTATTCGCTATTACAACCTATTCCTCAGTATAGGGGGCTCCATGACGTCAGGCTTTCTTACCCCTTATCTCTTTGCTGTCTAGTGTAAAGGAGAGTTGCGCTGCTTAGATCTCAAGTTTCGGGCTGGTAGAGGCGCTCACGCGCATCTCGTTGCCTTGGCTACGCGCATCACGTGACCACGAATTATGAACTATGACATACAGACGACGAGTTCACGATATGCGCCAAACTAATTGCGCGTAAATACACCACCAGCACGAGCGGAACACGGTGGGGGTGGGGTGAGGTTTTAGCTAACGGCCGGTAAGTGGATAAGTGCATTTGAATAGTAAAATGCTCGTTCCTTGTTCGTTTTTATCCACTTCCGCCTCTTGGTTACATAAACATTTGACTCGGGAGCTACGCCGCGGATCGCCTTTCATAACTACTTTCTGGTTTTAAATTTGTTTCTGGTTGAAACTGTTGACTTTATAAAGCCATATACGCTTTCGATCAAAGTGGACAGTTTTAATTTCTGGCAGACGCGAGGGTTTTTTCCTCCTCTGTCTTTCACCAAAGCACCTATAGTTGTTAGAGTTAAAGTCTACTTTAGTCTACGTATGAAAGTCAATACGAGAGACTATAACTCGGGACACGAGGGCCAAAGCTAGAGCAAGTAGGGCCCCTCCGCTTCGAAATGAAATTGCCGTTTGACTTTCGACACGAACCTACCGGTTTAGTAGCGCGAGTTGGTTGTTTTTCTAAACACATTCCTACCTTTTTATTTCTACTTCCTCTAACATCTTTGCGTTGATTCGATAACGCCGAACAGCGTGTATAGGTTCCGGAAAACTAAATAAACCGTTGTTCAACGATTTCGTGAGCAAAGTCAACACCGAGGCGGATTAATACGTGATGTTAAATCATCGTTGAAACGAAAGTATATCTAGAGTTTCGAAAACTACTAGCGATCAGATTGGGTTCAGTTTGAGATTACTGCGCGGCCAAAGGCCAGACCCACTTTCGCGTTGATGGGTCAGTTTTATTAGAGATATAGCGTAAAGCGAAGCTTCGTACGCTTTGTAAATCCTTCCCGATAACGCGAAGTATACGTAAAATGAATTGCCGAAGGAGCAAATAGTCTATAGTTCGACTATCTAGAGTTAAGGGAGAATGCGGCCCAACAAAGACTAATTTTCTATCTAATCTATACTAAAAATATATAAACAAATATTAAATTAGAACTTTTAATTTACTCGAAAAGTTGGCTTAACGATGATTAGCAGTGATTTTGATATTTGGCCGAGAAACGCGCTTCGCTCATTGGCCAGAGGTTCTTTAACGACTGTTTTTCGCTGTTAACTGAGTTCGTACAAACCTGGAAAAGTCAGGGAATTTGGAAATTGCCCAAAAAGGTCAGGGAATTTGAAAATAAAACAAAATGGACAGAGACATTAGTTTGATACTAGTCAAGGAACTGTTTATGATTGGTTGACCAAATTAATTGTAACGTAATTATTATAAACTTAAAAAAATCCTAAATATTAAATTGTTTTCTCTTCTTCCGAGTAAACTATCGACCCTCTGATTGTTAAAATATGTCAAATAAAAAGTGGAAATTGCCAAGAATAAATTCGCGAAAAAAGATTAAAATTGGCCAGGAAAATTATTTAGAAATGGAAAGGAGAAACCTGGAAAAGTCAGGGAAATAAACTTTAAAAATTTCGTGCGACCCATATTTAACTCCTATTTTCGGAGTAAGTTAAATATTGATTTCTGTAGTAGATCAGGCTGTTATAGAAACGATAGGTAATCGATAGAAAATGGGTGGTTGTCGCGGGACGTTGCATTCTCCCTTTAAGGTTATGGACTATACTTCGAAGAGTACTTATACGGACGTGGACCGGTCCATTAGCGGTCGACGTTCAGACGATCCCTAGGGATTCGCACGCGACCCAATGATGAAGAGAGTGAGCGAGGCGATGGGGAAGCTGCAGACCCGCGGTTTTAGGCGACATTCGAGTATATAATCAGTAACTTCCTTGAAAAGCGTCAAAATTCCTATAGAAAAAAGTTGTTTTAAGATGGTAACACGAGTTCCTTCTAAATGTGTATAGTATATTTTTGGTGCTCGTTTCCCCATCGACGAAAAAGAAAACCTTTCACATCAGAATTTGAGAGAAAGATCGAAGACGTTTGACATCAAAGTTCGTCTATAATATATACTCTAATATAATCGGTCCAGCTCCGAAACTATAAGAACGAGTCACGGTTTCGATCATGGAATTTCGAACCAATCCCATCTAGGAGGATGTTCGTATGACGAATATATCTTCCACACTCGCGCGCGGTGACTTTCCGAACGTTATTCCCAAAAGATCGCTACTAATATATATCCCATTCAATCGCCAGCTTAAAAGGGATCTTAAATATTATATTTTAAGGGAGAATGAAAGCTCTCGATGTTTGTCTTTAAAAGAAGCCTATTCGTTTTTAGCAAAAGTCTATCACTTAATTCATTAAAAGTAAACAACTCCCCGTAGCTTAATACAATCAGCAAAGGTTCGGGTAAATGTACCAGCAGATTCTTATTCGAGCCACTCTAGCGGCCGCAGTCGCCGTGTAAATAGTGAAGGAGGAAGCGTCACTTTGCGGAGAAATTCCGAAGTTGGGGGTAGACAATATAACCTGCCTGCTTAAATTCCGTCCCTCTCTCCCGATGCAAAATATCGAGGAAGAGTCCAAGCCAATCGAGCCAGACAGGGGTGATGACTTTTTTGACTATTTTCAGAAGCCGATGAAACCCTCCTTTGAAGTCTATTACTCCCGGGTCTTGTCTACCCCTCTCTGTATGGGTTAGTTTCAAAAAGCGCGATTCGTACGCCTCCTAACGGTAGATATTTTCGGAGCGGGAGTTCGTCGAGCGAATACCTCTAGCAACCTTGGAGTTCGTCAAAAAAACGTAGTCGTTTGTGGAGAGAGAGAATTTCCAATTTTCCGTAGACAGGGGGTATGAAGAAGGACCCCTCCGATCTCGTAAAATTGGGAATTTTACCCATACAGAGAGGAGCGCTATATGGAACATTAGAGTAGTAGACTTCAAAGGAGGGTTTCATTGGCTTCTGCTATTTTTAAGTGATGGGCAATGACCAATTAAAAACTGTTCCTTTACTGATAGCGTTAAGCTATTGGGCGTTGTTTACTTTTATGGAATAAAGTGATAAACTTTTGTTTTAAGTTGCAGGAAATAGTTGAAATTACTCGGAACTAGGTATCCATTAGGAGTTTGAAGCCATTCCAATAAGTAAAAACCGTTTTTTTTAGTATATTTTCTTCTACACTCGGTTACGTTTGGATTACCAGTGCTTCAACCCTCTCTTAAAAATGAGAAGATATAAGTTATAATTTTAATATATCTAGGTAAATTGTCTGTCTGTTCATTGGGAACGCGCTTTTTAAAACTTCATTGCATCCGCTTGTTTTTTGAGACTAGAGATCTAAAATCCAGGCGCCTTTTCTGCCTATTGCATTCTCCCTTTAATGGAAAAAAATAGAAAAATCCTCCTAAGGTCGCGATTTAGAATGTATATACGGTCTATATAGTATTTGCTTTGAAAAGATGGCTTTTAAGAGCCGCGGTATCGCTACTCACTTCCCTAAATATTGGTTCCTCGTATAATGTCAGAACGCGCGGGAAGAAGAAGAAAATTTATACCGTATAATATTCCTCTTCGAAATATGTCAGCTCTCTCCCTCTCTTTCTCTCTCTCTCTCTCTCTTTGGTGGAGGGAAAATAATATTTTTCCAGGAAGATGGTCTTTAAATTAGACGCGCGGCGTTGGTATTATAGCTCGGCTAGTTCTGTTCGCGGGTACATATTTCATATTCTTGTTTATTCTCTGGGCTAAAAGCGTTTGCTTGGCGAAGACGTTCAGGTCTGGCGACCGGAACTGTAGGGATTTGAAATATTTTCCTCGAAGCTCGCGAGCATATTGTCGCGTATAACGCGGACAAAAAGGCTCCGTCGCATAAGACGGCCACAAATGAAGCCAGGGTTCGAAGAGAAGCCACCGGTCGCGCCCGCGTCGGCCAAATTTCCTTTAAAAGGCGCGGCGCGCCCGTAATTCTGGGAGTTCTCTCCCTCTCTCTTCAGAGGTAGCCTTGGCGGGATCTTAAGACTGAAAAGTCCAGCTTGCTAAGGTTTGGTAGCCCGGGACGCAAAGCTGAAAAGCTCGCCCCGCGAAACCTAGTTCTCTCACGGGGAACTTACGGCTGAAAAGCCCCGCTTCGTGAGTAAAACGACCCTGGAGAGAGACCGTCCGGCCTCGGGCCAATTTTTATAACAGACCCCGCGTTTACGTTGTATTATAATAACTTGTATTTTATGTGCCACATAAATAAATCGTCCGTTTACCCTTCACTATATAAGTCTCGTGTTTTATTAGCGTGACAACTGGTGGAGGCGCTGGTCTCCTTCCTCCATACCCGCCTCTCTCACTGCCGATGAGCTTTAGTTTAATTTCTTCTCCGACCAATTCGTCTCACTCTTCGGATACCGAATTATACTCCGCACCCGGCTCACCGACGGTCGCCACAGCTCTTTTCAGGGCTTCCGATCACCCCGAAGACCCCGGACCACTTCGCTTCTCCCGTCGGGCCCTGCATTTGGCTCCCGAATTTTCGGCCCTCGCTCCGCCTCACCGTCGCCGACCGACGCCCTCCATTCCCATGGCTACGGCTAACGAGATTGCCGCTGCCGTTGCGGCTGCAATAGCTTCGATGAATCTTCATCGCGACGCGCCAAAATTTGATCCCACCACGCAGGATGTTCATGACTTTATTACGTTGTTCGAGGAAAAAACATCCGGCAGATCGGATCAGGACAGACTTGCCCTATTACCATCCATCTTCATCGGTGCTGCCATGCCCTGGTATTCGGCACAAATCCGAAGCCACGCCGCTGCTCCCCGCACTACTTGGCTCGCATGGAAAACCGCTTTGATCAACGAGTTCGGACGGTCATCTAGGGCGGTTTTTACGGAATTACTCGGCCACCGTCAACTACCTGGAAGTGATCCTGTACAATATTATCGTCATACTATTAGCCTATGCTCCCTGGCTAATCCCACCATGCCGGAAGCAGAGAAAATAAATTTTCTTCTCAATGGGCTTCTCCCCGAACTAAAGGATAAACTCACGTTGATGAATCCTACATCCGCTGCCGACTTTTTGGACAAACTTCGCACTCTCAGCGCGATGCCATCCACGCTCTTTCCTAGTTCCAACGAGGGGAAAATACTAGAAATGCTCACCAATCTTGCCACCAGAACCGCCCACTTGGAAGCAAAAACAGTTGCGCCTGCTCTTATCCAACCGTCCATGGAGAACGACATTGACTCTCTTCGCAGAGAAATACGAACCCTCCGTCACGATATGGAGAAACTTCAGTTTAATGGCCCGCGTCGTGACGCTACTTCCAACCATCAACGTCGCGATGCCAGTCCGTCCTTGGCCTGCTACACCTGTGGCAGACGCGACCACCTTGCGTCGTACTGCCAGCAATCATCTCGTCCTCAAGATAACAGGAGCCGGTCGCCTTACAGGCCCGATTATAACACCACGCGCTCCCGCTCGCCGTCTCCATTTTCTCAAGACCGACCGTCCTCTAATTGGAATCGTGGCAGAAGTCCGTCACCTCACCCGAATTCCCGCCCCTCGGGAAACGGCTCCCGGCGGTATTAAAGGAGGGTACGCCACCGTCCGGCCCAGAATCCTTCCCTCTACTCCTTAGCCCGGCCAACAAATTAGTCTCTCTCCCCGCCACCATCAACAACACCACTGTTCAAGTCATAATCGACTCCGGCAGTACCAAAAACATTATCAAACCCCAGCTCATCCATACATTGGGTCTCCCTACTTGGTCCGCTGGATCCTTGCAACTCCGCGTAGCCAACGGGTCACTCATCGCTCCACTGGGTGCCACCACCCTGAACGTTACCCTGGGTACCACCACTCACCACATCAATGCTCTAATTGTGGAAAACTTTGACTACGACTTACTCCTAGGCTTAGAGTTCTGTGACCAAAACGAAGTCGAGCTCAGTTTTCGTACTCGGGCTGTCACCATCGGAAATGAGGCTTTTCCCCTTCCGGATACAATTTTTGAACACTCAAATGTCGTTCGTACCACTCGAGATATCACTATACCCGCGCAATCCGAAATGGCCCTAGACGTTTCTGTCTCGGCTGCCTCCGGTTCTCGGATGATTGATCCGCTACCTGCAACATTTGACCGGTATGGCCTACTCGTCTGCAAGACCCTCGTCGATTTCCGAAACGGACGAGCTTTAGTTCGTGTGGCAAACCCTCAACATCGCCCCGTCATTCTCAACCGTAACACCACCCTTGCCCGGGCGCATGACATTCTGGAGTTACGTGTCCTGGATGTTCCCGCTAAAAAAGACAACTCATTTACCCTCCCGTCAAGGCTAGACATTGGTACTGATTTAACGACGGCCCAAGAGATACAATTACGCCATCTCCTTCGTAAACACTCCTCCGTTTTTTCGAAATTCGAAGGCGACCTTGGTCGAACGTCCCTCATCAAACATCAAATCAACACGGGTGATGCAGCCCCGGTACGCTCTCACCCGTATCGCAAATCGCTCAAGGAACGAGAGATATTGCAAGGAGAAGTTAACAAATTGCTTGCCAATGGAACTATACGGGAATCTTGTAGCCCATGGGCGGCGCCAGTTATTCTTATAAAAAAACGAGATGGCACTTGGCGCTTTTGCGTTGATTGGAGAAAATTGAACCTCGTTACAAAAAAAGATGTCCACCCCCTTCCCCGGATCGACGACACGCTCGACCGGCTGGCTGGAGCCTCCCTTTTTACCACTCTCGATTTGGCGTCTGGCTATTTCCAGGTCGAAATTAACGAAGCAGACAAAGAAAAGACAGCGTTCGTAACTCCAGATGGCCAATATGAGTTTAATGTACTGGGGATGGGACTCTGTAACGCGCCTGCCACCTTCACACGGGTCATGTATAAAACCCTGGGAAGCCTCATGTGGCAAATCACCATGGCGTATCTGGACGACATTATAATTTTCTCCAAAGATTTCGAATCACATCTACATCACCTCGATCAAGTCCTCTCCTGCCTCCAGAAGGCAAATCTCAAACTAAAACCCAGCAAATGCTCGTTTGCCAAACCACGAATCGTTTACCTTGGTCACGTTATTGACGGATATGGAATTTCACCGGACCCTAGAAATTTAGAAGCAGTTGCCAGGTTTTCCACGCCGAAAACCGCCAAGCAAGTCCAGCAATTCCTTGGCCTTGCTGGATATTACCGCAGGTTCATAAACAATTTCGCAGACGTGTCCAAACCTCTGACAGAACTCACCAAAAAAGATACGTCCTTTCGATGGGGCCCTATTGATGACCAAGCCTTCCAACAGCTACGTGAATGCCTCGTCTCTACTCCCATCGTACAACACCCTCAGTGGGACACACCATTCGAAATCCATACCGATGCTTCGGCTTACGGTGTTGGGGCCATTCTCAAACAAAGAATAAACGGACTAGAACGAGTAATCGCCTACGCCAGCAGACTCCTCAACGCGGCTGAGCGTAATTATAGCCCAACGGAAAGAGAATGTCTGGCCATAATCTTTGGAGTTAAGAAATTCCGCCCATACGTCTATGGTCGCTCACTTTCAATCGTCACCGACCATCATGGCCTTTGTTGGCTAACGTCAGTCAAAAACCCCAACGGCCGTTTAGCTCGCTGGTCATTGACTTTACAAGAATTCAACCCAGTCATAAAGTATAAAGACGGACGGAAACATCTAGACGCCGACGCTTTATCCCGTGCACCGTTCGAACCAGCGCCGAACGTACATGTCAACCTGTTAGCATCAAGCGTACCCACGCCATTAGACTTGGACCTCACTCAGTACGACATACCTGCCTTACAACGCAAAGACCAGTACACAGCCGCCATCATAGAATTTCTCGCAACTAAACCAATTTCCGCACCAAAGCCCCTGATACGCGCCGCTCGGTGCTTCGACCTCGTAGATGGCTTGCTGTACCGTAGAATTCGAACAGACGACGAAATAAAAATGGTTCTCGTGGCCCCGAAAGAAATTCGAGAAGCCATACTCTTCGGGCTTCACGACGATATTACGTCCGGCCACCTTGGTCTCAAACGTACCTGGGAACGGGTCAGAAACCGGTTCTTTTGGCCAAAGATGTTGGCCCACATCACTAACTACGTTCAGTCGTGTGAACCATGCCAGAAACAGAAGACTTATCCGTTTAAACCAGCCGGCCTCCTCCAATCAATTCCTCCAACTACCAAGCCCTTCGCTAGAGTCGGCCTAGACAAACTCGGCCCGTTTCCGGCATCCCACGATGGCAATGTCCATATTTTAGTATGCACGGATTACTGTACGCGAACTGTAGTTGCCAAAGCCATTCCCCGCGGTACAGCGGAAGAGACCGCCCAATTTCTTACTAAGGACGTAATTTTACACTACGGAGCCCCACGTGAACTTATTACGGATAGAGGCACCGAAAATGTTAATAAGCTGGTGGAAGAAATCAACAAGCTTTTTACCATAAAACACCGACGGACCACAGCTTACCACCCCAGAACTAATGGGCAAACCGAGCGCTTTAACAAGACTCTGGCCGACATGATGGCTCAATACGTCTCCGAAAATCACCGCGATTGGGATCGCTTTCTCCCATTCCTGGTATTCGCCTATAACACGTCCGTCCACGCCGTAACGAAATATACCCCGTTTTTCCTACTTCACGGCTACGAAGCGGACCTGCGCCTAGACGCCTCTTTACAATTACCAGCAAGCACCATTAAAAGCCAGTGGGGGTTCGAAAATATTCTTTATGCTCAGCGAGCTCGGGACTTAGCAGCTTCTCGGCACGCGATTGCACAGGCAAAAGATAAAGATCGTTTTGACCTCACTCGCCGTGAACAAATATACAACACAGGCGATTTAGTTTTTCTTAAAACTCCCCGCCGTATACCTGGACTCTCTGAAAAACTACTCCATACGTACGCTGGGCCATACCGCGTTATTCGACAAACAGCCGTGAATAACTACGAGCTTCAAAATTCAGTAGGATCCAAAACGGACATAGTCTCGGTAGAACGTCTAAAACCGTATTTCCCGCGAAAAGAATTTTCACCGATTAACCAACCTACCGCCATCTTACGGGTTTCTTTTCAATCCGATCCCTTGATTATAGAATTTTCCCCGTACGATGCACCTGCATCTCTATTTGAGCTTTCGGGCGCGGACCCCCGGAGTTCCAGTTCCACGAAACTACCTTCTCGCCAGCTATTCGTCCCTCCCCCACCGGTAGAACCCCCTTTACAAGCTTCTTCGAACGACGCTTCCCCCCAGGGAATTCGGCGTTCTCCTCGCCGAAGGACAAGCCCCGACCGGCTATCTTATGACCACTAGCTACATTTTTCTCCAAACACAAAGAAAAAAAAAAAAAAAAAAAAAAAAAAAAAAAAAAAGAGATGGCTTGTAAAAACGTAAATTCTAGCAAAGGCTGCACATCTAATTTGTATTGCTCTTCATCGCTCGTATCGCTTCACGAAAGTTCGCTCTGCCCGGCCACCATGAAACCTTCGCATAAACGCCGCCGAACCCGTTATCAAGAGAAAACAAAGGAATTAAAATTATCAGATCCTCTCCATCCATCAGTTATACGTCTCATCGAGAAACGTAATCGCCGCGATGCCCGCCGTTTACTGCGCCGCCTCCCGCGACCTAGTTCACCCGCACTAATTAGCAATCAAGTAAGCACCAACACCGCCATTTTGGAGACCGGTATAACTCGATTTGGAATTTATCTTACTCCCCGGGATGTCGCCTGCCTACGGGGTCCACATGGGCTTGCCCACGATTTATCATCATGCGAAATAACCGTACCCGTTATGGATTTTTATCTGAAACATCGGCTCCATACTCTGCCAGCGCACACCGCATTCGCCTATCCGTCCGATTTCGCTACATTCTTGATAGACAACCCCCATGCTCGAGCTACGAGCTTCACGACAAAGGAACTCGATCTCTTCGCGTACAAATACTTCGCCATACCGTACTATGTGGACCACCATTGGACCCTTCTACTAGTCAATTTCCCAAGTGCCATCATTATTCACATGGATCCCACCGCACCACCTCAAGACAAACTACTCATCGCAGTTAAACGATACCTCACCATAGAGGCCGCAATTAGAGGAATTTTGGATTTCGACGTCGCCTCATTTGAAATCCGCTCTTCTTCCCCGGAGACTCCGCATCATCTCGCCGACAGTGGAATCTACGCTTGCGCCTGGGTTGCCCGATGGCTTCAGGACCCCGACCGGCTCGACGGCCCTGTGGATGTCACCACTACACGTGACCGTCTCCTCCAGGAAATCACCACAGGCGAAATCATTCAACATTAATTCTCCCTACTGTTATTATTATTTTGGACTTTTTTTTTTTGTTTTGTTTTAAGGAATAGGTATCAACGCCGGGACGGCTCTTTTCAATATAGGGAGCTGTCGCGTATAACGCGGACAAAAAGGCTCCGTCGCATAAGACGGCCACAAATGAAGCCAGGGTTCGAAGAGAAGCCACCGGTCGCGCCCGCGTCGGCCAAATTTCCTTTAAAAGGCGCGGCGCGCCCGTAATTCTGGGAGTTCTCTCCCTCTCTCTTCAGAGGTAGCCTTGGCGGGATCTTAAGACTGAAAAGTCCAGCTTGCTAAGGTTTGGTAGCCCGGGACGCAAAGCTGAAAAGCTCGCCCCGCGAAACCTAGTTCTCTCACGGGGAACTTACGGCTGAAAAGCCCCGCTTCGTGAGTAAAACGACCCTGGAGAGAGACCGTCCGGCCTCGGGCCAATTTTTATAACAGACCCCGCGTTTACGTTGTATTATAATAACTTGTATTTTATGTGCCAAATAAATAAATCGTCCGTTTACCCTTCACTATATAAGTCTCGTGTTTTATTAGCGTGACAATATATCGCGAGATAGGAGTAGAAGTTATAGGGACTCGGAGCTAGCCGCGCTGATTCGAAGATTTAGTTTTCTACTTCTGTGATTCGCCGATTTCAATTTAAATTATTCTTTACGTCATTGTGTGTTGCATTTTACGTTTATATCCTAATCGTTAAATCTGGTTAAAAGAACAACAGCAACTCCCCATAAGAGTCTGGGTACACGTAATGTTAAAAATTTTGGTCTCTTTTATGAAAAATACGTATTTTATGATTAAAATAGGGTAGTTGGGGGATAATTTAAACGTAAAATTCGAGCTCACAACTGTAAATTTTGGGAATAACAACGAATGGAAGGTTTCTTCCATAATGTAAAGAATAGGAAGAATCTATGACTTTCGTGCCGGATATGAAAGCCTCCCCCCAGACGAAAATAGTGAACGGTTATTATTTTATATTCATAATTATGTTAGGAAAATATTGGAAAATAATTATTTTGTAACTGCCATGGGTATAGTGCTGGCGGCAAAATTAAATTCCTCTATTTTTGGTCTACATCGCCTCGAAATGGTCCCCAACGCCTGTAAAAGTGTTCCACTTGTCAAGCATTCATGCTATACTGTTTGCTAGCTTTACAGGGTTTGTGCAAAGACTATATAGCTTACTTGAATAGTCTTTGGTGTATAATAAATCCGAAAAATAAATAGAGAAATATACCAATTAGTAGATACTGGAGTAGTATCTTTAATTTTTATTTCATATTAAACAAAACACACTTGTATAAAAAGCACAAACTATTCATGTAACATTGTACATTAATGGATGTCTGGCAGTTCAAGCTCAGTGGCATCTTCACACACTACACGTAATTTTGACTGGTACCAACTGCCTCGATCTTCATGGCGACGATAACCAAGATACCAGATTACGCTGCTAACGTGGACACAAGTACCTATCGTCAAACTGCCACCTTTGCAATTGCAATACCAGCCTTTAATGGCATTTACACCTGTCCCGTTAGGTACATAACGAATGAGAGCTTGGTGAACAGCTGAGGTGGAAAATTGACCAGGCACACGTATACGAATTAAGTCATGTTCAACTTTGGACGCTTCGACGCTGAAAGAGCCGGATTTCTCTATAGTCAAAGCCACATAAGATTCAGCGCGTTTCGTTTTAAAGTCGCTCATTACCACCTCACGTACATCACTTTCACGAAGTACCGGGAAGTCTTGAAATTCACTATCCTCAATTCGTTGCCATTTAGACGGTTTGCGAAGCAGATTATCGCGCTCAACCACTTCCTTAAGAGGATTTTCTTTCCTAGAGACTGCCAACATTTTCTCGACGGCGTCTTCCCAGGAACCTTTAAGATGTAATTCCGGGTGGTAGGCGTTCAGAAGCGCAGCAGCAATTTGAAGAAGTTCCGGAACCAATGGTAACATATGCACTGGTATACGGCTTTGGAAAAAACGATACATCGTCTGCAAATTCCCGTTCCTAACTTCAACCGGCCACCTGAGGTACGTTACTTGTCGGGAACGATTAACTTCTTGCGTGTTGACTTGCTTCTCGCCTTTAGACAAGAACGAAGGCATTTGTAAACTCACACCCAGTTCAGTTAGTACGCTGTTCGAGTCTCGGAAACCGCGGTCCGCCAGTACAACATCACCAACTTGAAAGAAAGACTGGAGTTGTGTTCGGCCCCTGTCCAAGACTTGCTTCATTTGCGGTGCGAGTACACGAACCATAGTAAAAGCCGAGGTGCGAACAAGTATATTTGTGGAAAGAGCAATCTTTATTCATCAGGACAACCGAATGTGCTCCACGCATCTCGTTAACGGTGAGCTTCCCACTGATATAATTGCTGGAATTCAGGTTTCCGCTAGATCAACCATTATGACTGCCACGGACATTGAGAAACTATTAAACGACCTCAGAAAGTGTGTTAACGACCTACGGACGCCGAGCTTTGACAACGTCATACAAAGTGATGAAGACTGTAAAGTATTAACATCATTGTCCCTGCACGAGTTCCTAGAGGTGCATTCTTCTATTGAGGACGTTATTCATACCATCAGATGCTGTTCATCGAAGACGGCTCTAGCAGTATTATTGGTGAAATTACGATTGGGTATCTCCAATAAGGTGTTATCAACTATATTTCATTTAACTGAAAGATCGGTATCAAACACGGTAAAAGCGGTTATTATGGCTTTATCGGAGCGTTTCGTGCCACATCATTTTGGCCTGCAACACTTATCACGTGACAATTTGATAAGAAACCATCAATCTGAAGCAGCTGTAAAACTCTTTGCTAGCAACAAGCCTAATTGTCTTATTACCATTGTAGATGGCACCTATATCAAGGTTGGAAGATCCAAGGACTATACAGTTCTTCACAAATCATTCTGTGTGCACAAAGGCCAGCATATCCTCAAGCCAATGTTAATGGTAACAACTACGGGTTACATAATAGATATAATCGGACCTTACTTCGCTAATGGCCGCAATAACGACGCGCGCATTTTAAACCATTCTATCAAAAAAAGAGAAGAACTCCAGTCGTTCTTTCAAGTTGGTGATGTTGTACTGGCGGACCGCGGTTTCCGAGACTCGAACAGCGTACTAACTGAACTGGGTGTGAGTTTACAAATGCCTTCGTTCTTGTCTAAAGGCGAGAAGCAAGTCAACACGCAAGAAGTTAATCGTTCCCGACAAGTAACGTACCTCAGGTGGCCGGTTGAAGTTAGGAACGGGAATTTGCAGACGATGTATCGTTTTTTCCAAAGCCGTATACCAGTGCATATGTTACCATTGGTTCCGGAACTTCTTCAAATTGCTGCTGCGCTTCTGAACGCCTACCACCCGGAATTACATCTTAAAGGTTCCTGGGAAGACGCCGTCGAGAAAATGTTGGCAGTCTCTAGGAAAGAAAATCCTCTTAAGGAAGTGGTTGAGCGCGATAATCTGCTTCGCAAACCGTCTAAATGGCAACGAATTGAGGATAGTGAATTTCAAGACTTCCCGGTACTTCGTGAAAGTGATGTACGTGAGGTGGTAATGAGCGACTTTAAAACGAAACGCGCTGAATCTTATGTGGCTTTGACTATAGAGAAATCCGGCTCTTTCAGCGTCGAAGCGTCCAAAGTTGAACATGACTTAATTCGTATACGTGTGCCTGGTCAATTTTCCACCTCAGCTGTTCACCAAGCTCTCATTCGTTATGTACCTAACGGGACAGGTGTAAATGCCATTAAAGGCTGGTATTGCAATTGCAAAGGTGGCAGTTTGACGATAGGTACTTGTGTCCACGTTAGCAGCGTAATCTGGTATCTTGGTTATCGTCGCCATGAAGATCGAGGCAGTTGGTACCAGTCAAAATTACGTGTAGTGTGTGAAGATGCCACTGAGCTTGAACTGCCAGACATCCGTTAATGTACAATGTTACATGAATAGTTTGTGCTTTTTATACAAGTGTGTTTTGTTTAATATGAAATAAAAATTAAAGATACTACTCCAGTATCTACTAATTGGTATATTTCTCTATTTATTTTTCGGATTTATTATACACCAAAGACTATTCAAGTAAGCTATATAGTCTTTGCACAAACCCTGTAAAGCTAGCAAACAGTATAGCATGAATGCTTGACAAGTGGAACACTTTTACAGGCGTTGGGGACCATTTCGAGGCGATGTAGACCAAAAATAGAGGAATTTCATTTTGCCGCCAGCACTATACCCATGGCAGTTACAAAATAATTATTTTCCTATATTTTCCTAACATAATTATGAATATAAAATAATAACCGTTCACTATTTTCGTCTGGGGGAAGGCTTTCATATCCGGCACGAAAGTCATAGATTCTTCCTATTCTTTACATTATGGAAGAAACCTTCCATTCGTTGTTATTCCCAAAATTTACAGTTGTGAGCTCGAATTTTACGTTTAAATTATCCCCCAACTACCCTATTTTAATCATAAAATACGTATTTTTCATAAAAGAGACCAAAATCTTTAACATTACGTGTACCCAGACTCTTATGGGGAGTTGCTGTTGTTCTTTTACCTCCGGTTACCCCCAATTTCAACCAAAATATTTCCTCAAAATTCATTTGTCTTATCCCTTTTTACCCAATTCACCAAATTTAATCTAACCTAATCTAATCTTGGATGAAACGAGAAATAAAATTTTGTAATCATATTGGCTAAAATTGGAGACATATTTAGTCCGATTAAATTATCAGCTGGGTAGTTAAACAAGGTTTAACCACTTCTTGTTGAGACGCGCGACAGACCGATTAAGACAAATATATACTTCAAATTATTTAGAAGACGACATATTTCGTCAAGGCGTGAATTATCCTAGGTGTTTTGTTATACGTTTAAAGCTGACGACACCTTCTAGCCAATAAGAACCTTTGCTTATAAGAAAATAGTCCAAATCAGGATATAGATCGCCCTAAAACAGCCTTTTAAATTGGGTATCGCTAGAATTCTACTCCTCTCGTCATATTCTCTCTATGCTTGGAAGTAAACAATTCCATTTTGTATCGTCGCTCGGCCGACCACTCCCGCCCTGTTATGTTTTCATTCGTCCATACGTCCACGCAGTTTTACCGTCGGAATATTTATTGTATACTCGAGCGCTTCTAACTCGGCGCAATCTCTTTTCCATCTCCGCTCGTGGCAAGATAGAGTTTCGAGTGCGCTAATAAAATATTTACGTTTTTATTCCTATTTTTCGTATATTGATGGAAACTCAATTTTATATTTGTAGCTTGAATTTATTTGCTCGTGAGATATAATCTGAAAATACCACTTTCCAGTATATTTTTTGAGGTTGAGTTTTATAACGTCTAATACCCTTTTCAGACGAAGCGTAACTAGTCGGTTTAATCAGATTTAACCGTGGTTTAATCACAGTTAACCGGGGTTTAATCGCAATTATTTTTTACCAGCGAATATTACACAGATTTTACCAATAAAGCGTTCTTAAAATAGGACTTCATTCTCCAATTAATTTTCCCTCGAGGAAAACGCTAATGAGGTTTCTTAATTTATCCGTGTTTACAAAGTTTTCTATAAAATATTATTTTTTTTAGCAAAAAAACTATTATTCAAATTCACTTTAAATTAAAATTTCATTCGAGTGTTTGTTACTAAAATCTAATTATTTCGTAAATTTTTTATTATTTCCTTAATGAGTAAGATCTACTTTTCGTTTTTACTCGTTACTGGAAATTAAATAGAAACCTTAGATAGAATGTTTTACTTGAAAAAATAATTAATTTTCCAATTAAAGCGAAATGGATCGTACAATTATTTATTTATTTTTCCACGAAGTAACATTGTTTCAAAGAGCACTTCAATTATTTTGAAAATTAATTAAGATCCCTGGAACGTATACGGATTAACAATATTCTTTGGTTGGCGTAAAATCAACGGTACACTCTTTTCTAAAAAAAAAAGGGGGGGGGGGGTTTCCTACGTACATAAGTAAGCGTGGTACATAAGTAAGCGTCTTACATAAGTAAGCGTCTGTAATTAAAATATTGAAACAGTGTAGGTGAATGGATGGTCCTAATCTGATGAATACACCATTTAGCCATTACTTGGAGCGCTATAGCGACATAGGGCGAACTTTCGCTTGGTGAAAATGGCAGGGAAAAAAACCTACATGGGGTAATGCGTGCGCCTCACCGAGCCAAGAAGGATTTGACAAGGAGAGGAAAAGTGGGAACGGCGCGGATCCTACTGCGTCGGCCTAAACTCCCACTCTGGGAGAACGGGGGACAGACGGGGGTAGAGATGCTTCGTGGTAAATTGTTGTCACGTGGCTAAAATGGATCCTTTATGAGACGCGTAGTAGCCGACGACGCTAGCGACCACGTGACAACAGTTTACCTCGAGAATTTCCTATCTCCCTTTCCACCCGAGTGGGAGGTTGGCTCTTCTCTCTCTAACTCAACGCAGCCCCACTTTTCCTCTCCTTGCCTGATCCTTCTTGACCGAGCAAACGTTTTTTTTTTCGCCACTAGTAGGCGTTTCGAGCGTGAGCATGCCTACAGTGGAAGAACTAAATGGTGTATTCCGCTGGAGTCTAAGCGGACGACGTGAAAATCAATTTTCATCTGGTATAGAGCTTTATTTATTTTATGATAGAATTAATTTTGGCTAGAGTAGGTGTACCGCAGGGCCTTAGGTAGAGAAAATGGCGCCCTAGGCGAATAAATGTTTGTGGCGCTCCCTAATATACCAAAAACAGACCACTTTTGTACGTTTATGCTTAAGCGGAGTTTTCACTCAATATAAACCTCGCTAGAATCTCTGAAACAGTTTTAAATCGCTTTGGAAGGGTCAAAAAGTCAAATTTTGGGGTCAACAATCTTGCTACAATCTTTGAAACCGTATTAAAACGCTTTGTAAGGGTCAAAAAGTCATATATTGGGGTTAATAACCTCGCTAGAATCTTTGAACCCGTTTTAAATCGCTTTGGAAGGGTCAAAAAGTTAAATTTTGGGGTCAACTATATATGAAATTATTCACTTGAAAAAGTCGATTTGAGCGTATTGGACACGCCGAGGTTCGAAAATGATTTCCTAGTTGCTAACTACTAGCTTTATCGGAAGTTTGAATCGGTTCAAATATTTATTTACTCTCAAGTTTCTGTATTTTTTCCGAATACCTAACTATTAACCCAGGTTTTTATTTTAAAATTTGGCAGCGGCCAAAATTGCGCGGAGCGAATGTCGTGTTTTAATTAAATTTCCGTTTTCCTTGATGTTTTGTAATTTAATATCACGTTTATCACTCGCTCCAGAATTCCTAAAATTTTCCCTTTTTTTATATTTAGGTTTATGTTAGTCTTCGAGAGAAAATATATATTAAAATAACTAATTTGTTAATAGGTAATTTGTCAATAAAATTCTATAATATTGTATAAAACGAATCGTATTAACCAAATTTCAATTAAAACGAATTGGTTTTTAATAATTATTTATAGATAACTTGTTCCTAGTAGTTTTTTATTTTCATATATGAGGTAACAAGCGCGCGGTATCGAATAAAAAAGTTTAAAATAGGTATATCGTTCAAATTTGAGACGTCCGAGAAAAATAAGATTTTTCAGCTGGATGCCAAATCCTCTCTGAGTGTAAAGGGGGTGAGGATTGAATGGAATTATTACTAAAAAGGGGTTGAAATAGACACGGCGAGGCTGGGAAAAGAGCGGCGCACGGTCGTCGGAATGGATCGTGTCATCCCCTCAAATGGCATTTTGAAAACGCCAGGGAAATAACTCCAAAAACCTTTTCCTCAAAACTTTTCCACCGCGACTACTCCCTTTTCACTCAAATCTTTCCTACTTTCATCCAGCCTATATAGCGTCAATAGTCGGGATTCTAACTCGAGTTGACAACGAGCGCGAAGCTATTGTACCACTTATTTGTACGATTTGTTTTATACGCTTAGAGAAATGGGGATCTTTTGATTCGCGGTGCAAACTCCAGACTGAATTTTTTTCCACAATTTCGTTCGCGATTCGTGTCTCGATGTTCCCGAAAATGTAGCGGATTGATACGACGCCTAAAAACCTTGTCGGAGTGTTGTCAAACTGATGGCGAATACTCGACTTTTAGTCCTTAGGCGTTCTACGAACATCCATCCATTCTCCTTATATTTAAACTCCCAACTTAGAAAGGGTCAAATTTCGTAGTAGGTAATACGCGTTTTCCCTCTTGGATTTTAATTGGTTTTAAGATTGCGAATGAATATAGTGTTTGAGCCATTCCGCTCTCTCTGTTTTAGCTTGATCCTTTTCATTCCGGAAAAGTCGTCGAGTTTACGTTTTTCCCTCCTCATCCCAAACCTCCGCATCCCTTTCTCGAGAAATAAGAACGAATCCTGGTTCAGTTTTCATCAAAAACGAGGTCTATATTTCTTTTGTCCTTCGAGATACGAAGGTAGTCTGGCTTCGCGCGCGTTGCGAATTTATTAACGTACGAATTACGTAAGTCCGATTCACTCTCAGATTTCCACTATTGTTTGAAACTATAGACTTTCATTCGTTCTTAAACTAAAGGGAGGCTGGAATGATGTAAAAAATGAGTATTTTAAAAAATCTCTCATGGTACCCAGATTTACGATAGACAAGTCTTCCTTTCTCTATGGCTTAGCGTACTTTCATAGGATGAAAAGCTAAACTTTGATTGGTTTAGAGATAAAGTAGGATAATGGGGACAATTGTTCGCGATTCTACAGATCGGGTATCGAAAAGGAACTTTCTTCCGCGGGTAACCTCGACGATAAGGAAAATTTTCATTACAACGCGACTGTAAATTAACGTTAATTAGCTAAGCATTTATCTATATAATATTTTAAGAGATAAAACATTATAAATAAAATCGTATAATTAGAAGACTTATATTCGTATCCGTATAAAATATCTTCATTTTACCTTTAAGTTGAACGCGCCATCGCTAAAACATACGCGGTTTTAGAAGAACTGAATGTTCGGAGTGAATATGGCATAAAATGGTATGATTTCTTGGCTTTTTTTCCCTTTAAACAGGCTATTGGGATGTCGGGGGATGACGGAGAGGAGACTGGAAAGAGAAAAGTCTCTTTTTCCATCTTTTTTTGCGCGCTATGGTATCTTTTTGTTTTGTCGTTTCTCTCTGGTTCTTGTTGGGTCCTCCGCCCTATATTCTTCCCATTTTGATCCTCGTGTTTTATTCTTTTTTCTTTCTTTCTCTTTCTCCGCTTTTTGGTTGTTGCTCCCGGCTCCCCATACTGGCCGTTTCATCTAAGCAGATGTCATTTCGCGAGAAATGGAAGACGTTTTAGAAATATACGAGTGTCTGTCTGTCGCGTTCTTTTTTTTTAAGCAGCTCCCTCTCTTTCTCAATATTATTTTACCCACTTTTTGTTACGAGGAAAATGTTGTTCGTAACGTGATCCGTTATAATGGGGTAGAAAGAAACGTAACGTACTCTAAACTCGTTATTTGATTTATTATCAACAAAAGCTAAAAATGTCTCTCCCGCGACCCAAACTCCATGCACTTTATAGATTGCTTTGTTCTCTATATATTCTAGAATAGGAAAATCCCGGAGATTAAGAAATTTATACTTTTTTTAATAGTTTGCCACACACTTTTTTAATTATGGACCCCCGTTTTCGATTATTTGTAGCCTTTTTCAATTATGGCTACCCGTTTTCGATTATGGCTACCCGTTTTCGATTATGAGTAGCCGTTTTCGATTATGGCTACCCGTTTTCGATTATGGCTACCCGTTTTCGATTACGGGTACCCGTTTTCGATTACGGGTACCCGTTTTCGATTACGGGTACCCGTTTTCGATTACGGCTACCCGTTTTCGATTACGGCTACCCGTTTTCGATTATGGCTACCCGTTTTCCATTATGGCTACCCGTTTTCCATTATGGCTACCCGTTTTCCATTATGGCTACCCGTTTTCCATTATAGCTACCCGTTTTCCATTATGGCTACCCGTTTTCGATTATGGCTACCCGTTTTCTATTATGGCTACCCGTTTTCGATTATGGCTACCCGTTTTCGATTATGGCTACCCGTTTTCGATTATGGCTACCCGTTTTCAATTATTTGCCCCCGTTTTCAAGTATGGGCCCCGTTTTCAATTATGGGCCTCTTATATTCGATACAAGCGGAATTTGCTATACATTGCGTATCTTACCGTCTCAGCTTTTCCCTTTTTTGCAAGCTTCCTACAAATATCTTTCCCTATGGGGCTACTTTTGGCTTTACAGTCGAGCTTCAACTCCACTCCGAAAATATCTACTGGTAGGGGGCGTACAAATCGGGATTTTTTTAAACTTACCCCATCTGACACGGGTAACAATAGCCGTGAATAATAGACTTCAAAGAACGTTTCATTCCCTTTTGCTTGCGCGTACGTTTTTGTTTCCGCCGCCCCTATATGGTAGCTTCATCCTCGTATATCAATGCTTTGCCCGTTTTGGCAATTCAGGCGTTTTAAATGTAATTCGTTTTTAAATATTTGTTTTAAAGAATAGGGGTTTTGTTAAATAAAAACCCCATCAAATAGAAGTCGAATTGAATTAATTAATTTTGTATACGATATACGCTCTGGTGTTTCCAAAGCCTGGTCCTCTAAACTTGTTAAGTTAATTCGACTTGATTAAACGCGGACCGCGACTCGGTTACGTCGCGCTCGTTAATAAGAACAAATTATATTTAAGACCGCGCGTGTATATTGTCTCTTTTTTTGAAAGGCTTCGTGAATGGAAAGCTGGTGGGATTCAAAGGGGTGGGGTGGGTTAAGGTGCGGGCGAATGTAGCGTGCTTGGCTTAACGTATCATGTCGAGACAAATCGAGTCGCGAGTCTTTAATTAGCGGGACGTTTTTCCTTTTCCTTCGTTGTTTCCCCGCTCGATTATAACGCGTGGCTTTATAATGCCAGTTTCTTTTCTCCCAGCGTTTACAAGGATTGGACTTCTTCATTAAAAATCTATTTTGAACCTAGAAAAAACTTAAGGGAAGTTGAAAAATAATATTAATTAGAATTATTTTTATGAATTTTAATTTCTAATTCGATGAAATGAGGCCCCAAGGAGTCACGCGTGATTAGAGTTTGCCGATACGAATAAATTCGTGAAAAAAGATTAAAATTTGGTCATGGGAATTATTTAGAAATGGTCAGGGAAAACGTGAAAAATCAGGAAAATTAACTTCCAAACTTTTCTACGAGTCCTGTATAAATTTAATATTTGTTTGTAGTTCACTCTCCCTTTAATCAAAAAAAGGCGGTAGGAGGTAGAAGGTAGATGTTTTTCTTCCTATAGACACGTATTGGTCGTTTTTCTTATAGCTTATTGGCTCTAAATACTAACTAGAAATCAAGTTGTATAGCGTACAATTTAGGTGGAATCCACTCCGTTAAATACGCGCGCCCACCGATCCGACTTTGTCGTGACAAATAACTATTAAGAAAAATCGCTCTCTTCTAACGAGTGCGCCACCCCTATCAAGACCCTACCCACGCAGCTTGTAGATATAATACCCCTATTTCTTTATACTAACTTAATACACGTTGAACGTCTCCCTTCACTCACGAAGGAGACTTTTCGAAAACCATATACGAAAGTTCTTAGTCGCGTCTGGATTTTGTGATACGTTTAAAGAGAGGGTGAAGACAAGAATCAAGGGAATTTTTTTTCCGATTTTTCTACTAATTCTAAGACCTATCCGCGTAGTTAATCATTCGGGAAATATATCCCAATGATTTTAAAAATAAAAAAAAAGATCCAGACATTCTTTTACATTGACCTCCTCCAACCAATAATGCAACGCCATGCCTTCCAGCGAACAAAATACACGTGGCACGCGCTATTTTCGTGTGAAGATTCTTTTCCGGTTAGGTTAGGTTAACATAACCCAACGAAACCTTACCCGCAGGGATATTAACAAAGAAAATTTACTGAAAATTTAAAAAATATATATTTAAAATTTGCAGCGGTTTTAAAAAACCTCTGAGACGTATCTATTTAACGGGAGCGGGGCCCCTAGACTCTCATTGCCCAAGGGTTGCCTATAGGGACTTCTATATGGCTTAAGCCGGCCGGCCTTTTGGGACTTAATATAATTCTTTATAAACGACTCCATTCGAGAATCAGATTGTTTTTAATAGCGCAGCGCGTGCTATGGTGTCTTTATGAGGAGAATGCAACCTAATAACAAGTGTTTTTTATCGATTCCTTATCAATTAAATATGCCTAATCCACTTATAAAAAGTTTACAAAACAAGTATTAAACTAGAAATAAATTTAAAACTTACCCCGAAAATAGGCTTAGCTGGAATCATGGAGATCCTGAATTGCCTCCGTGTAAGGTCTAGCGACCAATGAGCAAAGGCCCGTCGGTCACGCGAGATCTCCACGAGACTTAAAATCGCGTTCGATTGGTCGCTAGACCTTACACGCGAGGAATTCAGGATTTCCATGAATCCCGCTAAGCCTATTTTCCGAATAAGTTTTTAATTTATTTCTAGTTTAATATTTGTTCGTAATTTTTTTCACTAACGCATTAGGCCAATTTAAACAGTAAGGTATCGATAAAAAATCACTTGTTGTTAGGTTGCATTCTCCCTTTAAGACAACATACCGCGACAGAGGCTTTAAATCTTAAAATATTATGCTATTTTCGAATTTAAAAAAAGCTATATAATTAAACTTGTCGTGTTTTTCATTTTTGAAGGCTATCGAAATCTTCGTGGAATTAATTTCCCTACAGGCCCTATATAAAACGTGTTTTTTAATTATTCTTCTTAATTACGATGGGGCTTAATTTTCTCAATGTAATCTCGCGTCAAGGGGTCCTATCGTCTTACTTTTAGTTACGGCCTGATAACGGGACACAATTCCGGTAGAAAAACCGGGTTTTGCGATGGAAATTTATACTCCATTGTAGGTTGTAACTCTAAGTATATTTTACGTCATTTTCAAAGAAGAGCGTTGGCGTCTTTTCTTTTATAGTATATAGTTCTTTGTAGAAATAAGGGGAAATGGTGTCTTTTTTCTTCTTCATCTTCTTTGCTTCAGATTGGCGTACCTAAGGTTATTATAGACGGACAGACAGCTCGCTACTCTGATATCCCGGTTGCATTTTCTAGCCTTCCCATTTTTTCTTTCGACGTATATACGTAAAGAAGGGCGCGTCTGGAGTTCCGGCTTTGTTCCATTAGAAAGACGCGGAACTTCCGGTAGCTATTTCCGTTTTTGTAGCGTCTTTTTTTCCCCGCCTCCCCCAATGACATCCGCCTCGTCCCATCTCGTTTCGTTTCCTATTTTCTATCAAGAAACCGCACGCGCGAAGAACTTAACCCGTTGCGCGACCAGTATAGTGCCCAAAAAAAGCCCGCGCCTGTGTTATAATAGTTATTTCTATTAGTACCGAGTTTCTTCTCCTGGATATATGGTATATATCCTATATTGCCCTCAATTTCTTAGTCAGCTGCTGTGTATTATATACAAATCCTTTTAAATAGTTTCCATTGGGCGAATTTCGAGCGTTTTTCGCATAATTTAGCGGGAAAATAAACTTTTCTTATTTCTAATTTTTTTTTCTTTTTTGGCGAAATTCGCGTTTTGGCGTCGAAAGCTCTAATTTTGCGATTTGCCTAATAGGTCATTTTTTTTCAACCATTCATAGGCGTTCTAGATTTGTTCCACGTGTTCATTCCAGATTTTTTTTTTAATTTACCATTTTAAAACCAAGGCTTATTTCTTTTAAATCGATGATGTGTTTAATAGTCCGACCAACCAACCTCGTGCTCGTATCGCGATACTTTTATTAAACTCAATACGGTTAAAAACTCTCCTAAATTAACGATATCTTATCAGCGATGATTGCGAACTTCGTTCAAAATACTCGTTTCGTTTTTAATTCTTACAAAACGCGCGAAATTCAGCTATAATCATTTCCGTTTTTCATTCCGGCAAATGGAAAGAAAATCTAGTCTTATTGTATTAAGTACAAAGTTCTCCGCTGAATTGAATCGCTCTAATCATTTTACTAAACGAATTTTGCGAATTTTTCTTCCTAGTAAAAGCGCCATTTTTTATTATTATTTTATTTTACTAAAAGAGGTTGGAAGTTTAAATCCTCTATATTTAAATTCAATCTCAGAAACGGTTATTAGAAAGGCGGGAAAAAAAATCTCTTCTTTACCCTATTACGTAACCCTTACTAAAATTCAATTTGAATATACGCGCCAATTGAAAGGGAAACAAAAAGAAAATGAAAATATCTCGGGAGCGTATATACTTGAAAGATAATTATCTTCGTTCAGAGAACTCTTTACGTCCTCGTCTTTGACAAAAGATAAAATTTTTCTCGAACGCGTGAGACGAGATGAGGGAGGAAGGGAGGGCTAAAGGCTATATAGACGCTCCAATGTCAGATTTAAAAGCGTTTACGCGCCCGGTTTTAAAAATAGCTCGAAGATAGGACGCTTTATCGAACGAATTTGACCACATTGAGCCACGATAAGAGTGGAATGTAAGATTTTTATCATTCTAATTACCTTTCTCCGTATTGTCTCGAATTCGGTGAACGCTGACCGACTAAAGCGGGGACTCGTCGACATTCGCGCCACGACTCGAGGGATTTTATCATCTTTATAATCTTGGAATTTTCTTTTCTCTCTTTTTAATAATATATACTAAATATACGTATGTTTCATTCGTAAATTTCAATACTTACCAATGGCTATACCCTTCCTTCCGAGATCTCTTTTGTCATTGGCCAATATAACGGTAGAATGCGACCCTACAACTTTGATTTTTCTACGAATTGATTATCGTTTAATAATAGGCTATTCGGACCACTCGGTGTGTAGCCGCGCGCTAGGGAAATTCACGTCGAAAATTTTAATAACTCGTAGTTAACGAGTCACCAGCCAATCACATAGGTACATGAAGCACACGCGCTTTATTCCCACACTAATATAATCGTTTCAAACTACAAGGTCTTTTAAGAATAGACGCGCGCTTCTCGTTAATGAAACTCTCAGCATTGATTCCAAGCTGTTAAGCGGTTAACACCGAGTACGTTAAACGATTGATTTCTGGTTTAAATTTTTGTATTTGATTTTTGGTCAAATAACAAGTGATTCCATATCGTTTAAATAGGCCTAATCCATCAATTTAAAAAAATTTACAAACAAATATTGAACTTGAAATAAATTTGAAACTTACCCTGAAAATAGGCTTAGCTTGATTCATGGAGATTCTGAATTTCATCGCATTGATGGGTCAGCGACCAGTCGTTAAGGCAAGATCTCCATTATACTTCCAATACCATTCGATTGGTTGAAGACCCTTAAATGCGAAAATTCAACTCTATTCGTATGATTTCAATCACATTCGCGATCTCCATGGTACCGAGATTCCCGCATTTACTCATATACTGGCACTAAGATAAATATGTCGGGAATTATAGTTTAATCGGATGGAAAATGACGAGTAGAAGAAAAGGGCGCGAATCTCGAAAACCTTTTCCAAAATGCTGGTTATAGCAAAGTTTCCATCTTAGAAAGATGTACCGATTTCCTTTGGGTAAAACTTATATTTCAATAAAAATTAGGCTTCTTTAAAGGTTGCTCCTTATTATTAAAGAGTCTAAGAGTCTTCTTAAGAAAATATTTTTCCTCATTCCTTAAGAGGTTCGCGGTGGGGAGACAGGAGTGAGAGAGAGAGAGAGCGGGACTCGGAGGAAAGACCTCTGGATTCTTTAATTAATTATTGGTACGCGCCTCGCTATATACGATGGAGATTTCGTTTCCCATCCGCGCCTTCCTCACCAGCACCGCGATTTTATAATAAAAGTATAGGTGGCGCGCTTCTTTCAATATAGTCACTTATTACATCGGCTAATTCGACAAAAATTCACACACTCCCTTTCCCAAACAAATTCCTTGTAGGTATTTTCGACCAAGGCTTAAAAATTCATATTGTCGCGAGATATATACTATATTTCTCCGCAAAATCATGGACACTTTTCAACGCCAATCAAATTCTCTTTTTCTCTCTCAGACTCTCACTAATAATCTGTGTTTAAAATATTAAAGGCTTCTTTAAATGTTAAAATGTTAAATAATTTAAATTTCATACCAGGGGTTAAAATATGCATACATTTTTACTCGTAAATAATGTATTTAATTACTTAATAAGTTAGTAGCGCGATGGCCGTGCTTGTTAGTCATTTTATCGCCAATTAAATTAATATCTCGTTGAATATAACTCGGGTAATATTCAAGGATAAGTTGGCATTTTCGGATAAAAAGAGATACGATTATTATTTTGTTATTTTATGTTTGGATAAGTTACTGGATTGATAAATAGATTATTTTTAACCAAACGGATTTAATTCAATAGATCTATCCAATTAATAAAATTTATACAAATCCAGATCTCTAATTATATACAAACTAAACGCGCGACTGATAGTAAAAACATTAAAAAATGTTAATTAAAAGGAATTTCGGTAATTATTGTAGGAGTTATATTAAGACCTCTCGTCTCGCTTAAATATATAGACGCGAATGAATGCTTTTATGTAGTTTATTAAATAGAAATATGGTGGCGATGACTGCGTTGACGAGCGAGGGGAGGGATGGGGGTTAAGCGTTCATATTCATTCCCTCTCTAATTTTAGAAGCCTTAATTTGTTTACGGTCAGTTAGTTTACGTAAGAGGACGCTTTTACCCCTCCTCCTTCGTCTTTTCCTCAATCTCTCTCACTTTCTCTCTCTCACTCTCGACTCGAAATAAGAGCTTAGAATTATTCGGTACCCTCCCGTGCAGCCATCACCATTTTCATACGCAGTTAGACATTCAAGAGTTACGTTTAACCCCGGTTTGAGTATAGATAATTGCGCCGTATTTTAATAACCTCGAAATACCGAGAGAGTATCGCGAATTGCGAGTGGAATTGACTATAGAGGACGACGTTAGATGTCCCTAGATAGAATAGGTTCGCATTTCCAAAGCCTACGACAATATCTAACCTTTTATTTGTACGCTTCGTTTCGTCATACGAGCTCGAGGAAGCCCAGCTTCGCGCGCATTATCAACTCGAGACGAAAAAGTCATTTATATCTAGTCTCGAAATTCATCCTTTTCCATTAAGACTCGCGGAGATTCTCCTTTTTGAATCGTAAACAGTTCGCGTTTTCACGTTGAATGAAGTAATATTTAGCATGAATGTTTGAAATTATGTTTTATATATCCCCAGCCTTCTTTGCCCACCTTTTACTTCGTTAACCTTTTCTTGGCGAATAAGTGGCGTATTTCGTACACGAAATTAGTCCGAATGATCGTACGACGAGTCCTCCCGATTGAATCAATGTGTAGGATGGTGAAAATAATATTTTATAGCCTTTGAGTCCAATCGCTTTTTAATGATGGATGTATTTATAAACGTAAGATGTCTTCATCTCTCTCTCTCTCGCTGGTGGGTTCGCGGAAGAGGTTGGATTTGTAGTTTTGGATGGAGTAAGGAGATTGGCAAATATATATCTTAAATATATACGTAACAACGCTGGCCGTTTTAGCGCGTACACGCTCGGTTAGTCGCGCCCGCCTAATGGCCAAGATCTTCCCTTTTCTGACGTGTCTCTTCGTCGTTTGTCAATTCGCGCGAGGATGAATTAAAATGCAAGTTTTGCAGTTATTTACTCTCGGCTTTGGCATCTTTCTCAATTTAAAAACCTTTAAAAGTAACGCGATCCCCTATATTTTTCACGAAAACTTAACGTAATTTGATTAGCGTTCTACAGCAAATATTGTTTACATATCAAAATATAGATAATCAAATAATAAATTAAACAATTAAATTAATTTGTTCGTATTTAGAATGTTATTTTGTCTAAAATAATATGTTGTTGCCAACGCACACAAGTTTACTAATAACTAATTTGTAAGAATTTACTGAAAACAAATATCAATGATAAAATATTGTCGCGACAGTTCTCATAATCGTAAATTGAAGCTAACAGCCCCTGTAGAAGTGTTTCAACCGTAGCGCTTCAGTGTGCTCTGCGTAGCCACCCACCAGGTGTTATATTTGGTAATTTATCCGGTAAAACACGGTAATGGTAATTTACGGTTTTCTCTTGAAAATTACCTTATCTTAAGCCTCATTTTCATGGTCGCTTGTAAGCTAAGTTTTTACACGCTACACGCGAATATCTAAACGAAACAGATATTTCACGCGCACTCCATAGCTTCAAGCGCTGCTAAATTACGAGTGGAAAAAATACGCTAGCAGTTTTTCCACGCTAGTTTTAGCGTACACGCGACCATGAAAACGGGGCTTTAGTAATTAAAATTTTAAATATTTTTACATTGAAAGTGACAAAATTGCTGAAAGAAGTCCAAGTTTCACCAGTAATCGTCTATAACTCTATACTTCTTAATAGTTATTCGTGCTTAACGTCGTTAACGACGTGTTTAATGTAATTTGTCATGTCTGAGTCACTTTTTTCTATCAATACAAACTCAAATGGATAAGCGTATCGTGAAAACCATTGCATATTTTACGAGTGTAGAATTTTTAGTCAGAAATAAGAATTTTAAAGCATTTGGAAGAGCTAGTAAATTCCGCATTTAAAATCACAGACCTTCGAATACAAATAATTTTTCGAATACCGATAAATTACCGAGAAAATGTAAATTACTGCGTCATTTACCAATAATCAAAATTTAGTTAATTTTAGAAAGAAATTACTCTAAATTTATTTGGAATGCAATTCTTTAAAATAATTATTCACTCGATATTTGTGCCGTAAAGGGAGGGTGAAGTGGAAAATCTAAGTGTTTTTTGTCGATTCTACTACTGAAAATAGTAGAACTTCCGAGTCTTCTTTGGTCAGAAGGAAAGTATCCGCGACATATGTTGTTGTACGCGCGACTGGGTAGCGAGTGAAAATAATCGAGATTTAGCGCTCGATCCATAAGCTACGGTCACACTAGTATTTCTTAATCGATTTATAACGGTAAAATGAAACCGATATTCAAGTCGCCAGCGTCACGCTTTCACGGTTTATCTTTATAAATCGATTTATTGTAGCTTCATCTATCGGTATGAAACTGGCTCCCGAAGGAGTTTCGAGAAATCAAATCGATTCGAGAAAAGACGGTTTCCCGTTCACACGACTCTTTAGCGAAACGTTTAAATCGATTCCAAAGCCTAGTATGAAAAAAGAGTCGGAGGTTCTCCTTTTAATTGCGTGCAAACGCGTCTTATTTTTAAAATCACTTTGTTTTTGTCAAATTTTTAAAAAGCCCTCTTCGCGGAAATTAACGAAATATCAGTCACTAGCTCCAAAACTGAATTACTTTCAAAGTTATTAGAGGTCGGGGTTTGGATAAGATTTATCAGTTAATTATTAATAATAATAATAATAAACAGTTAAATATTTCGATTTCGTTGGATGATAGTTTCAAATATCTTGTCAAAGTTTCAAAAAAAAAAATATATATATATATATTTATAACAACGATATTTGGTAGGTCTAACTCATTAAATTGCTTTTATGGTCGAATTGCCTGCTCGCGCGCGTCCTAATTAGCGAAATATTTCCCCTTATAAATTTGAAAATCCTTAATTTAGTTGACGTTTGACGGGCGCGGGCGTCCACTAGGAAACATCTTCCTTCTAGCTCCGGCGTTATTTGGTCCCGCGGGCGCGAGCTTTATAGCTATATACCGTCAAATTCTAATGGAATCGCTAATTTTTAGCACGAATTAGCTTTTAGCGCGAATACACCTTTAGCTAGCGTTTCCCTAATTTCCGGCCTTTTAAAGACGGATATATTTTTAAATACTCGAAATTTAAATCCGTCTCGTAATTAAAGGGAGAATGCAACCTAACAACGAGTAATTTTTTTATCAATTCCCTAGCGTTAAAGTATGTCTAATCCATATTAGTAAAGAAATAAGAAACAAATATTAAAAGTAGGCTTAGCACGATCCTTGGAGATGCTGAATTTCTTTACATTGACGGGTCAGCGACCAATGAGAAACGTATATAAGGCGAAATATCCGTGAGACTATCAATAACATTCAATTGGTCACTGATCATTCAATGCGAAGAGCTTCAGGATCTCCATGTCAATGGAGCTAAGCCTATTTTCCGGATAAGTTTTAAATTTATTTCTAGTTTAATATTTGTATATTTTACTCGTGGATTAGCGCTTGTAGTGTCCAATCATTAAAAGAATATGCAAACATTTACCTCCAAGGCTTTTGCCTTCAAACGCCAGCCTATTCTTTTAATGTTATATAACATTACAAGCGCTTTTGAAGGCTGAAATAATATGGTTGTCTCGAATTTATATTTACTTTTTTTCAAACTTAACCATACTTTAGAAATTAATTTAAACACCTAAAACACGTCTAATAATTGTTTTAAAAATATTTCGAATATTTTTTTGGGCATGCTGTTGATTCCGAAAATAAATTCAAAAGCTGTTCCATTTTTAGCTCCAAGTTTCCCTTTAAGGTATTTTTTTTAACTTCTTAAAATTTAAGAAGCTAAAAAAAAGAAAAAACTAATTATAAGGTAAAAAATCTGTCAACGTTCCGGGTATTAAAATTTGATAATTATGAATATAGCTTTATAAGAATGAATTTAATTGGACAAGGCGATGATGTCGCGCTTTGAAAGAAATATAATTCTTATTCGTTAAAATAAAATGTCAACGCCTTAATTCGACGTGACATTTATGTTGCCCTCCGGAGAAAATACGTCCAGTACCTAAAATCTCAATGAGAAGTTTAAAATTTTAGCGCCACTCGGACTTATCCCGAAGAAACGCGAATGGTATATAGGTATAATAAGCGGACCGCCTTCGCGGGAATGGAAAATTAAGACTGATTCTAACGATATAGTTTGATGTTTAAATTAAAGCGGAAGACTTTCGGTAAGAAGAAAAAAAAAACAAAAAACACTTTATGGTGCCAGAGAATTACAACTATTCTTTTTTAGAAGCTACAAAAAATCCTTGTTTTACGAGTACGCGAGCAATTTCATTCGGGGGTGGGGGTTGGTTAAACATATTGGGATTAATTTGTTTTCAGTTTTAGTCGCGTGTTTGTATTCATGGACTTGTATATAGCTCGGGTCTTCCCTACTCTAAAGCCGCGTTCATACTAGGCCCTGGAATCGATTTAAACCTTTTCAAAACGTTTTAGTCGTGTGAACAGGAAACTGTCGTTTCTCGTATCGAGTTGATTCAATTTCTAGAAACTGCTTCGGGAACCAGTTTAGCCGCGTTAATACTAGGCCTCGGATTGATTAAAACCTTTTCAAAACGTTTCCCTTTAGTCGTGTGAACAGCTAGGAAACCACCTTTTATCAAATCGATTTGATTCGATTTCTCGAAACTGCTTCGGGAACCTCTTTCATACCGATTCGGTATCAACAACCGATAGATGAAGCTTGTGTGAACAAAAAACCGATTTGCTCTCGGATTTTCTCCAATCGATTTGAATAAACAAACTATGCGTGAAACTAAAATAAATGAAGATGATACGTGAAACGATTCCGGGTTGTTTAAACCTTGGTTTCATTCTCCCTATTAAAATCGATCTGTGTACCCTAGTGTGGACGTAAACTATCTGTTCACATATCATCTTCATAAAAAGATATATTATAGTTTCAACTGTAGGTTGTTGAAGCCGAATAGTAAAGCTACGGTCACACTAGCATATTTCTTAATCGATTTGAAACGGTAAAATCAAACCTATACCCAAATCGCCAGGAATCGTTTTAAGCGTCACGTGTTCACGCACTATTATTGAAACCCAATCGATACGAAATGGTTCCCGAAGCAGTTTCGAGAAATCGAATTCAATCGATTCGAGAAAAGACGGTTTCCCGTTCACACGACTCTAGCGAAACGTTTTGAAACGGTTTAAATCGATTCCACGGCCTAGTGTGAACGCGGCTTTATTGAAACTGGTTCCCGAAGCAGGCAATACGAATCTATTCAAATCGATTGTATGAAATCTAAGAGAAAATCGGTTTTCCGTTCACACGACTGCAGGGAAACATTTTGAAACTTTGAATCAAGGCCTAGTACGAACGCGGCTCAAGTGCGAATATAAAGCTTAATATTGTCTCGTATTTTATCGTTATTAGCGATAAAACAATGTCTTCCCTATATGGATTTGTACTCTTTTCACGAAAGACTCGAGGAATAGCTTATAAAAT
The DNA here is from genome assembly GCA_963920705.1 of Odiellus spinosus. Lineage (NCBI taxonomy): Eukaryota > Metazoa > Arthropoda > Arachnida > Opiliones > Phalangiidae > Odiellus > Odiellus spinosus. The sequence continues at coordinate 5,795,774 of OY987234.1, forward strand.
AACCATTAAATTAACTAAAGAGACGTCGGGCAACTTACAACCCCGCGTTTTATCTCGAGATATAATTAAAGTTATAATTAATTTCCGAGGACCTTTTTTACGATTACGTATACGATATAATTTTAGCGAACTTTCATCGCTCGGTCATTAAATGTCTTGTGACGAGCCGCTATTGTAAATCTGTACACGCCTTATTGGAAATATAACTCGGCCATCTTCCGTATACGAACCGCGACGCCAGAGGGCGCTGGCGAGCGGACCTTAGTATTTACCTTTGGATTTAAAGGCGACCCTACAAACTTAAAGTAAACATTGAAATCGTATAGAACTAGCTGAGGCCCAAAAAAACGCTATTAGAACACTACATTCGGGAATGTTTGCTTCCCCGCGCGTATTCTATTTTTTCAAGCGTAGTTTGCAATGTAGATATAAATCACGCGGATTGATACGCGATCGTAAGCTCGATATAAGTTAAAAGTAGATCTTTTAAACGCAATTTAATGATTATGATGATTTTAACCGCGAGACTCGAAATCTTACGTTGAATAGAAATTTAGAACTCCTTTTTGTATTGAGTTTTATCAAACACTATTAATTTGGCCAATGTCTGTACGTGCGTACATCCGTAACTTTTACCAGAATCTTCTAGAAGGTTCCTGGAAAGGTATTCAAAGGTTTTATAAAGGTTTGTAAAGTGCTTGGAAGTTATAGAAAAGTCTGAAAACCTAGAAAAATCTAGAAAGTTCAGGAAAAGCCTAGAAAAATCTAGAAAATTCATGAAAAGTCTAGAAAAATCTGAAAGTTCTAGAGACTTCGGGACAATTTTAGAAAAAATTCTAGAAATTTCTAGAACATTCTGGAGCATAATTGTAGAAGGTTTTGAAAAACTTATTCTGGAAGGTTCTGGAAAATTATTTCTGGAAAATTCTAAAAAATTCTAAAAAAGCTCTCATTGCCTCTTTTTTTAATCAGTGTCGGAATTTAAATGATTTCTGATAGCAAATGATTCAATATTAATTAATTATGGTTAGAAATAGACATTATTTGCTAGTTAAACAATTAATCTACAATCAAAATATAAATAATTTTTCCGTCAACTTTTTTAAGTATATACTAAAAAAGTCTGTAAGTTTTTTACGCGTTGTAAATACAACGAGAAATATTGAGTATGAAATGAAATTTCCGAATGTTTTTCACTCGGTATTTTTCGACCCTCTTCGTACATTTATAGAAAATAAAAGCACTAAGAAGCTGAGACGATCTAGCATTGGCTGAACTTGATTTGATTAAAAGAGGGCAACCGTCTTTTCGCTCCTTCAATAAAAAAAGCGACTTAAGGAGAGAGGGAGGGATAGAGAGAAAAAATAGCTTAGAATGTTTTGTAGAAGCGCGCTAGGCCTAAACCGAATCGAAAATAATATATTTCCGATTTCCGCCGCGGGCTTGTTTTCATTTCTTATTTTATATATTTTTTTTGTTCGGGCCTCGATTCTCTCTGGGCGCGGGATATCCTCTTTTGGGATTTCATCAGACGGAAAACTGATTTTTATTTCTCACTAAGAGGATTCCTCCCCTCCTTACCTTCCTATGATAGGGATATATAGCGTTCATAGATCTTACAAAGAATCTTTACACCATAGCAGCCATTATACGTCATTGACGAAATAGGAAACAAAATTCAACCAGATCATATAAGTCTTCCAGGTTTATGGAACTTTTCTTTGTACCTTTTTATTCGCTCGAAGTGCGTGTATGGGCAATTAAGGTTTTCGGGGAACCAAGTTTAACAAAATAGAAGCTTTATTTCCTCTCGAACTTAAAGGGATAATGCGGCATCCAAAAAAAAAAATCGATTATTTAAATAAAAATAAATATTAAGTTAAAAATCGATATTTTAAAGGACAATGGTAAATTAACATGGGAAACCCACTAGAGGTTTGAATTAAATTTTGCACAGACGATCTATATACCAAGGTAAAGTTTTAGACAATTTTAATGGATCATTTCGGAGATATTGGCACCATTAACTCATAGCGATCCGTAGATGATCCTTCCGGCACATGTTAACCACGTTATAAGGAAGAAGTTTGCATAGTTTTATCAAATTAGGCGCGTTTTTCATTAAAGGGAGAATGCAACCTAACAACAAGTGATTTTTTATCGATTCCTTATTGTTTAAATAGACCTAATCCATTAGTGAAAAAATTTACCAACAATTATTAAACTATAGAAATAAATTTAAAACTTACATGGAAAATAGGCTTAGCGGGATTCATCCTTCAACAGTCCTTGTAATGTCCTAACATTGAGAGAAAAGTCTGGCCTATTCTCTTAATGTTAGTACATTACAAGCGCTGTTGAAGGCTGAAATTATATGATTGGCCCGAATTTATACTTGCATTTAAACTTAACCAAACTTTAGAAATTATTTTAAACACTTAAAACGTGTCTAATAAAAGTTCTAATATTATCACAAATGTTTTTTTTTTGGCATCCGGTGATTCAAAAAAATAAATTCAAAAGCTTCAAGTTTCCCTTTAAATTTCGAAGCGAATTATTATAAAAAAAAGTCTTGTTTGTAGAGATTATTAAAAATTCCGCTTGTCTTGAAAACGTCGCGAGTATAATCCTTTTTAATAAGTCGCGTTTGGTTTTTGTAAGCCGTAGCTATTATTTTAGTAGTTATTTTAAAGTGGATTTTTTTGGTATTTTTTTCGTTGTAGAAATATCATGACGCAGAGACGAGGCCTGAAAAAAAAAAAAATAATGGACTCGAAAGAAGAAGAAGAGAAAATAAAGGAATTTCCACGGATTCTTGAGAAATTTCTGGTAAGAAAATATCCGCTTTATAAGACAAATACGTCTCGAATTCTCCGAATTCTCGCCAAGTATATTACGTATATAATTCGGGCCGAAACTTCTCATATAATGAGACCGAATATAAAGCCTCATTCACACTAGAGGCCATTCTGTATTCGAGCCACGATCGGATTAGAATGGTTTAACTCATCTCATTTTCCTTCGTTCAAAATTGTACCTAAACGTCACTATTGACTCGATCTTTATAGAATCGGGGTCCGTTAATTCGGGTATAGAGTTTGGTTGGGCCAATAGGAGGAACTACAAAAACATTCCCCTTCACCTTCTTTACCAATATCATAGCTGCGTTCACACTTAGAATTCTAAACCGTTTTTAACCGTTTTGGAAAGGTCAAATTATAAAATTTTGGGGTCATGCATGTAGGTCTTTGATCAAGAAACCAAATTATTATCTTGGAAAGTCGGTTTGAAAACGATTTAAAAGTTTGTGGTGTGAACGCGGCTTTAGAGTACGAGTTAGGAGAATGGTTTCTTATATGTAGAAGCTATAAGCTTTTACCGAAATTGGAGTCCGCCTGAAATTCGGCTCATTCTTAAGAGTAAAGCGTATAGGAAACGACCTATAGGTATCGCCATCAGTTTCGTCACAGGAAATTGGATATATTTAAGATATTTTGTTTTCTAAGAATTCTTATGCACGCTCTATACCCCAATATATTAACTAAAAAATAAATAAATACCCACCAATAGTAAGAGGTTTCCCCGAAACCGAATTTAAAATTTAGAAATTAGTTTAACACTCAATAAACGTGTCTAATAAGTGTTCGAAACTTCTTGAACACGTTTTTTGGCATTCGGTGATTGCGAAAATAATTTTAAGTTTTTTATTTTTAGCTCCTAGTTTCCCTTTAAAGGGTAAATGAAAACTGACTTATCACTTTTTGATTTTTTCCGAATCTTCCTTTTTCCGAATCTTCCTTTTTCCGAATCTACCTTTTTCCGAATCTACCTTTTTCCGAATCTACCTTTTTCCGAATCTACCTTTTTCCGAATCTACCTTTTTCCGAATCTACCTTTTTCCGAATCTACCTTTTTCCGAATCTACCTTTTTCCGAATCTACCTTTTTCCGAATCTACCTTTTTCCGAATCTACCTTTTTCCGAATCTACCTTTTTCCGAATCTACCTTTTTCCGAATCTACCTTTTTCCGAATCTACCTTTTTCCGAATCTACCTTTTTCCGAATCTACCTTTTTCCGAATCTACCTTTTTCCGAATCTTCCTTTTTCCGAATCTTCCTTTTTCCGAATCTTCCTTTTTCCGAATCTTCCTTTTTCCGAATCTTCCTTTTTCCGAATCTTCCTTTTTCCGAATCTTCCTTTTTCCGAATCTTCCTTTTTCCGAATCTTCCTTTTTCCGAATCTTCCTTTTTCCGAATCTTCCTTTTTCCGAATCTTCCTTTTTCCGAATCTTCCTTTTTCCGAATCTTCCTTTTTCCGAATCTACCTTTTTCCGAATCTACCTTTTTCCGAATCTACCTTTTTCCGAATCTACCTTTTTCCGAATCTTCCTTTTTCCGAATCTTCCTTTTTCCGAATCTTCCTTTTTCCGAATCTTCCTTTTTCCGAATCTACGTTATCAAAAACCTAATAAAAATTTCAACTATAATTTTTAAGCCTCTCCCTATGATATTAAAGGTTTTAAAGATCGAACTTCTTTGTCTGCTACAAAAAAAGCACGGATCTCCTGTGTTTGAATTTCCTAGTCCATCACCCAACCAATAGGCGCCGTTTAGAAACCATATATAATCAGAGTAAATAACTTGGTTCTTCATTTAAAAAACATTAATTCATCTAAATTTATTTAACTCGCCACACCGGCTTTAGCGTCGTAAAAAAAATATTATAAAAAAATGCTAAGCCTAAATCGGGCCTAAAAATAAATGAAATTCAATTTCGCGCGCTTTTGAATGAAAAAAGCGTGACTATTGGTCGGGTGATGGACTCGGGAATTCAAACACAGTGGCTCCATGCTTTTATGTTGCAGACAACCAAGTCTAATCTATTTTATTTAGGAGATGCTTAAAAATAAAAGTTGAAATTTTTCTTGGATAACGTAGATTCTGAAAAACGTAAAAGCAAGAAATGATACATCAGTTTTCATACCCTTTAAGCCCGATACACACGTACACATTTACGCGCGTTTCGCGTTCCAAGTCAATGGGCGCGCGAGCGTGAAACGCGTGAAAATAGATTCGTGACTTTAGACATCGTTTTAAATCCGTACCTGCACGCCTTACGTTGTTAATCCAGCAGAGTCGCGGACACAATTAGATCTCCCTGCCGTACGTGATGGCAATGGCGTATTGATTCTAGTCCCATATCGTACTATATAGAATTGAATTTTGGGTAGACCAAACTCGTGTTCGAAAGCTTAGAGGGGGGGGGGGGCATCGAGCAAGCACGCGGGAAGGCTTAGTATTTCGGGAAACCCTCCTCATCTCGGCTCTTTTCAGCTCCTCGGGCTCCCAGCGTAGAGAAGAGGGATTCCATGGTTATAGCTTCCTTAATTAAAGCTCAAACAAACGACGGCTAACTTTAATAACGTTAAAAGCCCATTCACCTTCGCGAAGTGTGAACGTGATGAATTATACCCTAACCCTACGTCTAATCTATATTTAGGCGCGCGTGACGAGGCTCAACTTATACGTGTAGGGGATTTCTCCTTATTTTGTAGTCGAAATCAGTGGGAAATCTCATAAGGTACTAGGTAGAAGTAAGATGCTATGTTCTCTTTCTCATCAGTGTATTAGAAATTTCATTTAGGCCTAATTGATTTAGTCCTGATCAAAGTTAAGATCTAAGTTATTCCTCACTGCACGCTCTACCCTAATAATTATTACAAAAAACCTCGTTATCTATTCAAAGATTCTGGTGAGCCGATGTTACTCTATTTATTTAAATTCATTTATATATTATTTGGAATTTAAATTCAGGGAATCCCTAAAATCGAGGCCTATAGAAATTCTTCGTTATATTCCTCTTAGCTGGCTTTCGACAGGGCTCCAAAGAAATGTTTAATAGTTCTGAGAAGAATTTTGGAAGGAGTATATGTATAATAATAGTAGAAAGGGAATTTCGGTTCAAATATATTGAAAACTCCGGTTGTTTGTTGAACGTCTCTCTCGCGCCTACACACCTTTGTTATATATATATAGTTCACGCAAAATCGTGATGTTTCCGGCTTTTTTTTTTTTTTCTTCCTCCCCATCGATCTTAAGCCTAACCCTGAGTTTGCACCGTCGCGAATGGAAAGACCTATTTGAATTTATATCGTACTCCATTATATTTAAATTAATCTAGTAGTTTTAGAAGACGTTGCAAACTCCAATATATAGGATGATCGCTAGCCAATATGTTTTTAGCGATTTAGTCTGTCGAATGAAACAGACTTGGGGTTGGGATCTTCGCACCCCTCAGTTTCAATTTCAATATTGTTTTCCTACGTCAGTCTGAAAAAGGAATAGCTTCCGCTTCAATCGACTATAGATTTGTAGACGTATTTCGGTAACTTCTTCGAATGCGACCGAATATAGACGCGCTTTATATACGTCTCGATGGAGAAATAATATTAGGGAGCGACTTTCTAAATCAAAAAATCCCTGCATTCCTCTCTAATATAATGGGAGTCTTGAATTTTGTAGCTTCGCTCCACTCGCAAAGACGTCACGCGGGGAAGTTGGAATAGTTTTGTTTATTGTTGAAATTTCGTACTATTTCTGACACTTTAAGGGCTCACGTACACGCTAGAGACTTTAAATCGCCGTTTCAAAGCTTTTTCAATCTTTTAAATCAACTTTTCAAGTTAATAATTCTTGATTTTTGACAAAGTATATCTTTACCCGTGTCCTGAAAAGGTTACAATTTGTCCTTTAAAAGGTTTCTAAACTGTTTCTCTAACGTAAAAGCGACTCTAGTTTGCCTTTTATACTCTTAACTATTTTAAAGGCGCGTTTCAAGCTATCTTTATTATACACGTTTTTGGTGTTTAAATTGAGTTTGGTTAAGTTTTGAAGTTTTTCGGGCCAATCATATTATTTCAGCCTTCAATTAACAGCGATATCACGATAGTCTGTTAAAAACATCGCCTCTGATGACGAAATCGACTTCTTCGGAATAAATTGGAGTAACTGTACCGTGCACATGTAGAAGGCGGGAGCCATTGGGGTCATCTGATTGGTTCGATTTTTTCGAGGGGGCTGACACTCGCGAACTCAGGTGTACAAAATTTTTGAACTCTTGGCACTATCAAAGCTGAACACAGAGTTCATAAGAGTTCGAACTCAATGCGCTGTCAAAGCTGAACTAAGTGAACTCAGGTGTACAGAGAATTCAAGAGTGTCTGACCCCTCGGATTATCCTTACATTGAAAGTTAACCAAACTCAAGAAATTAATTTAACCACTTAAAACGTGTCTAATAATTTCTTGAAAATTCCGAAAATAAATTTAGAAGCCGTTTTATTTTTAGCTCCAAGTTTTCCTTTAAGGCTTAATGCACTATATAAGGTAAGACTTTATGATATAACACCAAGAACTCATTTATGCACCTAAGAACATATGGAAAAATATATTCTAAACTAAAACGTGATTTTTAATCAATAAATGAAAAATAAATTCGGTTATTATTGTTGTGAAACTTTAAGAATTAGCCCAGCAGGAGATAAATGAAATGCTAGTACTTCGAAGGGGTGTAGCGAACAAATTTTGGCTGCGAGGATGGTACCACTCGAATTAGTTCTTGAAAAGGCGTATTGAAAATTCAAATCTTATATTTCTCCCATAATCAAGAAGTCCTGTTCGTTCATAAACTACTTTCGACGTCATCAAGATTCAATATGGTGTATTATTCCGCCTCTTGTTTCCGCGTATCGCGAACCGCTTTATAATGAAAATACGTATAAAGGAACGTGCGGAGAACGTTCGAGTGTGAAATCCGTTTTTTATTAAATTTGTGCCCCGTTCTTTTAGCTCTCTATTAAGCGCGGGGGGCGCGCGAATAAAAGATTGTAGAAAATTTTTGATCTTTTCTCTTTTGATTCCTCGCTCGCCAATCTCTCCTCTCATCCAAAATTGCTCCCTTTTATCTTTATTAAAACTTTTTTGCATCCCGAGCTCCTAAAAGTTCCGCGGAGAAAAACTCATTTTTTTAAGGTTCGGTTGTATATAGAAATGAGAGAGATAGAGAGAGAGAGACAGAGAGAGAAAGAGAAATAGAGAGATATGGGGATGGAGAGAGCCCCTATTTGAGAATAATTTTATTTTAATCGTTTTCAATTCCCCCTTGAAGTCTGATGCAAAAATCCACGCTTCGATAACTTGAGAAAATATTGGAAAATCGTCTTTTCAATTTTAGAAAAAAAGAGCATCAGCCTGCCCCTATTTGAATTATATCGAACGAACATCTTTTACTCCTATAGGTGTAGGTATCTTCTTCATCGATCACGTGACGAGATTTATAGTTCTATTAAAGGTAGTTTCGTGTCTTCGTTCCATTATGTAAACCATTGACTTGGGAACGTATGTTCGGGTATAAACCATCGACTTGGGAATGTGTTTTTCGGGTATATAGTTGACCAAGAATTTGAAATATTTGAATAATTTGGTAAAATTTCGGGATAACGTTAAAAGGGAGAATGCAACCTAATAACTAGTCATTTTTTTCTTGATTCCTTTTATATTAAATATGCCTAATTCACCAATAATAAAATTGACAAACAAATATTAAACTAGAAACTTACCTGGAAAATAGGCTTATCTGGATTCATGGAGATCCTGAATTAATTCGCGTTGGAGGGTCAGCGACCAATCGAATGTTATTGGAAGTCTCACGGCGATCTCGCCTTATAGACGGGGGCCTTTGCTCATTGGTCGCTGAACCATCAATTTGAAACAATTTAGCAGAACTCCATAACAATCCAGCTAAGCTTATTTTCCAGGTAAGTTTTAATTTTTTAAAATTTGTTTTGTAATTTTTTTAAAGGCCTATAATTTCTTGTGCTTGTCACCTTGGAAATAAACTCACCTTCCAGGGTTACCCTAGCATTTTTTTTTTTTTTTCCTCAAAACAGATCGTTGCTAGACTTTCGGCAACTCATGTTTTGAGGAAAGCCTAAATGCAAGGGGAAGACTATATAGAAGTTTATTTCCAGGGCAAGGAGGATCAGAGAAGGAGAGGAAATGTGGGGCTGCGTTGAGTTAGAGAGAGAAGAGCCAACCTCCCACTCGGGTGGAAGGGGGGATAGGAAATTCTCGAGGTAAACTGTTGTCACGTGGTCGCTAGCTAGCGCGTCTCATAAAGGATTCGTTTTACCCACGCGACAACATTTTACCACGAAACGTCTCTACCCCCGTTCTCCCAGAGTGGGAGTTTAGGCCGACGCAGTAGGAACCGCGCCGTCCCCACATTTCCTCTCCTTCTCTGATCCTCCTTGTCCAGGGTAACTGGTGCAAGAAATTATAGGCCTTAAACGATAATCGATTAAAAAGCACTTATTACGTTACATTCACTCTTTAAGATGACGCTATTATAACTTCGAATTAAATCCACCAAATCGTTACAGGTTTTTAATAATGCATTGGATATGCGAGGTTTATGGTTTTCAAGAAATCTTGAGATTTCAAAGCTATTTTTGGGAGAGATAGCGGAATTTCAATATTAATTTCCCATTGAAAATGTTTATAGATTTTAGAATTCCCGCAAAAGTATTAGATCATTTTATTTTATAATTCTAGAAAAATCGGCTTTAGAATAAGATAATCTATAGGCTATACTTAAACGTCAATATTCTAAGGAAAGATAAAATTTGATCTTACACGGAAACCCGAAATTTCGTTTTATAGAAATTTCGAATTTTGTCAGCGGAAAAATAACGACGTTTTCAAAACTTTTTCAAAAGATTTTTTTTATTTATTTATTTCGTTGTTGTTGCCGTGTTACGATAAATAAAGCCGATTTTGAAAACTAAATCGGATGTTAAAAAGTCTCCTACTGAGATATTTATTCTTTGAAACGAAAACTGCATGGGCGAAATGTAAAAACCCACTCGCAAAGAAGAAGAAGAAGAAGAAGAAGGAGGAAGCTTCTTCCGCGTAGAATTTACTGACTTCCTTTTGATAAATTTTGTTGGAAAGAAAAGTCCGCGCCTTAGAAATTCAACTTCTTTTGAAGTCCGACTGTATTCCCACGCGATCAGAGACTTTAGTTAAGCGTGAAGCTAAATGCTTCTAATTTGAAAATACACTTGATATGCAACGTGTATTTGAGTTGTACCAAGAATCCATTCAGGTTCCATAAGAATATGGGAGCATAGCTTTAGCCTCTGGTACCATCCTCCCAAACTTTGTAACAAAAGTTCGTCTCCAATTTTCGCCACATTTGTACGCTTAGATCTTTTTTCGGTCGGCTCCATTTTTATTACCCAAAATATTACGTCAAGGTCGTTAGTGGCGCGGGTTAATAATAGATGTCAGGAGCGATTTACTTGAAAAATCGATTCGAAGCGGACGAACTTTGCTACAAAGTTTGGGAGGATGGTTATTGAATCGCGGCCCTCTCATATTCTTATGGAACCTGAATGAATTCTTGGAAAAACGTATTTGAAAATTTTAAATTCTCATGCTAAAAATCCTATAGGATGCGGCATAGGTTGGGTTGGATTAGGTTGTGTTAAGTTGTAGAGCTCTAGGATTTTTCTCGTGTAAATTTCAAATACCTTTTTCTCAAACTTCCGATGGTTGGGGATTTTTTTTTATAATAATTTATGAACTCACAAGGTCTTAATTAGTCGAAAACCATCGTTATTTGGTGGGGGTTCGGTTTAGAAAAACCTTAATACGTAAAAACAGCGGGGAAACATTCCCATCACCCATTGACCATGATGCTAATCTCTTAATTTATACGTGTATTTGCTCTATGCATAGTAAAACGTACTTATAGTACGTACTTCCGGTTTCCAATAACAGACTATAGATTTTAGCTCTTATAGGCGAGTGAGATAGACGCTAGACATCGTCGAGATCCTTTAGTTTGCCTCTAGTAAACCAATCTCCGAGAATATAGATAAGAATGGTCCCCCGCTCTAGGTACTTGACGCCCTACTCCTCGCTTAGTACCTATATAAGATACGGCTATAGCCCGTGATAACTCTGGACCTTGAGTTCTATATATTGACTTATCCCGCGCACCCTTGAGCTTGCTCGGGGGGGGGGGGGGACTAAAATTGCTCTGGGCTCGGGTTACTGCAGCGGCGATCCGAGCTGACCGCCCGAGCTCCGAGTATTGGAGCGCGTCACCCTCAAACCACTTAAAGAACGCGTCACGTGTTCAATCGCGAATGCCAGTATATCAGAAGGATATACTGTGACGTCAACCCGTGCCATTGAAAAACAAGCCATCACTCTATAGGGAGATAGCAAAGAGCCAAGGGGGAATACTGTAATTCTCTCTCTAAGTGGGATGACACCGAGGTGAGAGATAGAAACCTCTGACGTGTCAATGTCTCCCTTGTCGGCTCCCTATAAATTCGTGTGGAAATTCAATGGACACTCACGAAAAACTCAAATTTTGAGAATTTCGAAATCTGCATTCATATTTAGCGTGCGTGTCAAAACTATAGAATACAGTGACGTTTACAACGCCAATGGTTGACGTCATCGTCACTTAACCCCGCATCCCAATGACGAAACATCATTTAAAATTGCCTCAAAGGCTAGCGGCTTCCTTCGACTTTTATTTCCTTCTGATATTGTATACTCTTTCCATACGCTTTGGCTGCTTTAAATTGGAGGAGGAATAGAATACCCCAAACCGGCGTACTGTCAGTCTATTCAACCTCGATTTAGCAACGAGCGCGAAGCTAAGAATCATTTTATTTCTAAGTTCTAAAACAAATCATTGAGAAAACGGGTCTCCTATAGCTTTTTCCAAGTTGTAAAACTCAAAGAGTGCTAGACCCTTTACATTCTCCTTCGGTTTCACCGTTGCATGGTTCGCGTGGAAACCGCTTAATACTCCTTTGGTATCGGAAATGGTTGATATCGAACTATCGAAATAATGGTTCCGTTCAGTTCAACCGTATAGCGAAGGTTAAACCCTTGGGGATGGGATCTTTGTCGTAAGTTTTGGGTTTCAATACAAACACGTCGGGTTGGCTTTGAAGAAGATCAATCCCCGATTCGGCTTATTGAAAATCAGCCGAAATCATCAACTATAGACTAGCTCCCTGGAACACTTAGAAATAGCCACAAGTATGATGGTCAACACTAAAGATAATATACCTAAAATTGCCCAGCTAGAATACCAGGAATTGGAAACCCAGTTTAATGGACCGTGGTTTAAGGCGCAATTTTAATCGAATGTTCGTTAGGGGTTAGGGGCCCTTTAATTTGTTTACATAATGAACGTGAGTAACAGAAAAAAAATCAGTAATTTTATTGTTCAAACATTGGCCAATTTTATTAATTTCACATTCAATTTCAACATAGATTTTATTTCTCCATATTTATTCATTATCTAAAAGCGTTATTTTAAGATTTTTGTGAGTTACGACATTTTAGTATTGAAGATAGCATTATTAATATTTAGGCTAACGCAATAAAAAAATATTTTTATTATTTCGCATTCAATTTAGCTATGATTTACAACATTTTTCCTCTAATCATAATGAGTTTACAATTATAAAAAACTCTTTATTTTTTTCAAACACCATGTTAGCAGTTACTACATTTTAGCTCTAAGCGCTAAGGTCGAGTGTCGCCTCCCCTCTTCGTCTCGCCCTCCCCTTCCTTCTTCTTCTTGGTCGGCAGTGTGATTTTCGCGTGTACGGTAATAGGTGTTTAACTCATGTGGTGTAGTTTAAATGTGTTGCAAAATGGATTAAAAGATTAAAATCGCTGAATTGTTGTCGATAAGAAAGGGGAGATTACGGAGAGAACGAAAATGATCTTGTCCCGACGAATTAACGCATGTAAGTTTATGATTCTTGTTGATTTTTAATTATGGCGTTAGGCTTAGAGCCCGGCATTGTTAGCCATAGCGCCTGGGTACAAGAAGGGGAACGGGGGTGTTCGCCTAATGCAGACGGGACGATAGGGGGGATGGTACGGGCCGACTGATGCCGAAAGAGTTGTCGTTTTTAGCGGGAACAATCTTAAATCGAAATGGGCATAGTTGGGAAGCCATTATAGATAAAATTGACTTTTTAAAAGTATACTACCTAGACTGATAAACAATTAAGCTTTAATGTAATCAATTATTTGATACGGTTAATGGTAATTTTAAGAATTTATTTACTGGTTTCAAACTTGCTTTTAATATTTTGATTGGATAATTTAAATCGACTAAGGTTTTGATGGAATTTAGTAATTGAAAATTATTGATCCAACGATATTGGCTATTTTGAACAATATTTAGCCCCCGGGCGCCAATTTTTTTTACGTTATAAGAAACAATTTGCCGTAAAAATATTTACGCGCAAATGGTTGGGTTGGGTTAGGTTAGGTTAGCCGAAAAGTTTATAATCAATAATTTTAAATAAAAAAAAAGGCTACAAACATTTTAATTTTATAAATTTTTAAAAATTATTTTTAACAAAACAAACCATTTGCCCTTAAAATTTTTTATGGCAAATTGATTCTTATGACGTAAGGATTGCAAAAAAAAATTAAATAAAAAAAATCATATCCGGGGGCTTTGTTCAAAATAGACACGATCTTAAACCCATTCGGCTCTATTACTGATTATTAAAGTTACGTAATTATTGAGTTTGTAATTAAAATATAATTAATACTACACATATATCGCAAATGTAAATTTTTTACCCCTTTTTCGTAATTAAATACGATCTTTAATTATTTATGAATTGCTGGTTTTATGAATAGTATGAATTCGAAAATTAATAACTGCGAGTCTGCGATTTTTTCTTAAAATTATGAATTAATAGCCAATACAATTATACCATAAAATTAAATAGTATAATAAAATTGGTTTAAAGTGAGGCTGTCACAGATTTATCAAGAAGACGTATTTGAAATTAAGTAGCATTTTCGTATCAAAATCCATTCAAAATATGTAGAGTTGTGGTACAAGAAGGAACGTGGGAGTTCGCGGTTCGCCTAATGCCGACGGGACGATAGGGGGGCGGCTATCAGCCGATAGAGTTGTTGTTTTCACGGGAGAGTTGCATCCCCTCTCTTCCCCCTTCTTCTTGGCGCGGGCGCCGCGCGCCGCCGCCATCCTGAACCTGATTGTCGCTAGCCATTTTACGGTAATGGCTGTTTAATTAATGTGGTTCCGTGTTGAATTCGGTTTAAATGTGTTTCAAAATGGATGAAAATCGCCGAATTATTGTCAATATGAAAGGGGAGATTACGGAGAGAACGAAATAATGAATGTAAGTTTATGATTGAAGTTGATTTTTAATTGATGGGTTACGATTAGCGCCGGGCATGGCATTGTTAGGCTTAAAGGCGGGACGATAGGGGGGCTGCTGTGAGCCGAAAGAGTTGTTGTTTTTGGCGGGAGAGTTGCGTCCCCCTTCTTCTAGTCCCCTTTCTTCATCTTGGCGGGCGCCGTGCCGCCGTCAGCGTGATTGTCGCGTGCCATTACGGTAATGGCTGTTTAGTTAATGTGGTTTCGTGTTAAATTCGTTCTAAATGTGTTGCAAAATGGATTAAAATTGCCGAATTATTGTCGATAAGAAAGGCGAGATTACGGAGAGAACGAAAATGATATTGTCCTGACGAAATAATGAATGTAAGTTTATGATTCGAGTAGATTTTTAATTATTGCGTTAGGATTAGCGTCGGACATTGTTAGGTTTAGCGGCGGGATAAAAGAAGGGGAACGGGGGAGTTCGCCTACTGCCGACGGGACGATAGGGGGGTGACTATCGGCAGAAAGAGTTGTTGTTTTTCGCGGGAGAGTTGCATCCCCTCTTCTCCCCTTCTTCTTGGCGGGCGACGCCGCCATCCTGATTGTCGCGTGCCATTTTACGGTAATGGCTGTTTAATTAATGTGATTCCGTGTTGAATTCGGTTTAACTGTGTTTCAAAATGAATGAAAATCGCCGAATTATTGTCGATATGAAAGGGGAGATTACGGAGAGAACGAAATAATGAATGTAAGTTTATGATTCAAGTTGATTTTTAATTAAGGGGTTACGATTAGCCCCGGGCATGGCATTGTTAGGCTTAGAGGCGGGAAGGGGAACGGGGGAGTTCGCCTAATGCCGACGGGACGATAGGTGGGTGGTACGGGCCGACGGACGCCGAAAAAGTTGTCGTTTTAAGCGGGGTCTAGGCATAGTTGGGAAGTCATTATAGATTTTACTTGTTAAATTTTAATGAAAATGGTAACGCTAGTATATCTAATAAACCATTAAGCTTTAATATAACCAATTTTAGTAATTATTTGATACGATTAATGTTAATTTTATAATTTATTTACTGATTTTATAATTTATTTACTGATTTTAAAATTGATTTTAATTATTTGATTGCGAAATTGAAATAGACTCGAGTTTTAATGGTATTTACTTAATGAAAATTATTTATGCAACGATCTTAAACCCATTTGGCTTTCCTACTGATTTTTAAGTGACGTAATTAGTAAGTTCGCAATTAATATATAATTAATTCTACAAATATGTCGCAAATATAAAATTTATTTGCGTGGTTTTAGCCTTTTAATTTAATACGGGCTTTTAATAAAAAATACCTTCGGCGTCTTCATTTGAAATAATTAAAATTTCATATTGTTTTATCAGGAATTAATATATTAATATGGAAGGAAATATTGCAAGGCGATAGTGAGTACGCGTGATACATGCGGGTCTTATTTCCCTTAAGCAAAACTGGGACGTAAAAAGGACAAGTACACTCACTCACGTTAGCCTTGTCAGTTCAAGAGAACCAATAGGATATTTATAAAGTTTTGTTAAGTGTTGAGGGGTGGAGCTCTTGCTTGGGCTACGAGTCGCGGAATGCAGTAAACTTCAAGATTTTATTCCTGGATTTATAAATAGTACACATTCCATGATTAATTACTATAAATGTTTATTAAAATTTCAAATTAATAGCCAATTATACCCTAAAAATTAATCTTGGTATAGTAATATTGGTTTAAAGTGATGCTGTCACAAAATTTTCAAGAACCCCAATTGGAAATTGAGTAGTGAATTCGGATGCATTCGCGTTCCATTTAAGTTGTACCAGAAGTCGATGAAACCCTCCTTTGAAGTCTACTACTCCAGTGTTCCATATAGCGCTCCTCTCTGTATGGGTAAAATTCCCAATTTTACGAGTTAGAAGGGGTCCTACTTCATCCCCCCTATCTACGGAAAATTGGAAATTCTCTCTCTCCACAAACGACGACGTTTTTTGGACGAACTCCAAGGCTGCTGGAGATATTCGCTCGACGAGCTCCCACTCCGAAAACATCTACCGTTAGGAGGCGTACGAATCGCGCCTTTTGAGAATAACCCATACAGAAAGGGGTAGACAAGACCCGGGAGTAATAGACTTCAAAGGAGGGTTTCATCGGCTTCTGGTTGTACGTAGCATTATTTTTTGTCTTTGGAGGTATCTAACGAGTCCGTCATCTTGGTCCGACGGCTTCCAAATGTCAGGACAAAAGTAACGCGTATAATGAATAAATTCGGGTTGCTTCTCGTAGAAAAAATAATAATTATTGGTTCGTGAGGTCTTACTTCGTTTTTAATTTATTTACAGGGAGTATGAAACTCTTGGCGAAAGGTTCAGCTTGACATTCAGCCGCCACTACGCCCATTTAACTAATGTTCTTTAAAATCTGTGCGAGTTACGTTGCGAAACAAGACCTGGTATAGCGGACGAGTTTACGTTTTGGTTTGTGCTTCAATTAAGTCTGCTACAAGAACGTCGCTCATGGTAGGATCATTTTGTTTATAAGTTAAGCCTTTTAGAGTCTAGCCTCGAATCCAAAGACTCTATCGTGACATTGTCTAGTTTCCGTTTGTTTTTAATAAGTGTATTACGAGTATAAACCGAAAATGAAGTAAGTCATTTTCACCGATTTCAGCTATCGCTCCTAGTTTATTTTTAATTGCGAAGAAGTAGACCAAACATTACAGTTTTTAAATCATTTGGGATTCAATTATATATTGGTCGAGGTGAGTTAGGAAGATTTTAAGTTAAGAATACAAATTCGTTTGGGCTTATTCTGTCGTTAAATTGGTTTCATTTTGGTACTGAATGAGTTAGGAGGTTGACGCTTAGTTTCGAGCTTAAAAGGAACTGATTTTTTGTTTCTGGAAATTTTCTCAAGATTGTCATTAATGACGGAGTTAACGAAATTAAATGGCCTAAACTTCGCTATTACTTATAACGAGGCTCTTTGGTTCGCGATAGGATTCTTTTTCTATATAAAACCAAATAGGAATGAATCAGTTTATCAACTCGATTAAGGGTTAACCCTCCGAAGATTATTCAAGGAGGCGAAATGAGTTGGTTGACCGCTTAGTAACCATTGACCCCAAAAAAACCCAATTTAACTTAACACAATCGAAAATTTGCCTCGCGGACTCTACCATCTCGAAGTTGTGAGGTTCAACGTTAGACGCGGCTAATTCTAGGGGTTTAGAAGTTTATATTATCGCGAGAAAGCCAATAATTCCGTGCGAGGTCGCGGGGTTTAGCGTG